>CM042087.1:1936020-2421020 GCA_023512835.1 Taxillus chinensis | reverse complement strand
AGTCCAGGGAGCCACCACAGCAGAAAAGAAGACCAGGAGTGGTTGGGCTTATGCCCCTGATATGGCGGACAAAGCAAGGAAAGAAAAAGCTGTAGAACCCGACATTGAGCCAACACTGGAGGCAACAAAGAAAGGAACACCGGTCACGGAAGAAGAGGCTGCGGAATTTCTGAAACTCATGAAGCAGAGCGAGTACAATATTGTGGATCAGTTAAGTCAACAATCAGCTCGCATCTCCTTGCTCGCTTTAATGATGGATTCCCAACCTCACCGGGAAGAACTACTGAAAGTTCTGAGCGAAGCCTATGTTCCTCCAACCGTCTCAGTGGCGAATATGGATGGAATTGCCGGTAACCTCATCATGAACAACGTCATTAGCTTTGGAGATGATGAGCTGCCTCAGAAAGGGAAGGGACACATAAAAGCTCTGCACATTACTATCAAGTGTAAGGCGCACACCATAGCCCAAGTACTCATTGGCAACGGTTCTACCTTGAACATTATGCCCTTACATATACTGCAACATTATGCCCCTGTACGATGAAGGTACGGGCATTTGATAGAGGAAAGCATGACGTGGTGGGCACTCTAGACATTTCGCTTCTGATTGGACCAGCTACCTTTATGGTGGAATTTCAGGTGATGGACATCACGCCATATTACAACTGTTTGTTGGGAAGACCCTGGATCCACATGGTAGGAGCAGTGCCGTCAAGCCTCCACCAAAAGATGAAATTTGCGATGGGAGACCAGCTTGTTTTCGTCTCTGGAGAGACAAGTTTTCTCGTCACCAAGCTGGCATCAGTTCCTTATGTTGAGAACAACGAAGATGTACTAGAATGCTCCTATCGGGCGTTTGAGATGGTGAATATCACTTCTGCCCCAAGCCATTATCTCTCGAAGGCAGCAAGAATGGTTGCAGCCACCATGATCAAGCAAGGGTACAAACCAGGGCAAGGATTAGGCCCAAAGGCTCATGGAATCCAGAAACCATTGACCATCCGAGAAAATACCGAGAAATTTGGGCTAGGCTACGTCCCTACAAAAGCTGACAGACAGAGGGAAGCTACCAAGAAAAGGGAAGTCAGAATGGCAAGGTTGCAAAAAGGCTAATACAAGAGGAAAAGAGGAGCTTTTCCCCCTTACATGTTATATTCCGGACTGGAGGGTTTATCCACAGGAGCCAACCTAAGCCCGAGATTAGGATTGTAGTGGCATTGGATACTAACAAGATGGTGCCGAGCGAGATGATTCTAGTGGTGCGATAGGATCCCAACCAGCCGTTGAACAATTGGATCAGCCTGGACCTCCCCATCATGTAATGCTTAAGGGGTCACTGGGATTTAATGTATTCTCTTTCAATGTCTTGTCTTTGAAGCTATGAACATTTGTTTTTATCAAAAGCTTTTCAATAAAATGTACTTTTCTTCAAATCTTTCATAGTGCATTCCATTTATAACATATGCATATCATATTTGGTTACCAACCTGTAATCCTCTTATAAGTAGGTATCACATTGTCAATGAAAACATTGTATGCGAAAACGAAATGAGATGCCTAAAGGTTGACCAAAGTCCAAACTAGGAGCAGCCAGTGTTTGAAGCTTATGAGAATGAGGCAGAGGAGACACCCGAGCTACCGGGAGAGATCATACGCCTATTGGAAAGGGACGACCGCTTATCCATTCTAAGTGAAGACCCAGTAGAAACGGTGAATTTGGGGACGATAGCCGAACCAAGAGAATTGAGGGTAGGGTCTTTGATAGCTACTGACATCAAGAAGCAATTAATCGAGCTGTTAAGGAGCTACATAGATGTTTTTGCATGGTCCTATCAAGATATGCGAGGATTAGACACAGACATAGTGTATCATCACATACCAGTGAAGCCAGAGTGCAAGCTAGTACAACAGAAATTGCGAAGAATGAGACCGGAGATGCTACTGAAGATTAAAGAAGAAGTCAAAAAGCAATGGGACGCAGGTTTCCTAAGTGTCTCCCACTATCCAGAATGGGTGGCCAATATTGTACCGGTACCGAAGAAAGGAGGCAAAGTCCGCATGTGTGTCGACTATAGAGATCTGAACTGGGCTAGTTCGAAAGATAACTTCCCGCTTCCTCATATTGATACCTTGGTGGATAATACAACAAAACATGCTTTATTCTCATTCATGGATGGCTTCTCGGGGTACAATCAGATTCACATGGCCCCTGAACATAAGGAGAGGACCACGTCTATGACACTTTGGGGCACATTCTATTATAATGTGATGCCTTTTGGTCTGAAGAACACAGGGGCAACCTATCAGCGAGCCATGGTGGCCCTATTCCACGACATGATGCATAAAGAAGTTAAGGTCTATGTGGATGATATGATAGCCAAATCACGAAGCATTGAAGATCACATTGAAGTACTTCGTAAGCTCTTCAATAAGCTACGAAAATATCAGCTAAAATTGAACCCCAAAAAATGCTCTTTTGGAGCCATGTCGGGAAAACTGTTAGGTTTCATTGTGAGCCAAAAAGGAGTAGAAATCGATCCAGATAAAGTTTGATCTATCCAAGAGACGCCCCCACCCCAAACCATCAAGGAGGTCAAAGGATTCCTCGGCGATTGAATTACATTGCCTGATTCATTTCATAATTAATAGCCACATGTGAACCAATTTTCAAGACTTTACGGAAGAACAATCCAGAAATTTGGAATGACAAATGTTAAGAAGCTTTTGACAGGATCAACAATATCTGTCCAATCCACCTGTTTTGGTCCCACCAATACTAGACAGACCCTTAATCTTATACTTAACTGTCTAAGAGTCATCAATGGGTTGTGTCTTGGGGCGACATGATTCTACAGGCAAAAAAGAGCAAGCCATTTATTATCTGAGCAAGAAGTTCACTATCAATGAAGAGAATTACACACCATTAGAAAAGACATGTTGTGCCCTTGTTTGGATAACAAGATGATTGAGGCAATACACTCTTTATCATACAACATGGTTGATTTCAAGGCATGATCCGCTCAAGTACCTTTTAGAAAAACCATCCATTTCTGGAAGAATCGCCAAATGGCAGTTGATCCTATTGGAGTATGATATCACAAATTAATCCCATATCGGAAGCACATTACGGAGTTAGCCGAGCAATTCGAAGACATCACATTCGAGCATATGCCCAGGGAATACAATCAGATTCCTGATGCGCTGGCTACTCTAGCCTCCCTCCTTCGACTAGACACAAAGTTGGAAGTCCAGTCTTTCGATATCCGTATACAAGATGCTCCTGCACATTGCATGGCCATTGAAGGAAATATTGAACAAAAGCCCTAGTTTGATGACATCAGACAGTATTTGCTCAAGCAAGAATACCTAGCCGAGGCCTCTGATAAACGAAATATTCGAAGGTAGGCGTCCAACTACTAACTTGATGGTCCCGTTCTATATAAGAGAAACCATGACATGGTGTTATTGCGGTGTGTGGCAAAAGAAGAGTCGAAACAGATAATGAAAGAAGTGCACGAAGGAGAATGTGGTTCACATGCGAATGGACATGCATTAACAAGACAAATTATGCGAATGGGCTATTATTGGGTCATATAGAAAAAGATTGCATTGAATATGTGCGCAAATGTCTCAAGTGTCAAATTTATGGCGATAAGATCCAAGTACCTCCATCCAAGCTACATGCGATGGTTTCCCCATGGCCCTTCTCACTATAGGGCATCGACGTCATCAGACCAATCTCGCCAAAAGCATCCAATGGTCACGGCTTCATCTTGGTGACCATCGATTATTTTACCAAGTGGGTAGAAACAATGTCATATGCTAATGTCACACAAGCTGTGGTGCTTAAATTTTTGCGGAGCAACATTATATGTCGATACGGGCTTCCTGAGCAAATCATAACGGACAATGTCACCAATTTGAACAGTCGGATGATGGGTAAGTTGTGCGAAACATAAAAAATCCAACACCGCAACTCGACTCCTTATTGCCCCAAAATGAATGGAGCAGTTGAAGCGGCCAATAAGAATATCAAGAACATTTTCAGAAAGATGACTGAGACATACAAAGATTGGCATGAAAAGCTACCATATGCTTTGCATGCTTACCGCACCTCGGTACGTACATCAACTAGGGCAACTCCATTTTCTTTGGTCTACGGTATGCAAGCAGTTCTACCTGTCGAAGTGGAGATACCTTCCCTCCGAGTACTCAAAGATACTCATCTAGAAGAAGCAGAATGGGCCCAAAGTCGTTATGAGCAGTTAAACTTAATCGAAGGCAAACGCCTGGCAGTTGTTTACAGAGGGCAACTATATCAACAGAGAATGATGAACAACTACAATAAAAAGGTGAAGCCCAGAAGCTTTCAAGCGGGTGACCTCATCCTCAAGAAGATTCTACCAATTCAACATGACCATAGAGGCAAGTGGACTCCCAATTATGAAGGCCCATATGTGGTGAAGAAAGCATTCTCAGGAGGTGCCTTAATCCTGGCCAGAATGAATGGTGATGAGCTCCCTAACCCAGTGAATAGCGATGCGGTGAAAAAGTTCTATGCTTAACTCTCATACCTCTCAACAAGATTCTCATTCCTGTGATGAGCGGATGGACTTGGTGAAAACCTGAAAGGGCATCAAGGGTAAAATACAAAGCTGCAAAGGCGGACTTGGTGAAAACCCAAAAGGGCACCAAGGGTAAAATACAAAGCCAACGACAAATCCTGAAAGGTGAAAGCAATTAGAATCCATAAGGATCAGAACCACCTAAAACAGGGTCCACTGCAAATGGTGGAAACATCACCACCTAAAGACAATAACTGCCAACGATGGAAGACTTGGTCAAACCTAAGGCACACTCGAATCAAATTTGTATATTATGCTTTTTAAAGACTTGTAATTCTGTTTATCAGATTATAACAATAGGGAACTTTTTATGATATAAATATGTTTTGTGGAATCAAACCAGCAAAATCCCATTTTATATCCCTAATCATATTTTATCATCTTCATTTCACATTCAAGTAGAATATTTTAAATCCCAGTGGGCTCCTTTGGCATTGCCTTATGGATAGGGTCAAGCTCAAAATCCCCAAACAAGTTAAGTCCCCCAACTTAGAGTACCAATATCTCCACAGAATATTAATATCCCCAGCGAAGTCGTCAAGTCAAGCTCCTCGGCGCGGTGAAGCTAAGTCAAACAGGCCCTTCATCCACAAAGAAGGAAGTTCCCCAGCTAGGATCGAAAAGCTTTCCCATCCAAAGAGAAAATTGTTCCCCAACAAGTTGAATGTTAGCCAACCTCTCCAACAGCATTGAGATAAATCTCCAGCCCTTGCCAAAACATCACATTGCATTCGATGCATACATCGCATCGCATCACATTGCATCATATTGCACCACAGGTTGAGGTTTATGCATCCCTGCATACAGCACATTGCATTCCATGCATTATTTGTATACATTCAGCATACTCTATAATTTCAGGAATGTTGTCGCCTCTGAAGATCCTAAGAGCTCATCCTCAGTAAGCTTCTCGTTAAGCTATCCTAGCTTTCTTTGTTCAACTGTACAAATCTTTCTTTGCAATTTCCCTGTAAAGACTTGTATTTTGGTAGTTTTGAGAGATAGCCATTCTATGGGAATGTAACTATCTGGACGGTAGTGTAGTCGTCGATGTGAGCATTTTGACTGTACTTGGGCCCGATTCTGAGTCAGGGCCCCATTTGACCCGATTGTTGACTTTTTGGGGTTTATTGGGTGACTTTGCATTTGAGCGGTCATTTGCATGTGATAATATCAGTCTAGTGTTGTGCTCGTCATTTCGAGCGTTTTGACTGTAGTTTGACTCAATTTGGAGTTTGGGGCCTTAGAGATCAATTTTTGTGTTGGGAGGTCAATTATTGACTGGGTCAATGGTTGACTAGGTCAGTTGACTGGAAGAAATATAAATAGTAGAAAAAAAAAAGAAAAAGCTTTCACTTTACGTTATCATGTTTGTGCGTTTGAGAGAGAGAGCTTGAGAGAGCTTGGAGGCCTTGGCGATTTGGGTTCGTGGAGCTCAAAGATTCACTTCAAGTAGGTGTCCTTGAACTTCTTATCTCTCTCTTGTTTTGGATCTGCACGAATTTATCATGATTTATTAAATTGAGCATGAACCTTAGAATTTGGGGAAATCCAATTTTGGGTTAGAACTAATGGTTTAGCATAAGATCTGTGGTTAAGAACTGTTTTATATCATTGTGGATATATGTTTCTGTGATTTTGGGGTTGATTAACTGTGTTTTTCATGAGGGTTGATAAGTCAACCATGGAAATCTGGGTTTAGATCTAGATTTCTAAAAATCTGGAATTTTATACATGTTTCTGTTGTTTCTGCGCGATTTAGAGGCGTTCTGGACGCGTTTTGAGGTAGATATCGTAGTTTGTTGCGAAACAGGGGTGTTAGTGAGCGTCTGGGAGTTTCTGGGCGCATTTCAGACGAAGAACAGGTGAAAACGATGATGAATAGTACCCTGGGCGCGTTCCTGGGTCAAAATGACAAAGACCCGAAGTTCTGGGTCGAAGGGTCGTAGTTCGTAGTTCGTAGCCTCGTAGTTCATAGTTCGTAGCCGAAGGGTCGAAGTTCGTTGCCTCGTAGGTCGAAGGTCGTAGCCTCGCTTCGAGTCTTCGAGGCACGCTGCAGTTCCGCACTGCGCAGCTACGAGTCGCCATTCCGCAGCTACGAGTCGCAGGTTCTGAGCTACGAGTCGCAGCTCCTGCAGTGTAACTGGACACTGGACAGCACTGGATTGGACCTATTTACATTGTAACCTATAAAGTATTTACTTAAGTTACAATGTAAATAACGAAATAACCCCCATTTGGATTCAAAGAAAAGTACTAGAAAAATTAATTTCACTCTTTCAAAATGTGAAAATTGAGATTTAGTACAAAATCTCGGAAAAACCCAAAAATTCGTAGTGGTGACTTTTTGGAAAGTAGGGTTAGACATCTCAGAAAAATCCCCAAAAATCAGATTATCTTATTTATGATATGCAAACCCAATGCCGGGACTTTTGATTTCAAGAAAATAGCTACTATGGGTACTTCCTTCATAAATCAAGGATTGAGGATTTACTTGTGAAGACTGGCTACAGTTCTAAAGGTAATGTTGAGAATGACATGCCATACTAATGTTAGTATGTTGGTGTGATGTATTAGGGCATGGACTCTGTGACTTGTTTGGGTTCTCACCGTGAGGCTAAGGCCTGTGTGGCCACTATGGCCGGGGCAGGCATATGCGCCGATGGCAGGCCTATGTGGCGACTGTGGCCGGGCATATTGCGCTGTGGCTGGGGACAGGCTAAGGCCTGAGTTGAGCCGTTGAGCTCATGGAGCTAGGGCTGAGTGCCCTGAGCTGGGATCCCATGGAGGATCGTGGACAAGTTGTCCTATGTGAGCAGGCTGAGTCCTGATGATTGTGCACACTACACTGTGCACGAGTACACTGAACATATAGTATAGACTTATATGTGTTGCATGATGTGGAGCTTTGGGGTCACCTACTGAGCTTGTCGCTCACTCCTACTCGTTATTTTCCCCTTTTTAGGTGTGACCCGAGACTAGTGGAGGACTTTCTTCCAGGAGGACGTGCCCACTACTCTAATGTATGATACAGTACTGTATTTTGTATTGTATTATGTGTTGTATCCCAGACATGGGTCCGTGGACAGTTGTATTTGCATACTGTTTGTGATGTGATATCTATATGACTGTTTGACTCATTGTATGCATGATGATATATGGGAAAGTACAGGATTACCCTTGATGTATGACTGTACAGGGTTACATATTTGAGATAGCACCCGCGGTGTAGTCTCTATTGGTGCTAGTCACCAACCCCTTCACCTTTCAGGTGCGGGCAAGGTGAAGTCATGTTCCTGGTTCTGGGTTTTTTTGGAATTCGGGGGCGTGACATTCCCCAAGCTCTAAAAGCACCCTTTTGACATTCGAACAAACTTCCTCCCTTTTTGGGTAACCTCGTAGAGCGATCTCCTAGAGTGAACTCGTAGAGGGAGCCCATATACCTTCTTCAACAATCATGCACCCTTGTCTAGGCGTTGGATGCCTTTTCCCTTCATATTAGGCCTTGCTTGCCTTTTCCATTTCTGTGAGGCCTTGCTTGCCTTTTGAATTCCTGTCAGGCCTTAGATGCCTTTTCAATTTTTGTCAGGCCTTGGATGCCTTTTCAATTTCTGTCAGGCCCTAGATGTCTTTTCCTTTTCTGTCAGGCCTTGGATGCCTTTTCAATTCCTGTCAGGCCCTAGATGCCTTTTCACTTTCTGTCAGGCCTGGGATGCCTTTTTAATACCTATCAGGCCTTGGTTGCCTTTTCATTTTCTGTCAGGCCTAGGATGCCTTTTCAATTTCTATTGGGCCCTAGATGCCTTTTCATTTTCTGTTAGGCCTTGCTTGCCTTTTCAATTCCTGTCAGGCCTTGGATGCCTTTTTAATTCCTGTTAGGCCTTGGATGCCTTTTCCTTTTCTGTCAGGCCTTGGATGCCTTTTCCTGTCAGGCCCTGGATGCCTTTTCCTGTCAGGCCCTAGATGCCTTTTCAATTTCTGTCAGGCCTTGGATGCCTCTTCATTTCCGGTTAGGCTCTAGATGCCTCTTCAATTCCTGTTAGGCCTTGGATGCCTTTTCCCTTTCTTGTTAGGCTTCGAATACTCTTCTGTTCCTGTTAAGGCCTTAGAGGCCTCATTCAAATTGTCCAAAGCCCACTGGCTTGAGAAGCCCCTTTCACTCTTGGGGACAGACTCAACCAATCCATTCTACTCTTCCTCTAAGCAAGGTAAGTCAGGTAAGCGCTCCAACCCATCCAAAATGACTCCTTTTTATCTTTGTACACTGTTTGTATACAAACAGTGCACAAAGAGGGGCAGCTGTTGGACCCCATTTTGTACGGGTTAGACATACTAACCCCATTTGATATATATACCTTTTTGCCCATGCCATATACCTTGTTGCACAGGTCTTTAAGGATTACCCCAATTTGCACAAGATGGATACACTTACATGAATGGGGAAGCCCAAAATGGATAACCTTTGCTACAAGTCCTTGAAGTACCTCAAGACCAATAACAGGGGATAGAGAAAGAAATTTGGAGAATAACGCACTTGACTGAGCTCAATTCCGATGAAAAACGAAGAAGTTATGGCCAAAACAATTTGTGTTATAAAAAAAAAAAACTTGACCGTAGCCTCGAAGACTCGAAGCCTTGAAGCCTCAAAGCCTCGAAGCCTCGAAGCCTCGAAGCCTTGAAGCCCTGAAGCCTCGAATCCTTGAAGCCTCGAAGCTACGAAGCCTCGAAGCCTCGAAGACTCGAAGCTTCAAAGCCTGTAAGCCTTCGACACTCCGACTTGCCGACACTTCAACTCGCGGACCTTCGACCTTCACCACTTTGATCTTCGACCCTTGACCTTCGAGGAGCGACTCTTTGACCCTGCCGACACTCCGACCTTCCGAAACTTCGACCCGTGGACCTTCGCCCCTTCGCCCCTTGCCCTTCGACCCTTAGCTCTTCGACCGGTTGACCGTTGACCTTCGACCTGCCGACACTTCGACCCGTTGACCGTTGACCTTCGACCCACCGAACCTTCGACCCAGCGACTCTTTGACCCTGCCGACACGCCGACCTGCCGACACTTCAACCCATTGACCGTTGACCTTCGACCCACCGAACCTTCGACCCAACGACTCTTTGACCCTGCCGACACTTCAACCCGCGGACCTTCGACCCTTCGCCCCTTGCCCTTTGACCCTTAGCTCTTCGACTAGTTGACCGTTGGCCTTCGACCTGCTAACACTTCGACCCGTTGACCGTTGACCTTCGACCCACCGAACCTTCGACCCAGCAACTCTTTGACCCTGCCGACACTTCGACCCGTTAACTGTTGACCTTCGACCCACCGAACCTTCGACCCAACGACTCTTTGACCCTGCCGACACTCCGACCTACCGACACTTCGACCCATTGACCATTGACCTTCGACCCACCAAACCTTCGACCCAGCGACTCTTTGACCCTACCAACACTCTGACCTGCCGACACTTCGACCCGCGGACCTTTGACCTTTCGCCCCTTGCCCTTCGACCCTTAGCTCTTCGACCGGTTGACCGTTGACCTTCGACCCACCGAAACTTCTACCCTGCCGACACTCCGACCCACCGACACTCTGACTCTTTGACCTTTGACCTTCACTGCTTGGCTTCTCTCGCTGGCCCTCCCACTGATTACTCACAGGGCGTGTTTTTATTAGCTGGCAATTGTTAGAGATGCTTTTCAATGCCTGTCAGACGCATGTGCTCACAAAAGAACGAAAAAGCAATCACGAGCTGCCCCTTTTTACGCACAGGTCATCCAACCACCAAACAAAGCATAGAATTTGGAAATTAATAATACTGGGATTAATAATACACCCGACAAAGCATTAAATGCAACGATTAATGAGATGCAGCCAATCCCTTTTAAAAGTAAGTTTGCTGTCCATGCGAAAGGGAGGAGAAAAAAAAGAGGGACGCCCAGAGAAAGAGGACGTTCTGCAAAAAAAAATGGAACAAAAAAGCTCTTCTGCCATCTTCATACCTAGCTCCCTAATCTTAAAAAAAAAAAAAAGAACGCCCGGATAGCTTTCGGCCGTTCTGAAAATCAAAATCGCCCATCCTTTCCAACTCCTTTTTCCCTATTATTTCGTTTCAGCTCTCTTTTTCCCAGCAAAAGAAAAACAAAAAAAAAACAACTCCAGTCTGCCCCCTTCTTTTTTTTCTTACGTTTCCATCACAAAACAAAAAAAATCTTTTTCCATTCCCCTATTTGTTACGCCCACTCTCCTTATTTCCAGCAACCAAAAACAATCTTAAATCCAAAAATACATCACTCCAATCTCTAAATACCAGGAAATCTTTTTTACAAATCTCACTGCCAGATTTGTTGGTTCTATCTTCGAGTAAGCGATTTTCGGTGTAGACATAATAGTTCAGACGGACATCCCGTGTTAAAGCCCCATTCAGGCCAAAGTCAATGTAATTTACATTTGCTGCTCTATTTTTTAGCTTATTTGTATTTATATTTGATGTAATTTTAGTATTCTTCTGATTTTCATTTTTCTATACTTGAAAGGAAAAAATTATGAAAAAATGTTTACAAAAAAAAAATGTATTCTCCTGATTCTCCTAATTTACAAAAACAAAAAAATGTTTTCTAACCCAAAACCAAAAAAGAAAAGTAAAAAAACATATTTCCATTTTTTAGGACTTCAATTTCCAAAATAAAACCAAAAACCAAAACAAACCCCTAGGATCTCATTTTCCACTTCAAACAAAAAACCAAAACTTTTAGGATTCCCTTTAGAAATTTAGGGTAAATCTATTTTAACCATGACTTTAATAAATAACTTAGCTAAACAAAAATCATAGACTTTTTAGAAAATCTAACCCAGTTATGACAGTGACAATAAATAAAAAACCTCCTCCTCCGAAAATAGATACCGAAAGGGCGTTGTAGGAGTGTTAATCCTTCCCTACACGTAACCAACTCCCGAACCCTTCTCTGATAACGCAGACCACATTTTACTACTCAAGGTAAGAGGGTACCCAACTGTACCCTAAAAACAGTTGGTGGCGACTCTAAATTTTCTCACCATTGGTTTAGTTTGAGCTCACCCCAAAAGGGCCCGGATGAAAACCAGTGATGACAATGCTCATCCTTACCTGTTGATTTGTTTTCTCCAGGTGTTGACAGGAGCTAGCGATGGATTGCGCTACTCAGTGGAGTATTTATTTAATGTATGAATTTTGTTAAATGTTGTTTTTATTGGATCGTAATCCTGGACAAGGGTCTGTGGATAGTTATAAGAATTGACTAAATTTATATAATGATTTTTATAATATACTTATAATAGTTGTTTGACATTTGGAAAAGTACTTCTATACCCTTGATGTATGTTTGTACAGAGAATTTGGACAGCACCCGCTTTGTATGTCCCTTATAGGTGCTTCTCACCAACCCCTTGACCGTTCAGGTGTAGGCATGGGGAAATCACGTGTCTAGTTTTGGTTCTCTGGAAATCGGGGATGTGACAGCTAAGACAACAGACATAGGCTATGTATTCTCAATATAAGAGTCATTCAAAGAGTCATAGCAAGGGTCAGATTTAACATAGAGTGAACCATTAGACTTAAGCCAACTTGTAATCTGTTGTCCTCGAAGACTCGAAGACTCGAAGACATAGAGCCGAAGACTCGCATCTAGTAGTAACTCAGTACAATCGTTGAGAAACCACTTTAAGCACCTCAGCAAAAAGTCATAGACTCGTAGAGTCGAAGACCATGTTATAGAGTGAGCCTGTCTTAATCTAAGAACTACTTGGCTCGAAGACTCAAAGAAAAAGAAAATCAGAGTCGAAGACTCGCAGGAGGTAACGCTGTCGAAGCCTAAAGTATCATTTTACTTTAACATAGGCTCAACCCAAATCTTTGAGGTAAATCTTCGAGTCACCAGACCTTCGAGGCATACACCTTCGAGGCAAACTCATAACCCTAAGCATCTTACTTAGCGATATCTTCAGCTAGGGTTTGTATAATAAGCTTGTGCCATCCTGAGAAGTTGAGCGCATTTATTATCACATTAATGATTGCCAACCACCATCAACGGATGAACAACCAAGATCGACTATACCAGTATGGGCATGCAAATACACAACATGGGCAACAGATCTGCAGATTCAGAGCAGATCAATCCATCCCCTGTACTTCTGCATTTTAAGTGGCAAGAAGTCAGAATGTCGGGATGGACGACAAGGCACACATGCAAGGAAACCTTAAAATATATCTCTCACACACTTAACAAAAAAAATGAGTCATCCTTTCTCTCAAAGTGCGTGGAACACACAAAACCCAAAAAATAACATTATGACAGGCATTAAAGAAATAACTTTTGTAGAATCCAAGAGAGTTCCAATGCTAGAGAGAGAGAGACACTGAGAGAAAATTCATCCAAATGCTATGCGCCGTGTTGATCAAAGAACAAGAACATCCTTGAATGATTCATCATACAATCTTGTTCAAACATATCCAGCACAATCATCCAATTTACTCTCTGTATTGTTTATCTGCAATTGAAATCTATCTTAGAACATTCCAAATGGAGTCAATCTCTTCATATTGACATCTGTAGAAATAGTCACTAAATATCTGAGTTCTATCCCATCCATAGCATTAACTCTCATCTCAGATTTGCTAGATAGTCAATAATCACTCCTATACCATATTGTCATCTTCTCAATTAATATTCATCGGAAAGTCATCTCTTGAATATTCATTTATCAGCTTATAGTCTTACCTTCTACGAAAAGAGTCTATTCAACCCCCTTTAGACTCACTTTGGGACCTACAAAATGTCTTGCCCTGCAAGATCTACTCCCGCCGGTCCACAATCTGAACTGGTGCCTCCACAACAGAACCATCATCGGCTAACTCGGTCTCATGTCAATCAACACATGGGAAGGATTTGGGTAATATTTCCGCAACTGGGAGACATGGAAAACATCATGAACACGAGCCAACTCGGATGGTAACTCCAATCGATAGCCAACCAGTCCCACAATAGCAATGATAGGAAATGGACCTACAAATCGAGGTGAGAGTTTGGACCCTCGCCCAAACCGCCTATGCCCCCGTCGTGGCGAGACTCGCAAGAAGATACGATCACTTACGACGAACTGTAGCGGTCACCACCACCTATCAGCGTATGATTTATGCCGACTCTGAGCTGTCAACATTCGCTGTTGGATCAGCTGAACTAACTCGATAGTCTCTTGAACTATATTGGGACCTAAAACAACTGCCTCCCCTGCCTGGGCCCAACACAAAGGGGAGCGACAAGGTCGCCCATACAATGCCTCATATGGTGTCATCCTTATTGAAGCCTGATAGCTGTTGTTATAGGAAAACTCCACCAAGGGAAGGTGAGCCTCCCAACAACCCCCAAAATCCAACACACAAGCACGAAGCATATCCTTGAGGATCTGGATAGTGCACTCAAACTAGCCATCTGTCTGAGGGTGTTAAGCTGTACTCAAAGAAAATGCCCCAATGATAGCTGACAGAACATAAGTAACATTAAGACTCGAAGACTCAAGAGTTGAAGGGTTGAAGATACTGAAATGAAGAATCTGTCTGCTCATAACAATTATAAGACTTGAAGACTCAAAGGTCGAAGAGTCAAGACAATGAAAGTCGTAGGCTGAAAGAGACGTAGAGTCGAAGATAAATAAACAATAGAATTTGTTAGTATATAATAAGGTCCAAACATGTAGACTCGAAAGACGAAGAGTTGAAAACTCAGCTCATAATATATTATAATAAGCTAAGCGAAATACACAAAGAGTCTAAGACTCATCATACTTTTGTAGACCTGAAGAGCCAAAAAATCATAGAACGTCTTAAGCTAACTTAAACAAACTACGTGACTTGAAGAAATAGAGTCGAAGACTCGTAACACAAGAAAGCAAGTAGAGGTTATGTAACAGCCCAAATCCCCCATAGCATGATATTGTCCGATTCAAGGCTCAAGCCCAATTCCCAGTTTTGTTCTTGGCAGTGTCACACAAGCACCCCCAAAAGGCCTTGTGTCAGGAGAGGTTTCCATGTCATCTTAAGAGGCACATTTTGTTCTCCTCCCGAGCCGATGTGGGACTTGCAAAGTCCTCAGACTCTACAGGTTAAGTAAACTCTTCCTGATAACAACTCTAAGAGTCAAAGACTCAAATATCATAGAGTGAATTACATGACTTAATCTAAACTGATATATGCCACCCACAAAGACTCAAAGAAACTAAGAGTCGAAGACTCACAAGACGTAACGTTATCGAAGCCAAAAGCATCATTGCACACAATCACAAGGTTCAACCCGAATCTTCGAGTCACTAAATCTTCAAGGTGCTAGATCTTCGAGTCACCTACCTTTGAGGCAAATGCACAATACTTATAACAAACTTAGCGATATCATCAACTAGGGTTTGTATAGTTTGATCGCACTGTTCACAACAGTAAACGCATTCATTGCTGAAATAAATGTCACATTAATGTCAATCAACTACTTACGACAGATAAACAATGAGGATCAAAAGTACCAATATGGGCATGTAACATGCAATATGGGCAGCACATTTGTGGGATCTGAGTAGATCTACCCATCCTCTGTACTTTTGTGTTTTAATGGTGAGAAGTTAGTTTGTCGGGATGGACAGCAACGCGCACATGCACTTTAACCTTAAATTTATATCTCACATGGTTAAAAATATTAATCAATTAACTCTCGCAAAAAACAAGGACTTAAAACTCCAAGGAAAATATATTGAATTCTGACATGTAAATTAGAATAATTTTTGAAGAATTCAACTTAAGATTTTCAATGCTAGAGAGACAAACTGTGAGAATACTTCCAAGTGTTGTGCGCATGAAAAACTAAGAACAAGATCGAGCTTTGAAGAATTTTTCAACCATCTTGTTCAAAGATCCAGTATAACTATCATGTTAATCTCTGCATTGATCATCCACAATCAACAGAAAATATTTCAAACTTGCATTCATAATGATATATCACCTTTCATTGGAATATTCATTTATGGCCTGAGGTCTTTCATGTCAAGAGCATTAACCCATCTTAGACTTGTTTGTTTATTCATTATCACTCATATACATTCTTGTCCTCTTCTCAATCAATATCTAATTATAGTCACTCTCAGTATAAATCCTTCGATTATCATTAGCTTCTGCAAAACACGTATATTTACACTCCTCCCTTCTTTAGACTCACTTTGGGACCTACAAAAAGTCTTTTTTTCTTTTGGTACAAGGGATCAATTCCTACATTCAGTTTTTCTAAATAAAAACATCCCTCATTCCAAAAAAGAAAGAAAGAAAAAAGAGAACTTAAAACAAACAAACACCCTTAAATAAAGACTAGATATTAATTTCAAGCATTGTAGGAATACAAGAGTATTTCTCCCTTCGTCACACGTAACCGATTGCCGAATCTATTCTATGGAACCGTAGACCCTTTTAGGTGACCAAACACACTTCTATTTTGTTTGGTAGTGATTAATTTTTTTCTCTTATTTTGGTTATGTGAAAGTTATGACAATTATGGTTCAATGATTAAATCTCCATCTAAAAGAAAATCTCACATTAGTTATGAGCCCGGACGACACTAGGTGATGACATTCATAGGAAGAATATGATGAAATGTGGATGTGTTAATTATAAAAACATTTTAATATTTTACTTAATGTATTAAATTATTTTCTTTTCTGAAAGGTAAATTTATTCTCGTCTCTCTCTCATTCTCTTATGTGTTTTATATTCTCTAACATGTTAAAATAAAATTGGACTAACTTTTTTGTAATGAAGGAGAAGCATGATAAAGACCTTGCGCTGATACCTGTACCAGCCTGTACGAATCAGCTACCCTACCGCTTGTGACGTGCTTGTATTAAGTTGATGTTCGTGACGTGGCCACATGCACGTATCGTGTTGCGCAAGACATCTTCTATTGCTGGGATTTTTTTATATTTACTTTTCTTATCGTATTAGAAGTCTTTCCTTTTTATTACTTTCCTTTCTTTAATTCGTATTAAGGTATTTTGGTATTTTACCTTAGTTTCCTAATTGTATTAAGTTTTCAATTCCTAGATAGTTGTTTGCCTATAAATAGGCTATGTCTATGACAATTTATGTATTCAGATTATTGGCTATTGGCAATTATAAACTCTCATATTAGAGGTTTACACTTATTTTCGACTTTTCCAATTAATTACTTGAATTGCTTGGGCTAGAGTCTGGGTATTCAGTTATCTTTCTTTAGATTGTTGGATCCTAATCAAGGTCCTCAACAATTTGGTGCTTTCATTAAGAGATCCTAATTAAGATTTCTCAATTCTATCTCATGTTCTTCATCAGCAATGATGAAGGAGGCGGCTAGTACGAACAGGCAGCGGTTTGAAGCCTTCTATGGCAGAGTTATCGGCAGCCATGACAAAGATGGTTCGATTGCAAGACAAAATTAATGAGAAAATTAATCGATTATCTGCATACAAGGGAAAAGATCCTATAGGATGCAGGCGAACTCAAGGAAATGACCATGGGTCACGACAAACTTCATAGGAGGTGAAAGATATTTCAAGCGTTGAAGATGAACCATGTTTTCAGAGCTCACAAAGATCACAACATGAGGCTGAGTTCCCATCTGGTGACTCATCTAAAGGGATTGGCGACCCAACTCCAACTTTAGAGTTCTTGATCCCTTTAACTTCTTTTGCTCGACTGACTGTGGTTGACGATGCCCAAATTGAAGTCAACAAGGCCGTCACCGTCGAAAACTCTCTCAATAACATGATCCTTGTCATTGATGATGCCTAGTTAGGTGGTGCCCTCGACGAAAGGCACACCCAATTTATAATTGTTCCCTACAACATAGCCTTCATAATTGGACCAACTGACGCTCAACCCCCCCGGCCACGACTTTCTGTTATCACTCCATACTATCTCTATATGCAAAAGTATTCCACAAGCCAAAGATGTATGTAGAATTCATGATAGATCCGAGATCTGCTCCGTTTCTGTTTTTGTAGCAGCCTAATTTTGTGACAGTGAGGTAGGAGATTCACACAAGGGAGGAAGTCAAGAAATTTATAAAGGATTATGGGTTTCTGGGATTAATGGGGCGCTTTACTTTGGATGTAGAATAGTTTTTCCAATTTTTCCTTGAGGACAAGGGAAATTTCGAAGGGTGGGGGAATGATAAAGATCTTGCACTAATACTTGTACCAGCCTGTACGAATTAGCTACCCGTACTGCTCGTGACGTGCTTGTATTGAGTTGATGTTCGTGACGTGGCCACGTGCATGTATCGTGTTGTGCAAGACATCTTCTATCGCTGAGATTCTTCTTATATTTACTTTCTTTACCATATTAGAAATCTTTCATTTTTATTACTTTCTTTTATTTAATTCGTATTAGGGTATTTTTGGTATTTTACTTTAGTTTTCTAATTGTATTAAGTTTTCAATTTTTAGATAGTCGTTTGCCTATAAATAGGCCTTGTCTATGACAATTTATATATTCAGATTATTGGCTATTGACAATTATAAACTCTCATATTAGAGGTTTATACTTATTTTCGGTTTTTTCAATTAATTACTTGAATTGCTTGGGCTAGACTTTGGGTATTCAGTTATCCTTCTTTAAATTGTTGTTGAATCTTAATCAAGGTCTCAACAAAGTATGACTTTTATAAATGGGCCACTACTTTACAAATTTTTGGCTTTCATGGAGAGATTACAGTGATACTTGTTGATTGGATGCGCACTAGTATGATAACGTGCCGTCATTATTTGGAACATACAAAATGATTTCATTGATTTGCAATATTTTGGAAATTGGGTGATCGCCCAATTAACTTAGAGCCTCGATTGTCGATGTCATCTTGTCGTCAAGAAAGGCATAGGTAAGAAAATAAGAGGGACTGTCTCATAATTTCAATTCCGGCTGTCCAACATTAATAGTGACATCTGCTCGTCCACTCGCGATAAAAGTCAACACCTATACACCCGACAAACTCGAAATGTTGAACAAGAAGTCGCATTTGCTGCGACATTGAACTCTGCGGGTACATCATATGGGGTATCAATTTGTACAAGTTATGATTAGATTTTGAAATTGTAAAAAGGTGCATGGCGATGCAATATGCATGTAATATTGTTTTATTGACTTTTACAAGTGTAATCATTTGCTACTATAACCAGTGTATGTGAATTAATCAATACTTAGAAGTGGGAAACAAGGATGCTTGTTTCATTAACTTTTACGGGTGTAGTTTTTATGTGGACAATTACTATTTGCACTCCCCCCGAATTTTCATCCATGCTATTAGGTTTGTTGGTTAATCTCATTAAATAATGTATATATATATATATATATATATATATTGAAGTTGACTTAAAAATTAAAAGTTATAAATAATTGAAGTTAATTGTATTTTGTAAGTAATAAAGGACAAAACTGAAAAGCAAAAAGTAAAAAAAAAATGTGAGGCAATTAGGGGAAAGAACCATTTCCTTTTATGTGTTAAAATGATTTCCACTTAAATTAGCAATAAAGAACTTTTTTTTACATGGGAATGAACACATAATTAACCCAACCAATCTTACTGCGCTAACGGTAACTTGTGACTTTGTTTTGATTGTCTAAGGTGAAGAATTTTCATAGTGTCACAAAAATGTGTGAGACCTACAAATTCATAGTGTCACAACGATTTATAGATCACAACTTTTGATATTTTAATTTTTCATAGTGTCACAACAAATTTTAGGTCACAACAATTCGAGAAACCTTTAAATTGCATTCCTTTAACATGGCCCATGTGTAATTGTGTCACAACTTTAAAGGAATGCAATACCGAATCTAATGGAAAAAATAAAAATAAAAAATAAATTCAAAAACCGGGAAATTCTAGCCAGTTGCCTTTCCTAAGTGTACTGAATAGGGCATTCAACATGACTTTTCTGTGGCCAGGACTCCACAACAAAATGGAGTTACTGAGCATAAGAATTGCACTTTAGGCGAAGCTGGTAGATCAATGTTAGATGGGGCAAAGCTTCCTCTCAGTCTATGAGCTGAAGCTATGTCCACTGCATGCTATGTTCAGAACAGAACTCTTATCAATAAGGTTACCATGAAAACACCCTATGAGATGTGGAGAGGCAGAAAGCCATCAATATCTCATTTCAAAGATTTTAGGTGTGCTTACTACGTGTTAAACAACGGCAAAGAGGCCTGGAGTAAATTTGAGCCAAAATCCGATGATGGGATCTTTGTCGGATACTCGTTACACAGCAAGGCTTATCGCATCTTCAATAAAAAATGTTTAACAGTTGAAGAATCTATCCATGTTGATTTTGATGAGTCTAACCTTGATTGGTCTAGTATAGGATCTTCAAATTCAAATGTGCAGGTTAACATGGACACGATTGACTATTCATAGTTTAAGCATGCTCCTGCTACTATGATTGATCAATCAACAAGCACTAGTGAAGCAAGAAGAAATGCCACTGATGATGCTTCTAAAGATTCAGACTCAGGACTTCCACTCAACTCCGGACCAATTGATATGGACCTCCAAAACACCGGAGAACCTTCTAGTCCATCCGGACCAGTTAATACTGAAAGTCACAGTGCCGAAGAACCTCAGAGTACTTTTGGAACTGTTCATCATACAAACACAATTGGCCCAGAAGAAGCTCAACCAGTTGATATACAAGATCCACCCGATATGGCAGAGCTTCAAATCGTTGATTACTCACCACCACTTGCACAGAACTATAGGTGGACTCGAAACCACCCATGAGATCAAGTGATTAGTGATCCTACTGTTGGAGTAAGAACAAGGGCAGCCACCTCTAACTTGTGTCTCTACTCTTGTTTTCTATCACAGATAGAGCCAAAGGTGGTGGATGAAGCCCTTCAAGATTCAAACTAGATAGATGCTATGCAAGAAGAGCTTAATCAGTTCAAGAGGAACGAAGTGTGAACATTAGTACCAAGGCCAAAGTTACAACAAGTCATAGGAGTTAAATGGGTGTTTCGGAACAAACTTGATACTGATGGAATAGTAATCTGGAACAAAGCTTGATTGGTGTAATGACCCGTGTTTTGCGGTATGTAAGAAGTTAATCACAGATGCCTTGTGAGTGGAAATTGTTGGGTTTTAGGGAGTTTCCTTCCCACACACACTTTGGCTAAAACATCTTGAATGTTGGTGCACAAGTTTGAGGTAAGAGATGGGCCCAAGAGGGACTTTTGGGAGGTGCACATGACAATGCACGTCATATGGGGATATGACGTGCAAGGGGATTTTGGTTTGCCTATCTTCTACATGATCCTAGGAAGTTTGGGGTAGAATTTCACAGCTTTTGGAGGTGCACGTCATATGGGGATATGACGTGCATTATGTCGTGCAGCCATAGTTTTGTACCGTCACCTTGGTTTTGTTGTTCTAAACATCTTTTTCCAAAGGGCCATGTTGGAATTATGAGTATTTTTTCTTTTATGGATGCGGAAAGGTCGTAGCTTATGCAATCAAAACTACGTCGTTTTGATGTTGTGATGCCTATATAAAGAGGTACAGGTTTCCTTGTTTTAGGTTTAGGGTTTCCTTCTGTTAGCCACCGCAGCCGCAGAGAGAGAGAGAGAGAGAGAGAGAGAGAGAGAGAGAGAGAGAGAGAGAGAGAGAGAGAGAGAGAGAGAGGGTGGAGATTCTGATCGCTGCCATGGTGGTTCGTGAGAGAGAGGGTGGAGATTCTGATCGCTGCCGTGGTGGTTCGTGAGAGAGAGGGTGGAGATTCTGATCGCTGCCGTGGTGGTTCGTGAGAGAGAGGGTGGAGATTCTGATCGCAGCCGTGGTGGTTCGTGTGGGTGGACAACGTCTAGCGTGGAAACAAGAGCAGGAGGACGTTTTCAAGGTAGGGGTTCTGTTTTTCCTTGTACCTATCCCATGGTTATGGCTTTGTGGTAGGTGATTTGTAATCTGGATATATATATTATATGTAAATCCATATAAGTGTGATCTCCTATATGGATGCTGGCCTTCAGTGGCGTGTATGTGTTTGATATTAGGCCTGTGAGGCAATGCATGTTATACGATTGATGTTATGTCAGTGTGGTTGTGCCTGAAAAGTGTTTGATGTTATGCCTGTGAGGATATGCATGCTAAGTGTTTGATGTTATGCCAGTGTGGATATGCATGTTAAGTGTTTGTTGTTATGCCTGAATAGCTGAGATGTATGTTAAGTGTTTGGTGTTATGTCAGTGAGACTGACTGTGGAGCCTAAGAAGCGTGAGAGGCTGAGGCAATGTCTGTGGAGCCTAAGAAGCTTGAGAGGCTGAGGCAATGCTTGTGTACCTAGGGAGCCTGAGAGGCTGAGTTAATGTCAGTGAGACTGACTGTGGAGCCTGAGAGGCTGAGTTACTGTCAGTGGGACTGACTGAGGAGTTTTTGTGGCAATGGTTGTACTTGTTTTGTGGCGTGTTGTGTATAGTATTGATTATGACCTGTTTAGAATGTAATTGCCACGACACCGCACTTGAGCACTTCTTCATATAGATGGTAGGAGCATGGGATGGGTTGGGGAGACTGACCTGAATAAGTTATGTCTATAGGTTTTTGCAGCAAGTGCACTAGTCAAGTAATGAAATGGAGTATTAAGACTCCAGTTGTCGAACCCACAGGGAGGTAGCTAATGTTGTTAAGCAACAAGCACTAAGCTAACAAGTTGAATTTATGTCTGGACAATTGATTTTTGAGTTTTTAGTTCACGCCCATCATTATTGTGGGCCTTTTCCATTTTTCAGTTCAAGCCTATCGTTGCTGTGGGTTTTCCGTTTTTCAGTTTAAGCCTATCGTTGCTGTGGGCTTTCCATTTTTCAGTTTAAGCCTATCGTTGCTGTGGGCTTTTCCATTTTCAATTCGAGCCTATCGTTGCTGTGGGCCTTTCAATTTTTAGTTCACGCCCATCATTGTTGTGGGCCTTTTCCATTTTTCAGTTCAAGCCTATCGTTGCTATGGGCTATCCATTTTCAATTCGAGCGTATCGTTGTTGTGGGCCTTTCAATTTTTAGTTCACGCCCACCATTTTTGTGGGCCTTTTCTCTTTTCAGTTCAAGCCTATCATTGCTGTGGGCTTTTCATTTTTTAACCAAAGTCTATCGTTGCCGAAGGCTCTCTTTTTCAAGATCAAGCCTGTCATTGTTGTAGGCTTTCAATCTCTAATAGCTTTACATAGTAGGTAGCCTTAGATGCCTCATCAAAGTCTCATCCACGTCCACCAAACTGTGAAGCCCTTTTTGCCTCTCGGGGACAGACCCAACTGTCACATAGTACTCTCCTTCTACTTTAAAACTAGGTAAGTGCTCCGACCCGTCCAAAATGACTCCCTTTTATCTTTGTACACTGTTTGTATACAAACAATGCACAAAGAGGGGCAGCTGTTGGACCCCATTTTGTCCGGGTTGGACACACTAACCCCATTTGATATACCTTTCTGCCCATGCCATATACCTTGTTGGACAGGTCCACAATGATCCCATACTTCCAAGGAACGGTTCGGAATTGATGTTAGCCCCAATTTGCATGAGATGGATACAATTGACATAAATGGGGAGTCCAAAATTAATGACTTCTGCTACAAGTCCTTGAAGTGCCTTAAGATCAACACCAGGTGATAGAGGATGAAAATTGGAGATTAATGCACTTGACCGAGCTCAAATCGGACTGAAAATGAAGAAGTTATGGCCAAAACAACTTTCGTTGGAAAAAGTCGAAACTCGCCAAAAGACGGTCAATGCCCCTGGTCAAATCGCCCGGAAAGGTGACCATGCGAAATTCTTCAAAGCGTCAATTTAGGCGAATACGGATCTTCCCAAACAATCCCCGGAAAGTTGTCCATTTTTGCATTTTAGGTGAAGGGTGAGAAGGTAATTAAAAAAAAACTTCGGGGTTGACCGTTGACCTGCCGACATTTTGACCTTCGAAGCCCCGACGCATCGAAGCCCCGAAGCCTCGAAGCCCCGAAGCCCCGAAGCCCCGAAGCCTCGAAGCCTCGAAGCATCGAAGCCTCGAAGCCTCGAAGCCCCGCTGCTGACACTCCAACCTTCGACTCGCCCTTTCGACCTTCAACACCCTAACTCTTGAAGCCTCGAAGCCCCGCTGCTGACCCTTCGACCTTCGACCCTTCGACCATGGACACGTGAAGCTTATAAACCTTTGACCTGCCGACACTCCGACCTTCGAACCTTGACCCGGACGCCTGTAAGCCTTCGATCCGTTGACCGTTGATCTTCGACCTGCCGACACTTCGACCCATTGACCGTTGACCTTCGCCCCACTGAAATTTCGACCCACTGAAGCTTCGACGCTGCCGACACTTCGACCTTGCCGACATTTTGACCCTTTGCCTTTTGACCGTCGCTAATGGCTTTTCTCGCTAGCTTTGTTTTTCTCTCGCTGGTTGTTCACGAGACCCGTCTTCTACGCTGGCCACCTGACAAAGAATCATACTGTCAGTCACATGTGCTGCTAAAATACAAATTCAAAAGGCAATCACGAGCTGCCCTGTCTTCGGCACAAGCTGTCCACCCGACCAAGCACCGAATCTACAAATTAATAAAGCTGGAAATAATAATACAGCCGACAAAACATTTATTGCAGCAATTAATGAGTCCAGCCAAAAAATTTCTGCAGCCCGTTAAGATGCAGTCTTTAGTTCCTGCGCAGGAGAGGGCGATCATCGTGAGGAGAGAGCCATCATCGTGAGGGAAGGAGGAGAAAAAAGAAGAGCCATCATCGTTAAAAAAAATTGCTACCATTCCTCATCCCAGCGCAAACAGAGAGAGAAAAACAGAGGGTGGAGAGACAAAAAAAAAAAGAGATCCATCGATACATCAAAAAAAAACGCCCCAGCTTCTTCCCTGCAGAAAACGACTAGAGAAAGGGAGAGAGCGGAAATTCTGTAAGCAAAATAGAAAGACTTCTAGATTCTCTCGTTCTCTCTTTCGAATTAGCAAAAAAACTCTACCATTTTCAAATCCCCTTTTCACGTTTTTCTGCCTCAAAACCCCAAATAAAAGTCCACTCATCATCTGCTCTCAGTTCCAACATAGCACTGCAGTCTCCATGGTATATCCCATCTGATTTTCGTAATTACTGGATTTGGTGCTTTTATACTCGACCTGGAGAATATCGGCGCAGACAGGATAAGTCGAACGGAAGGCTGGTGTTGAAGCCTTACCCAAACTAAAGTCGGTTCAATTTCTAATTCATTTGTATTTGTGTGTTTATTGCTTATTAGCTTATTTATATCCCTACTCGATGTAAGCCATAGTATTTCATTCTGTTTATGATTGTTGATGTATGTTGTATATACTATCTATGTTGTAATATGTAAAGTGCAGTAAAAAAAAAAGAGAGGGACAAAAATAGAGATATGAAGAAAAAGAAAAAAAGGAGAGTGATGAAAAAAAAGATGAAAAAAGAGTGGCTATGTTTTTATATGATCTGTGGATGTCACAATCACACAATCCACATCTATTTTAGTATATGTGTTCATATGTATTTTCAATTGTTGAGACGCGTAGATTTAAGTTCAAGGCTTTCTATAAGTAAAAAAGTAAAAAAATAAAAATAACAACGGCTTCCACAAAAACGTTCTTCAAAATGTTTGCAATCAAAATGTTTTTTTTTTTAAAAAATGTTTCCTTAAAAAAAAAACAAAACAAACAAAACAAAAAAAAACCAAAAACATTTTCAACAAAATGCTTTCCAAAATGTTTTCACTAAAATATATTCAGAAATGTTTTAATAAAATATGTTGTAATAAAATATGTTCAAAAAAAAAAAACAAACAAACAAACAAAAAAATGTATGCTTTCTTACCCAAAAAACCAGAAAAAAAAGGGGAAAATTAAAAAAAAATCATCTTTGAGGACTTCAATTTCCAAAATAAAACCAAACACCAAAACCAACCCATAGGATCTCATTCAAACAAAAACCCAAAACTTTTAGGATTCCCTTTAGAAATTTAGGGTAAATCAATTTTGTCCATAACTTTGACAAATAACTTAGCCAAATAAAAATCATAGACTCTTTAGGAAACTTAACCTAGTCATGGCAGTACAAATAAAATAAAAACTTCCTCCTCCTAAATTAGATACCGAAAGGGCGCTGTAGGGGTGCTAATCCTTCCCTACACGTAACCAACTCCCGAACCCTTCTCTGAAAACGCAGACCACAAATTTAAACTACTCAAAGTAGAGGGTATCCAACTATACCCAAAAAAACAGTTGGTGGCGACTCTAAATTTTCTCATCATTGGTCTAGTTTGAGCTCACCCCAAACGGGCCCGGACGAAAACCGGTAATGACAAACCTGCGCCGTCCAGAGCAGCTGGAGCGCAATTAATGCCGCATTAATTGCAATCAACCACTCTCCACGGATGAACGGCCAAGATCGACTGCGCAAGTATGGGCATGCAACTGCGTAGCATGGGCAATAGATCTGCAAATCGGAGCAGATCAACCCATCCCCTGACATCCCGCATATCTAGTGGTGCGAAGTTAGTCTGTCGGATGGACAACTAGGCGCACAGTAATCTAAACTTAAAATATATATCTCTCTCACACTTAACGACAAAAATGGGAGTTAGTCGCTTTCTATGAAAGCGTGGAATACACAGAATACAATAAAAGGATTCTGAAATACATTAAGATATATCTTTTGCAGAATTCAAGCAAGAGTTCCAACGCAAGAGATAGACTCTGAGAGAGAACAAACATAGAAATGCTGTGTGCCGCGTTGAACTAAGATCAAGATCAAACCTCTCGATCAATAATACTTTCTTGTTTATCCAAGATTCAACACGATCATTGAGTCTCTTCTCCGTGTTGTTTCCCACAATCAAGACTATCTCCGAACATTCCTATCATATCTGAGATCTGTTCAGCAAAGAACATTGACTCCCATCTCAGATTTGTCTGATAGTTAATTAAGTCTCACATCACTCACATTACCACTATCGTCTTCTCCATCAATACTTCCACGTAGTCATCCATAGACAAATCCAAAACTAGCTAACAGTCTAGCTTCCGCAGGCGAAGAAAGTCTATTCACCCCCCCCCCCCCTCTAGACTCACTTTGGGACCTACATGTAGAATAAGGACCCAAGTCCTTTATTCGCACGGAGTAAGGAAAAGAAATGCGGAGTAAGGAATCTGATCCTTTTACTCATGCGGAGTAAGGATGCGCTAATACGGAGTAAGCCATCCGGTCCTTTTAACTCATGCGGAGTAAGGAACTTATGCGGAGTAAGGAAGCGATAATACGGAGTAAGCTCTCCGGACTTCTCATTCATACGGAGTAAGGAAGCGCTGACACGGAATAAGGATTCCATTACCAAACTAACATGGAGTAAGGATTCGAGCTTCATTAACACGGAGTAAGGAACTTTATGATGGATTAAGAAGATGCTACTTCAACTTATCATCTTCGCATTCAAAGTCGTCAGCTCGCTGTGTCCTGATGTAAGACAAACTCATTGAGAACCTAAAGCATCATACACGTGGATCACGCGGATATGTGGACATTACTTTAACTACACTTGGGAACTCCCAAAGACACTTATGTTTTAAAGACCCAAGATCTTGAGCTCCATATCCGTAGCAATTGAGGCTGAGAGATTTCCAAGGAACAGTCAATGCTGCATGTTGCTCAGAAGAACAAGTTCCAAAGATGTTTTTGTTGGATGGTTATATATATTAACACTTGTATATTTTCATAAAGATATACGTGTGAATGTAAAAGAGTGTATATGCACGTACATGTACAAGAGCTTATAGAGATCATATTGGCTAGTGTGTGAGTAACTGTATATAGAGTGTAAGAGAATTATTCAGTAGATTGAAAAACTTCATTAGCTTTAATCTGCTTATATTATGTTGTAATTATCTCTTGATAATAAAAAAAATACTTCCACTATTTGGTTATTGTCATTACCCGTTTTTGACCGGGCTCGTTGCTGGCTTTTGTGAAAGGACTCCATGCTAGTTCATTCCATTGATCCTAGAGTCATCCCTGCACAAGGCTCGCACAAACCATTAAAGAAAAGAAAAACACAGAGTCGCCACCAAACAAATTAAAGGTGTGATTGGGCACCTAGAAAAAGAAAGGTCTACGGTTCCAGAGAATTAGGTTCGGGAGTCGGTTACGTGTGGGGAAGGAAGAAAAATTCTTGCACCCCCACAACGCCCACAATTGGTACCTAGTCTTGATCTATGGGTGTCTGCTTGCTCTATTATTTATTCTAAAAAAAGAGTTTTTGTATTTTTAATTTTAAGAAAAAGAAAGATTTTAGGATCTAGGCCTTAAAACAACAAAGAAAAAGATTTTAATAAAGTAAATAAAAAGGGACATTCTAATTTTAGAAAAAGAATGTGGGATCTAGGCCCATGTGGCAATATTGCATTTTTATAAGAAAACAAAAGTAATTTTCCTTTTTTAGAAAAGAAAACAAAAGCAATTTGAATTCAAATAAGAAAATATCGCCACAATTGATATTGGCCCAGCGCAGACTAGGATGTGAGCATCTAGGGCTCAACCCTCATGACCGCCCAGGCCTTGTTTAAATTTTTCTAGAAGAGATTTGAGTTTTGTTTTTTTTACATTTTATTATTTTTTTTGAAAATAATAAAGGAAAAGAGAGATACAAGAAGTTTTTTTTGTGTTTTCATTTTTTAAACTCTAAGAAATAATTAAAATAAATAGAGACGTTTTTGGGTTTTATGTTTAAAAACAACACAGAGAAAGAAATTTTAAAAAAAGAATAATTTAATAAATAAACAAAGGTAAAGCAGGAAACCTGGAGAAATTAAGATGATGCAGACGTTGGTTCCACTTTCCTCCTAATGATCCCTAAAAACACAATGATTAGTAAAATGAGTCTCCCTCCTTGATTCGATGTATTTCCTTCAGCCTTAGCTCTTTCCACCCAAAATAATAGATATTCGGGTGCTTTTCTCCTAAAATAAAGTGTTTCCGCCTTTAGAAATTCTCAGAATTTTCTCTCTCACAATCCCCGTCCAACAAACTCTCTTTTTCCCGATAAAAATCCTCTCGATTTTTTATCTCTCGAAATGCGACCAGAAATTCTCTCCCGGAATAACCTCTTATGATACTTGATAATCGATGCCCCCTCTCTTGCCTCTTGGGGCAGTCTATTTATAGGAATCCCAGGGGGGACAGCCCGTGTCTCGGCATTTATTGGATGCCTTACAGTCCACATGAGTCAACTACATCGTTCCAATGAATTAATGACTTCGGAAATGGGATTCTCGGTTCCCAGCGATTTACAATAATTCACAGTTCCCGTGCTTTGAAAAAGGAGTCCAGTGCCTGAAAATAAATAAATCGTTTGAGATTATTTAATCCTCTGTTGTACCTGGACGCTTTGGTGGGTAAGGGCGGAATGCATTTCCGGATGTATTGGAGCCGTTGGGAATTAATGGTTATGCAATCCCCAGGGTCAACTGTGATGTCCCGAGGAAAATGACATTTAATTATAGAGGTCTTCCGTCCCTATGCTCAAAAATGGAGTTCCGAGACATTTGAATGTAATATTTGGAGACTCCTCAATTCCCACGCTTAAAAAGGGGGTTCCGAGACATTGCTGGCATTTAATGCACTTAAAAAGAATTTTCGGAGTCACTCCCAGACCTGTAGAGGAGCTATTTTGGAGTTTTTCAAAATTATTGACCAGGTTTGACCTTCGGATCTAGGCTTATTCCGGATCAGTGGCCTTATTCCGCATCAATAGGTCCTCATTCCATATTAACAGGTCCTTATTCCGCACTAATGAGCTTATTCTGCATCAATAGGTTTAGCTCGGATTTGACCAAGTTTGACCTCCGAATCTGCGCTTATTCCGGATCAGTGGCCTTAGTCCGCATCAGTAAGTCCTTATTCCGCATCAGTTGACCAAGTTTGACCACCGGATTTGGGCTTAGTCCGTATCAGTAAGTCCTTATTCCGCATCAGTTGACCAAGTTTGACCTCCGGATCTGGGCTTAGTCCGTATCAGTAAGTCCTTATTCCGCATCAGTTGACCAAGTTTGACCATCGGATCTGGGCTTAGTCCGGATCAGTTGACCAAGTTTGACCACCGGATCCGGGCTTAGTCCGGATTAGTAAGTCCTTATTCCGCATCAGTTGACCAAGTTTGACCACCGGATCTGGGCTTAGTCCGGATTTGACCAAGTTTGACCGCCAGATCTGGGCTTAGTCCGGATTTGACCAAGTTTGACCACCGGATTTGGGTTTCCCCAAAAATTTCCGTGTGTGGGCTCGGTCGCCACGTGGCGCCTCTACTTGGGCTTCCTTAGGCCTCTCTTGTTATCACTTGCTGTGTAAGGAGAGTGCCTTTGTATATATACTGGGCGAAGTAGAAGCAAAACTGGCAATGTGGGACAAACATGCATATGAAGAACCAAAATTCGTGAAAAATTGGCAGATTTCTGGGGCAACTTCAAAAATTCATAACTTTCTCCACAGAGCTCGGATTAGGGCCAAATTGGTCTTGTTTTGCTCGAAATTCTGTTATCTATCTCCTGAAATTGGAATCACTCCAAAAGGATCATCCATTTAGGAGAAACGTGGGAAATACCGCACAGAGGTACATGATAAAATGAGTATTCTGCCCGTCCGATTCAAAAATTCATAGTTAATTGCATAGAACTCGGATTACCTTCAAACCAATTGGAGATGATAGATAAAGATGTTATATAACTAATGCAATTGACTTTGTTCAGATCCAATGAGTATTGAGAAAGTTATTGGCAAAATAGTGCACTGCGCACTAGCTGTCTCCCCCAAATTTGCACAAGGTTTGGTTGCCAACTTTGAAAAATCATAACTAATTGAATACAACCCGGAATATTCTCAAACCAATTGGAAATGATAGATAAAGGTGTTATCTAATCAATTCAATTGGCTTTGTTGGATTACGACAAGTATCGGGGAAGTTATTAATAAAATAGCGGGCTGCCCACCGATTGTCCAATTCAACTTGGTATTTTTATCATAATCATTTCATTTCTCCTCAGAATCAAGTGTGGTCAAGTGCGTTATTCTCCGAATGTCATCCTCTATCACTTAGTGGTCCTTTGCCAAGTACGGTTGCGATCTAACCTGGTCAAAATGGGGTACAACAGCTGCCCCTCTTTGTGCATTGTTTGTATACAAATGATGTACAAAGATAACCAAATACCCATTTTGAATGGTTAGATCTCCTTGGAGTTTGGCATTGCTATGAGATTGATGCGGCATTTTTGGTTATGAGGGTGGCTTCTTGGGCCAAATAGCTTCTTGGGCTATGATATGACATCTTAGGTTGATTTGCTTCTTGGGTTATAAGGGTGGCTTCATGGGCCGAATAGCTTTTTGGGCTATGACACGACATCTTGGGTCGAAAATGAGTGACATCTTGGGTCGGTTAGCTTCTTGGGCTATGAGGGTTGCTTCTTGGGCCGAATAATAGCGTCTCGGGCTATAAAGGTGGCTTCTTGGGCCAAATAGCTTCTTGGGCTATGAGAGTGGCTTCTTGGGCCATATAGCTTCTTGGGCTATGATACGACATCTTGGGTCGAAAATGAGTGACATCTTGGGTCGATTTTGAGTGACATCTTGGGTCGCTTAGCTTCTTGGGCTATGAGGGTGGCTTCTTGGGCCGAATAATAGCGTCTCGGGCTATAAAGGTGGCTTCTTGGGCCAAATAGCTTCTTGGGCAATGAGAGTGGCTTCTTGGGCCGAATAGCTTCTTGGGCTATGAGGGTGACATCTTGGGTCAAATGATAGTGAGGTAGCATCTTGGGCTATGGATAGGTGACTCTATCATGGCTCCTTCTACGAATTCACTCTAAGAGATCGCTCTACGAGATTACCACTCAAGAGTTATGCTTGGGCTTACGATCTAGGTCTGCCGAGTTTAGTTCCTTGATTTTGAAAGGGAATTCTGTTTGTTGAGGGTGAGTCCTCATCTGTCTTTGAAGCTTAACTGTTGGTAGATCATGAGATGAATCCTCATGCCATTCTGATATACGGATAATCCTGTGAGTAAGAAGAACAAACATGCTAGGATGTATGCTAATAATGCATGAAGATGCGAGAATGTATGTGACTTTATGATTAAGTTTGTGAATCCTTCTCCTCTGTCGGGAAAGAGGCCAGTGGATGACTTGTGCATTTTGTTCTCTCTTTGCTCCAAGAGACCGGGGCGCCATCTTTTCTGCATGTTGATATCCCCATGTGTGGAATGTTCAAGAAAACTCTGCTTGGGGAATTTTTTAAAAAAAAACGGAATTTTGAAAAAGAATTTTAAGAAAAGTACATCATCATACACAACATGACTCATGCATTATCATAAGGGTTTAACAAGTCTTCCTTTTATAAAACAGAATGATAATTTTTTAAGATATTGGTTTACAAAGTTGATCAAAGTGTGCTCAAAACATGACCAATCCTTCTATTCATAGGCCAGCCTTTGATGTGGAGTAACTGATCAATCCCTCTGAGGTGCTTGAGATTCTATCAGCCGCTTTAGGTGACTTTGGATCCTGGTCCTTTTGTTTGGCTTTGTATTTTACCCTTAGTGCCCTTTCGGGTTTTCACTAAGTCCGCCTTTAATCCTTCTCTCTTTTCACGAGCTTTGTATTTTACCCCTAGCGCCCTTTCGGGTTTTCACCAAGTCCGCTCTTAGTCGCGACTTCCTTGTCTTTGTACCAAAATGAATTTTTTGTTGTCATTTATATGAAGGAGATGATGAGCGTGAGATTTGGACTCAATAGTGAATGATGTTTGGAGTTCTTTTGAAAGATGAGAAGGCTCTGTTTTTTTTGGCCCTTTGGTGCCCCTTTTTTTTGTCTCTTTCTCAGGGAAAAGCTCCCTTACCTGGAAAATAAGGATATATGAAAGGTTTAAGAACATGGAGAATTCTTTCAATAAATGACAATTTTAAATCCACTTTGGTACAAGAACGGAAACTAAACATAAAATTTCTTTACGAGATCACCGTTTACGGGGTTCGGGAGTTCGTCTCCATCCATTTTGGTGAGGACGAGTGCACCACCCGAGAATGCTCTTTTTACAACATACGGCCCCTCATAATTTGGAGTCCATTTGCCTCTGTGATCATGCTGTATTGGTAGTATCTTTTTCAGGACCAGGTCTCCTTCTTGAAATGCCCTTGGTCGCACCTTTTTGTTGAAGCTAGCCATCATTCTCTTTTGATAAAGCCGACCTCGGCAAGCGTCGTGAATCGTTTCCCGTCAATTAGGTTCAACTGTTCGAAACGGTTCTTAACCCATTCGGCTTCATCTAGCTTGGTATCCATGAGCACCCTCGGAGATGGGATTTCTACTTCCACCGGTAAAACAGCCTCCATGCCATAAACTAAGGAAAATGGCGTTGCCCCGGTTGAAGTCCTGGATCGTGGTTCTATAGGCATGTAGTGCATATGGGAGTTTCTCGCTCCAATCTTTGTACGTCTCAGTCATTTTTCGGATAATGTTCTTGATATTCTTGTTTGCCGCTTCTACCGCTCCGTTCATTTGAGGACGGTAAGGTGTAGAGTTGCGATGTCGGATTTTGAACTGTTCACACAAATTATCCATCATCCGGCTATTCGATTGGCAACATTATCTCGTTATAATGTGCTCTGGGAGCCCATAGCGGCACACGATGTTGTTGCGGACAAACTTAGTGATTACCGACGAGTGACTTGGACGTAGGAGGCTGCCTCGACCCACTTAGTGAAATAGTCGATGGCTACAAGAATGAATCTATGTCCATTGGAGGCTTTTGGAAATATGGGCCCAATGACGTCCATGCCCCACAATGCAAATGGCCACGGAGATGTAAGCACGTGTAACTTAGATGGGGGTGCTTGAATGCGATCCCCATAAACCTGGCATTTAAGACATTTACGCACATGCTCGATGCAGTCCTTTTCCATAGTAACCCAATAGTAGCCCATCCTCATGATCTGCCTAGTTAGTGTATGCCCATTTGCATGAGATCCGCAGTCGCCGTTGTGAACCTCATTGGTGACCCGAGCTGCTTCATCTTTGTCTAAGCACCGCAGTAAAACTTGGTTATGGTTGCGTCTGTATAGGATTGAACCGTCGAGGAAGTAATTGATGCTTGCTCGTCGGATATTTCTTTTTCTGCTTTCGAGGCCCCTACCGGATATGAGTCTTTGGGACAGTCTTGTTTGATATCTTGATACCAAGGCTTGTTGTCGGTGTCAACATTGGTTACCATGTTGTAAATGGGTTCCTTGTTCACATTGATGTCAAAGCATGGTATTTCGAAGCATGTGTCCAATCGAAGGAGGGAGGCTAGAGTCGCTAAAGCATCGGGAATTCGATTATGCTCTCTTGACATGTGTTCAAATGTAATTTCATCAAATAGGTTAGCCATTTCACAAATCATTTGTCGGTAAGGAATCAACTTGTGATTTCGAGTTTCCCATTCCTTTCTAACTTGATAAATGACTAGAGCTAAATCCCCGAACACTTGTAATTTCCTGATTCCTTTACTCAATGCCTCTTGGAGGCCCATTACACAAGCTTCATATTCTGCTATATTGTTTGTGCAAGGGAATGTCAACTTGGCGGCCATCGGAAAATGTACTCCGGATGGGGAAATTAGGACTGCCCCGATGCCATGACCAGATAAGCTTGATGCTCCATCAAACCAAAGGGTCCATGTGTCTGACTCTTCATTTTCTTGGATGGTATTGATGAATTCGTCTGGGAAATCAGAGATTGCCGGCTCATAATCTTCCAAGGCTCGATCCGCTAGATAATCAGCTATGGCACTTCCTTTGATGGCCTTTTGAGGCACATAGACAATGTCATATTCTGCTAAGAGTAGCTGCCACTTAGCAATTCTTCCCGTCATGGATGGCTTTTCCAATAGGTATTTGAGCGGGTCATGTCTAGAGATGAGCCATGTGGTATGGTAGAGTGTATACTGCCTTAACCTTCGTGTTGTCCAAGCGAGGGCACAACAAGTCTTTTCCAGAGGAGTGTACTTTTCCTCACAAGGTGTAAACTTCTTGCTCAGATAGTAAATGATTTGCTCTTTCTTCCCTGAGGCATCATGTTGTCCCAGTACACAACCCATCGAGGTTTCTCGGACTGTTAAGTACAAAATTAGAGGTTGACCAGATACTGGGGGAACCAAAATTGGAGGGTTCATCAAATACTGCTTAATTGTATCAAAGGCCTCCTGACATTCTTTGTTCCACACTTCGGGGCTATTCTTGCACAGCACCTTGAAGACGGGTTCACAAGTCATAGTGAGTTGTGAAATGAACCAAGCGATGTAGTTGAGTCTTCCGAGGAATCCTCTAACTTCCTTGATAGTTTTTGGCACAGGCATATCTTGGATGGCCCGGACTTTATCAGGATGAATTTCAATTCCCCGTTGACTGACGATGAATCCCAATAGCTTGCCTGATGTAGCCCCAAAGGTACATTTGGCTGGATTTAACTTCAATTGATATTTTCGTAGTCTGTCGAAGAGCTTACGCAACACTTCGACATGGTCCTTGTCTCCTTTTGATTTGGCAATCATATCATCGACATAGACCTCTACTTCTTCGTGCATCATGTCATGGAACAGTGTTACCATGGCTCTTTGATAAGTTGCCCCAGCATTTTTGAGTCCGAAAGGCATGACATTGTAGCAAAAGGTGCCCCATATAGTGATAAATGTAGTCTTTTCCTTGTGTTCAGGATCCATCCGAATTTGGTTATAGCCAGGAGAATCCATCCATGAAGGAAAACATAGTATGTCTTGCCGTGTTGTCTACCAAAGTGTCAATGTGAGGTAGTGGGAAGTTATCTTTTGGACTAGCCCTATTGAGGTCGCGATAGTCTACACACATACGGACCTTCCCCCCTTTCTTTGGAACTGGTACGATATTGGCCACCCATTCTGGATAGCGGGCCACACTAAGGAACCCTGCATCCCATTGCTTTTTGACTTCTTCCTTGATCTTTAGTATCATCTCCGGTCTCATCCTCCTTAGCTTTTGCTGGACAGGCTTACACTCAGGTCTCAAGGGCAACTGGTGTTGCACTATATCTATATCCAATCCCGGCATATCTTTGTAGGACCAGGCGAACACATCAATGTAGGACTTGAGAAGATCAAGTAGCTGATGTTTGATATTGTTGGGGATTAAAGACCCCAATCTCAATTCCTTTGGCTCGTGGGTGTTCCAAGTTCACGACGTGGATCGGGTCTTCACTAGGGATAGTGGGCTGGTCTTCTTTTTCTAGCAGGGAGCTGGATGTCTTCTGGTAGCTCGGGATCTTCTACTGTTCCAGCTTCCTCTATCTCAGACACTGATTGTTCCCAGTTTGGATTATGGTCAAGTCTTAAGCAACTCGTTTCTTCTTTTCTTACCATATCTTTGAATTTATCATACCTGTTTGAAAAAGTCTGACTTACTCAACCATATATGATAATGCACATGCTATGAAATGCAAGAGGATGTTTTTGAAAAAGTTTCATTTTATTCAAACTTTCAAAAATAAGTTTACGAGCAAACTCGAAATTAAAAAACAACAAAGAGAAAACATTGAAAATGTCCCAGGGTTCCTTGAACCGTTTACATGATAGGGAGGTCCAAGCTTTTCCGGTTGTCCAGTTGTTGTCTCGGGTCTCCTTGGCAAACCCGAACCAGTTTCACCTCTTCATTGTCATCCCCTATAGCGGCCACTGTCTCTTCCCTCTGGTTTATGAATCTCGCGCTCCTGAATGTAGCTCCGAGCGGTGGAAAAATCATCTTCTGTTCTTGGAAAGCTCTTTTCTCCAGCTTAGCCAGCCGGCTATCCCTTCTTCTTGAGGTCTCTAATTGCCTGTCAGCTTTAGTGGGCTTGTAGCCTAGCCCAAATCTTCCAATTGTGCTTCGAATGGTAATAGGTTCTTTGATCCCTTATCCTTGCAAGCCCAATCCTTTTCCTGCTTTGTGGCCCAACTTCAGCATGACTGATGCTACCATCTTCGATGCCTTTGGTAATTGTGTCCCATCATCTTGATCAGTTGTAGGGTGTGGAAGGTAGGTTGCATTGACGACCTCGAATAAGCGGAAGGAACATTCTGGGATATCTTCACTGCTTTCGATGTAGGGGACAGAGAGAGGTTTGGTGACAAGGATTTCTGTTTCTCCGGACACGCATATGAGTTTTCCGTCTACAATGAATTTAACCTTTTGATGAAGGGTTGAGGGTATTGCCCCTGCTGCATGAATCCATGGCCTTCCCAGTAGGCAGCTATAGTAAGGAGCGATATCCATGACTTGGAACTCCACAGTGAATGTACTTGGACCAATTTGTAGTGGTATATCTAGGGTTCCCACTACTTCTCACTTTTCTCCATCAAAAGCCCTGACAATCATGTTGGTGGGGCGGATGTAAAACGGGTCCACCGGCAGTTGCTTTAGAATGGGAGCTGGCATAATGTTCAAAGAAGATCCGTTATCAATTAGCACACGCGAGATGATGTGGTCCTTGCACTTAACAGAAATATGCAAATCCTTGATATGTCCAACACCTTCTTGAGGGAGCTCTTCTTCACTGAAGCTGAGAAAGTTACTCGCCACGATATTATTTGCAATCCCATCTAAGTTCTCCACAGAAATGGATGGAGGAACGTAAGCTTTGCTCAAGACCTTCATAAGGGTTTCCCGGTGTGGAGTAGAATCCATAAGCAAAGATAATAATGAGATGCGAGCCGGCTGCCGACTCAATTGATCAATGATGTTGTATTCACTCTGTTTAATCATCTTCAGAAACTGAGTTGCCTCCTCTTCTGAGATAGAAGTATTTTTGTTAGCTGATATCGGTTTTGGAATGATATCTTGCTCTACGGCTTTGCCTTTATCAGCTTTGTTGATTTCTTGTGGTGTGTATGAACGACCACTTCTTGTCTTCTTCTCTTCTATAGGAACCCCTGCAATGACAGACTTGCAGTGATAGTTCCATGGGACTGCTTTATCATCCTTGTATGGGAAAGGCGATGGCTCCTGAATAGTAAGGGTTTTGACCTTTTGCATCAATGAGTCGGCCTTCGGCTTCTCCGTGTACTGGATAATTAGGGGTTTTGGTGCCCCAGGCTTGGGTGCCACTTGTGACCTATCAGTGGAGGCCATACAGACCTCACGATGTACCTCCAGCTTTGAAATCTCCAGTCTCTTGGAGTTTAGCAATTCTTGGACTGCTTCTTGAAATTCATCACATTCCTTTAAGTCGTGTCCATAAGCTGTCTTGTGATAAAGGCATCGCTTCCTCCAGTTGTCACCCCTATTAGCATCAGTCACATCCTTGGTCACTATGAATCCATTCTTGTGTAGGGTCATGAATAATTGATACTTGTCCGTCTTGATTGTGGAATCCTGTCTAGGAGAATTTCCATATTCGGCTATTACATGGGCAACACTACCTGAGTGTTCCGGAAGAGGGTTGGTACCCACATTGGGAGTGCCAGTCATTTTAGAGAAGTCCAACCACCCAGCATCTCTTAAATGTTATATCTTCCTTTTTAGGGCAAAACAACCTTCTGTGTCATGTCCAATTCCACCTCCATGGTATGCGCAACTGGTATTAGCTTTGTACCAATCAGGATATGGAGGGCTTAACTTTTTTAGGGGCACCTGGCCGACAAGTCCTGCTGCCAATAGTCTGGTGTACGCCTCCGTGTATGTGATAGGAATTGGATCGAATTTCTCCTTTCCTGTTTTTTGCTTCTGCCATGGCTGTTTTGATTGCTCAGACTGGGATTGGTTAGTTGAGTAAAAGTTCCCGCCTTGAGGCTGATATTGTGGGTTCGGAGCAATGTAGGACACTGTCGAAGTTCCTCCATAACACCCAGGTGTAGTTGATTGTTGGGGTTGTTGTGACCCGGTGCTGTTATAGTCAGCCTTGGGTTGCCATACTGCCTGGGATTCTCCTTCTTTCTTTCGATTGGAGGAAGAGGGCTTTCTAGAAGCTTCATACTTGCTTCCCCCTAGTTTTCCTTCCCTTATGCCACCTTCGATTCGTTCTCCTGAGGCGACCAGATCTGCGAAGCTACTTGAAACATTCCCAATTAGTTTTTTGTAGTAAACCCCCTTCATGGTGCTGATGAAGAGGGTAGTGAGTTCTCTTTCGGTGAGTGGAGGCTGAACATCCATTGCTGCCTCTCTCCATCGTCGGGCATAAACTTTGAAGCTTTCATTACTTCCTTTTTCAAATGACTGTAGGGCCAGCCGATCTAACGCCAGTTCGGTGACATGCTTGTATTGAGCTAAGAATGCCGTGGCAAGCTTATTCCATGTTCTAATACGGCTACCTTCAAGTTGGATGCACCATCGCAGTGGACCGCCGGTTAGGCTCTCCTGGAAGCAATGCATTAAGAGTTTTCCATTATCTGCATGGGCTGCCATCTTGCGGTAGTACATGGTCACATGTGTTCTAGGACACTGAGTACCATTGAACTTTTCAAAATCAGGCATCTTGAACTTGGAAGGAAGTACTATGCCTGGCACCAAGCATAAATCATGAGGATCGGTCCCTCCATATGTTTTCACCCCCTCCACAGCTTTTAGTCGGGCCTCGATGGATTTCCAATCAGATGGTTGAGTGAGGGATTCCACAGCCTCCATGATATTTGGGGTTGCCGCCCCCATAGCAGGTGGTGTAGGTGGGACTTGATGTGATGCCCCAGGAACCATGTTTGCTGGAGCATAGGCTCGTGAAGCATGTGGAGCTTGCTCTTGCTCCTGATTAATGGCCCCTGCAGGTTGGGCTAGCTTCTCTCTCCGAAGTCGCCTTGGCTAGCATGTCCATCATAGTCTTCAACTGGGCCTGCACTTGGAGCATGCTTCCCCCAATCTCTTCTTGAGCCTGCTCAAGACCAGTAAGTCTATCCTCAGTATGTTCTGCCATTGGAGGAGATGACTGGTGGCTGGAAGACCTTAAGTTGTATGAGTGCCCAATTCTGCCAAAAATCCTCTAGCAAACCTGGCGAATCTGGAAAGTTTATTTTGGTTCTCACTTTTTAAGTATGAGTGCATGATATGCATGAGATGCAAAGACACAAACTTTATTAAGTTGGAAACCAAACTTAACTTCAAAGGGTACAGACAGTCAAACGAATTTAAAACAAGAAAAATGACATGAAATCCTTAAAACTACATGTTCTAGGACAAGCTTTGATTATCTCCTAGCATCGTCTTCTTCGGAGGTTCCTTAGTCTCTCATTCTCCTGTTCAAGCCTGTTGATGACCATCCCCCTTGCCAATGATTGCTTCCTTGCATGACTCTTCTGCATCTTAGTTGCTTCCAACTGCTCCACCATTTTCTGTATGGCTTCCCCTTGTTCTTGCACTATTTGCTGTAAAACGGCGTTCTCTTGTAACAAGGATGTAGTTGTATCTAGGACAACCACAGGTTCTTCATTAGAGGCCACCTCTTCAGCTGCAGTGTCCTCGCCTGTGTTGGGGAGAGGGAATAACTTCTCTTTCCATGCCTTGTATTCTGATAAGACAGGAGTAGCATGTAGGTTGGCCTTGATTCGTCGAGGGGTGGCCCAAGCTCTGTGCATCTCAAAGATTGCCCGCTTTGCCCCAGGAGCTCCATATTCCCTATCACAGGATTCCATTCCATGTAAGACTGGGACGATTTGACGCCCCTCAAGTTGTCTTCCCACCTGTAATGGTGCGTATGCGGTGCTTCCCCAAGGGCCAATTAGTGGGACCCAATTATAGCTGCCGCAGCTATATAGCATGCTTGATCTATGCATCCAGGGGGCCCTCCAAATGATATCCTCATCTCCTAGTGTATGGAACTTGTGCATCCAACCTTCCTTGTCATTGGGTAGCCGCCACCCACTGTTTAGAATATCTAGCAAGGTTGTAGCAGGTAGCGCATACACTTCCTTGAAGTGTGGAAAGATGCATGGGAAGTGACTCTTCAACCATGTGCATAGGAGAGGAAGACAACCTCTGAATTGTCCTCGGCCTCTTACTCGGATGTAGGATAAGGACCTAATGGTTTCAGCTAAGATGGCAAGAACAGGGTCATTTCCCTTTATCAATTGCAGGACAAGTTCCAGGACTTCCCCATCAATGAAGTTTGGATTTCGAGGGAAAATGAGCAGACTATAGACAGCAATAGTGAAAAGTATATGGGTCTCCTCTTGAGTTGAATGTTGCATCATCCTCTTGAAGAACTCCCATGGAACAACTTCATGCTTCCCATCATTTTGAATGATTGGAGGAACTTCTTTAGCTTGTATATCTAGGAGACAAGCCAAAGTACGCCGACATGATTTTCGAGGATCATAGTTGAAGATTGCCTTCTTTTGATCAACTTCTTGATCAAGAAGCCTTTTGTATTCTTCAATAGTTGGGAGCAAATCCACGCCATTAAAACAGAAGCACCTTCGCCTTGGATCCCAGAAGTTCACTGCTGCAATGATCATGTTCTCATCTATTGGTAGTTGAGTTAGATGTAACATATCCCCAAAGTGCTTGATGTATACGGCTTGACTCCTTGAAGACCACCTCCTCCATATAGATGTGAGTTCAGGAGCATGATTCTTTGGGAGCTTAATGTGTATGTCTCGGACCTTCTATGGCTCCTCTTGAGAAAAATCTCCCAAGTCCCTTTGGATTATCCTTGATGCGAGAGCGACCTCTTGAATGTTTTCTTTGTCCACCTTGTCAGTTAGAAGACGATCAAAGCTTGCTATGTTTCCTAAATGAATGTGTGCAATGCTATGATATGTAATGAATGAGAATGAGGGGTTAGTAGACAATAATTGATAATATATACAAGGGGTTAGTACATGGACAATATATACGAAGTTCAAGCAAGGCAAGTACACAAATGTCATAACAAGGCTCAAACACATGAAGGTCATGCCCTTGATGGGCTTCTAAATCTGCCTATCTTATTCATTGGTTCCCAAGCATTCCCTACTTAGCCTTGTACCACGAGGGCATTAACAAGAACTAAGAGGGAGCCCCCGTACCCCAAAGGGCATTAACGGAGGGGGTCCTTCTTGTACCTCTTGGGGCATTAACAAGAAAGGACCACTGCCTGAGTGAGACATTTCGGGTATTCCACGTAGACAAGCACAACCAAGTCCACATGGGCAAACCTTTACTAGCCTCTTCTAATCCTGTTGTGTTAGAGAAAACCCGGGTATAGGGTTAAAGAAAGAGAGAGAAGCATGTATGCATAGTTAAAACAATTATAGAATAAAAGAAAATAAACAGAAAAGAAACAAGCAAGCAAACATTCCAAAAATTGAGACCATGGCTAGACTCTCGCAACAATCCCCAATGAGTCGCCAGTGTCATTACCCGTTTTTGACCGGGCTCGTTGCCTGGCTTTTGTGAAAGGACTCCATGCTAGTTCATTCCATTGATCTTAGAGTCATCCTTGCACAAGGCTCGCACAAACCATTAAAGAAAAGAAAAACACGAGTCGCCACCAAACAAATTAAAGGTGTGATTGGGCACCTAGAAAAAGAAAGGTCTACGGTTCCAGAGAATTAGGTTCGGGAGTCGATTACGTGTGGGGAAGGAAGAAAAATTCTTGCCCCCCCCACAACGCCCACAATTGGTACCTAGTCTTGATCTATGGGTGTTTGCTTGCTCTATTATTTATTCTAAAAAAAGAGTTTTTGTATTTTTAATTTTAAGAAAAAGAAAGATTTTAGGATCTAGGCCTTAAAACAACAAAGAAAAAGATTTTAATAAAGTAAATAAAAAGGGACATTCTAATTTTAGAAAAAGAATGTGGGATCTAGGCCCGTGTGATAGTATTGCATTTTTATAAGAAAACAAAAGTAATTTTCCTTTTTTAGAAAAGAAAACAAAAGCAATTTGAATTCAAATAAGAAAATACTACCATAATTGATATTGGTCCAGCGGACTAAGATGTGAGCATCTAGGGCTCAACCCTCATGACCGCCCGGGCCTTGTTTAAATTTTTCTAGAAGAGATTTGAGTTTTGTTTTTTTACATTTTATTATTTTTTGAAAATAATAAAGGAAAAGAGAGATACAAGAAGTTTTTTTTTGTGTTTTTGTTTTTTAAACTCTAAGAAATAATTAAAATAAATAGAGACGTTTTTGGGTTTTATGTTTAAAAACAACACAAAGAAAGAAATTTTTAAAAAAAGAATAATTTAATAAATAAACAAAAGTAAAGCGAAACCTGGGAGAAATTAAGATGATGCGAGATGTTGGTTCCACTTTCCTCCTAATGATCCCTGAAAACACAATGATTAGTAAAATGAATCTCCCTCCTTGATTCGATGTATTTCCTTCACCTTAGCTCTTTCCACCCAAAATAGGAGATATTCAGGTGCTTTTCTCCTAAAATAAAGTGTTTCCGCCTTTAAAAATTCTCAGGAATTTTCTCTCTCACGATCCCCGTCCAACAAACTCTCTTTTTCCCGATAAAAATCCTCTCGATTTTTTATCTCTCGAAAATGCGACCAGAAATTCTCTCCCGGAATAACCTCTTATGATACTTGATAATCGATGCCCCCTCTCTTGCCTCTTGGGGCAGTCTATTTATAGGAATCCCAGGGGGGACAGCCCGTGTCTCGACATTTATTGGATGCCTTACAATCCCCATGAGTCAACTACATCGTTCCAATGAATTAATGACTTCGGAAATGGGATTCTCGGTTCCCAGCGATTTACAATAATTCACAGTTCCCGTGCTTTGAAAAAGGAGTCCCAGTGCCTGAAAATAAATAAATCGTTTGAGATTATTTAATCCTCTGTTGTACCTGGACGCTTTGGTGGGTAAGGGCGGAATGCATTTCCGGATGTATTGGAGCCGTTGGGAATTAATGGTTATGCAATCCCCAGGGTCAACTGTGATGTCCCGAGGAAAATGACATTTAATTACAGAGGTCTTCCGTCCCTATGCTCAAAAATGGAGTTCCGAGACATTTGAATGTAATATTTGGAGACTCCTCAATTTTTTCGCTTAAAAAGGGGGTTCCGAGACATTGCTGGCATTTAATGCACTTAAAAAGAATTTTCGGAGTCCAGATGCTTTGGAGTCACTCCTAGACCTGTAGATGAGCTATTTTGGAGTTTTTCAAAATTATTGACCAGGTTTGACCTCCGGATCTAGGCTTATTCCGGATCAGTGGCCTTATTCCGCATCAATAAGTCCTCATTCCGTATTAACAAGTCCTTATTCCGCACTAATGAGCTTATTCCGCATCAATAGGTTTAGCTCGGATTTGACCAAGTTTGACCTTCGGATCTGCGCTTATTCCGGATCAGTGGCCCTAGTCCGCATCAGTTGACCAAGTTTGACCACCGGATTTGGGCTTAGTCCGTATCAGTAAGTCCTTATTCCGCATCAGCTGACCAAGTTTGACCACCGGATCTGGGCTTAGTCCGTATCAGTAAGTCCTTATTCCGCATCAGCTGACCAAGTTTGACCACCGGATCTGAGCTTAGTCCGGATCAGTAAGTCCTTATTCCGCATTAGTTGACCAAGTTTGACCACCGGATCTGGGCTTAGTCCGGATCAGTTGACCAAGTTTGACCACCGGATCCAGGCTTAGTAAGTCCTTATTCCGCATCAGTTGACCAAGTTTGACCACCGGATCTGGGCTTAGTCCGGATTTGACCAAGTTTGACCACCGGATTTGGGTTTCCCCAAAAATTTTCGTGTGTGGGCTCAGTCGTCACGTGGCACCTCTACTTGGGCTTCCATAGGCCTCTCTTGTTATCACTTGCTGTGTAAGGAGAGTGCCTTTGTATATATACTGGGCGAAGTAGAAGCAAAACTGGCAATGTGGGACAAACATGCATATGAAGAACCAAAATTCGTGAAAAATTGGCAGATTTCTGGGGCAACTTCAAAAATTCATAACTTTCTCCACAGAGCTCGGATTAGGGCCAAATTGGTCTTGTTTTGCTCGAAATTCTGTTATCTATCTCCTGAAATTGGAATCACTCCAAAAGGATCATCCATTTAGGAGAAAAGTGGGAAATACCTCACAGAGGTACATGATAAAGTGAGCATTCTGCCCGTCCGATTCAAAAATTCATAGTTAATTGCATAGAACTCGGATTACCTTCAAACCAATTGGCGATGATAGATAAAGATGTTATCTAACTAATGCAATTGACTTTGTTCAGATCCAATGAGTATTGAGAAAGTTATTGGCAAAATAGTGCGCTGCGCACTAGCTGTCTCCCCCAAATTTGCACAAGGTTTGGTTGCCAACTTTGAAAAATCATAACTAATTGAATACAACCCGGAATATTCTCAAACCAATTGGAAATGATAGATAAAAGTGTTATCTAATCAATTCAATTGACTTTGTTGGATTACGACAAGTATCGGGGAAGTTATTAATAAAATAGCGGGCTGCCCACCGATTGTCCAATTCAACTTGGTATTTTTATCATAATCATTTCATTTCTCCTCGGAATCAAGTGTGGTCAAGTGCGTTATTCTCCGAATGTCATCCTCTATCACTTAGTGGTCCTTTGCCAAGTACGGTTGCGATCTAACCTGGTCAAAATGGGGTACAACAGTTATCTTCCGCATTGATTATATCTTTTAACTAGATAAGTGTTGTGCTAGAGATGAGTGAAGAGTTTTCGATTAGTGCCTATTCACCCCCCTCTAGGCTCCCAGGGACCAACATTTTATTTCCTCAAAGGCTTATTAAACAGAAGGAGGAGAAATACATAAAATTCATGGAGATATTTAACCAATTAAAGGGGACTATTCCATTTGTTGAGGCACTAGCTTAAATGCCATCCTACACTAAGTTTTTAAAAAACTTAATAACCAACAAAAAGAGGCTGGAAAAATATGCAAGAGTGGCCCTCACTGAAATCTATAGTGGCATTATTCAAAGGAAATTGCCTCCTAAGCTTGGAGACCAAGCAGTTTTTCAAACCCCTACACAATTGGTTAATTGTCCTTTGATAATGCATTATATGATTTGGGTGCTAGTGTGGGCTTAATTCCATTTTCCATTTGCAAAAGACTTGGACTATGAGATGTGCAGCCAACCTCCATTAATTTGCAATTAGTTGATAAGTCAATTAAGCATCCTATGGGATATTGGAGAACGCCCCCTTGCAAGTATAGAATATGATCATTCCAATTGACTTGATTGGATTAGATATGGATGAGGTAGGTGCTACGCCATTAATTCTGGGGTGACCATTCTTTGCTACAGTTGGTGCACTCATTAATGTTGAAGGGGGAAAATTAACTCTCAATATAGGGGATGAGAAGATTGAATTCAATGTGTTCAAGAGCTTGAAGCATACCCAGCAAACAGAGGAGAGTTATAGGATTGATGTAATCAATCCAGTGGTGACTGAGCAAACATTGTAGTTTCATGATCCTTTAGCTATGTGTCTTACAATGGCAGCTTCAACAGAGCATGAAATTAAAGAATTGACTGAAAAGGCTAACGCTGTAAAAGCTACATCTGTAGTGCCTTTTACCAAAAAAAGACATTAATTTGAAGAGTTAGAACCTAGATAGCCATTACCCCCACTATCGGTAAAGCGAACACCAAAGTTAGAATTGAAAACACTGCTTGCTCACTTAAAATATGCATATTTGGGTACAGGAATAGACCTACAATGATTATAGTAGCTGAATTGGAAGGACAACAACTCGAACAACTGTTGACAGTTTTGATGCATCATAAGGCAGTAATTGTATGGACCATTGCTGATATAAAGGGTCTCTATCCCACAATTTGCATGCATAAAATTCTTATAAAAGACAAAGAGAAGACAATTGTTGAGCATCAGCAAAGATTAAATCCCAATATAAAGGGAGTTGTTAGAGTTGAGGTAATGAAGCTCCTTTGTGCAGGAATTATTTATCCCATTTCCGAAAGTCAATGGGTCAGTCCAGTTCAGATTATTTCAAAGAAGGGCGGCATGATAGTAATCAATAATGAAAACAATGAGCTTATCTTTACTCGGACAGTCATTGGATAGAGAGCCTGTATAGACTATAGGAAGTTAAATAGCAATACTAGAAAAGATCACTTTTAACTGCCCATATTGATTAGATGCTGGAAAGATTAGTAGGCCATTGTCACGGACCGAGGCTTATCCTAGCATACTTAGGTTATTTTGGGGTATTTTCCCCTTGTAAAGTGTTGTAACTTAGCTTATAGAGTAAGTTGTAGAGATTTTAGATTTCGATCATATATGTTATCTCCTGGTGACATAGCTAGAAAAGTGTTAACATCTATATGTAGGGGAGTGATGTTGTAAAGCTTTCAAGCAATCAATGCAATCGTTTGTTGCCTTCGTTCAATCGTTTTTGCGCTAAGCGCTTCCCTACACAATTGCTTTACAACGGATCGATGGGTTCCGATCCAAATGCAATGAGTTAGGCTGACCTAGCATTCCTTCGTACGGGTGGGAACTAGGTGCCGCACGGGTTAAACTGCTATAAAGGCTAACCCCGTGACAAGTGGTATCAAAGCACGGTTTGGTGCTAAGTTCGGTGAAACAAACAAAAACTTCGAGACGGTGTAAAAATGACAAACGAAGTATCCATTGTCATTAGTGCTGGTGGGCACGAAGGCCGCGAGAAGGAACAAACCACTAAGGAATGGAGGAGAGACAAGTCCCTTTCGAGGGAAACATGTCCGCTGGAGAGTCAGCTAGCCAAATTGGAGTTTGCGTTAGCCGAACAGATGGAGGTAGTCGAGGAGCACACTGAAAGCATCGAAAGCTAGACTCAGAGGGTGAGGAAAGCTTTGGGAGGATGCAAGGGCTTCTCAAGTCTATCATGGATGACATGAACTCTCGATTTGATGGCCTGAAGGACACTCTCACGTCCTAAATCCTGGCGATGCAAGAGGAAATCAAAGAGATCAAGGCGGATTGGTCTCTGTACAAGATGGCGGTCACCCAAGGTGGCGTTGGCGGCCATTCCAGCTCCAAAATCGACGTGCCGAAGCCTAAGACCTATGCTGGGTCAAGGAATGTAAGGGAGTTAGACAACTTCCTCTAGACGATGGAGCAGTACTTCGATGCCTTGAACATTATCAACAGGGCAAAGAAGGTGAAGACGGCTCCGCTATACTTAGTCGATTCGGCTATGGTGTGCTAGAGGCGAAGATATGCCGACAAGGAGTGCGGCCTATGCGTCATGAACAATTGGGCAGATTTCAAGCGGGAGATCAAGGCCCAATTTTATCCCCAGAATGCGGAGGACGAGTCCCAGGCAAAACTTTGGCGCCTTACCCATAAAAGCACGGTGCGGGAGTACATCCGCGAGTTTTCAGAGCTGATATTGGAGATCCCAGATATGTCCACGAAGGATTCACTATTTTCCTTCATGGACGGATTGCAACAATGGGCAAAGTTGGAGTTGCAGCGGAGGAATGTGCAGGACCTAGCGTCGGCCATGGCAGTGGCCGAATCACTTATCGAATACAAGAAGCCGGAGAAGGCCACCAGTTCTTCATCGACTTCCAAGGCGAACAGGTTCCACAAGGAGAAACGTGAGGGAAACAACCGGAGTGAAGGAAAAGGGAGACCCTTCCAACCGTCTAAGGACTTTTGCCCAAAACGCTTCACGAATGGTTCTAAGGACGGGGAGAAGCCAAGGATCTCCCGTTTCCTTTGTGAAGGCCCTCACAAGGCGTTCGAGTTCCCGAAGCGCTCCAAGCTCTTCGCGATGATCAATGAAGACGAAGGAAGAGATGCGAGGGATCCAAGACTTGGTTCCTTGCAACTCCTAAATGCAATCAAGGCGAAGGTGGAGGTGCCACCATCTGGACGATAGAAGGGGCGCATGTACGTGCTCGTTAAGGCCAACAACCTCGAAACTACGGCCTTGGTGGACATGGGTGCGACCAACAACTTCATCAAGGTCGAAGAAGCTCGTAGACTAGGGATAGTCTACAAGGAAGAGAAGTGCTGGCTGAAGGCGATGAACTCCAGTGCCAGTCCAATCCATGGCTGGCTCGAGGTGTCGAGCTAAGTATCGGTGAATGGAGAGGCAAGGTGAATCTCTTCGTGGTGTCAATGGATGACTATCCCATGGTGTTGGGCAATTCCAATTCCTAGCACTAACACAATGTGCATCATGGACGAGGGGAAGACGTGCATGGTGAAAGTAATGAGGGAGGAGGAACTCAAGGCGAGGTCTCTTTCGGCGCTCCAACTGTCTAAAGGAGTTAGGTGATAGGAGCCAACCTTCATTGCTATGGTGAAGGAAGAATGCCCAACTGTTGAGGAGGAGCCCCCAACCGAAGTGAAGACAGTCCTTGAAGAGTTTGGGGACGTTATGCCACCCGAACTCCCCAAACAACTTCCACCAAAGCGAGAGGTGGACCATAGGATCGAGCTAGAGGCCGGTGCAAGGCCTACTGTTGCGGTGCCTTATCGGATGGCACCACTAGAGTTGGAGGAACTTCGGAGACAATTGAAGGACTTGTTGGATGCCGGGTTCATTCGGCCATCCAAAGCGCCATTTGAAGCACAGGTGTTGTTCCAAAAGAAGCACGGTGGGTCAATGCGACTATGCATTGACTATAGGGTGCTCAATAAGATCACTGTGAAGAACAGCTACCCCATCCCACTCATATCCGACCTATTTGATCAACTTGGTGCTACGAGATGGTTCTCAAAGCCAGACTTGCGGCCGGGACATTGGCAAGTGCGGATAGCCGAAGCTGATGAGGCAAAGACGGTGTGCGTCACAAGATATGGCTGTTACGAGTTCTTGGTGATGCCCTTTGGCCTCACAATGCCCCTGCCACATTTTGTACGTTGATGAACCGGATCTTCCAACCATACTTGGATAGATTTGTCGTGGTGTACCTTGATGACATTGTCGTCTACAGCAAAACCTTGGAGGAGCACAAGGCACACTTACGACGGGTTTTCCAAATCTTAAGGGAGAACCAACTTTTTGTGAAGAAGGAGAAATGTGACTTTGCAAAGAAGGAGGTGCCTTCTTGAGTCATATCATTGGCGGCGGCAAGTTAAAGATGGATAACAAGAAAGTGTTAGCCATCAAGGAATGGGAGATGCCTAAGAAAGTCCCTGAGATGCATTCCTTCATTGGTTTGGTTAACTACTATAGAAGATTCATCAGTGGCTATTCCCATATTGCTGCACCCTTGACAGAACTACTAAAGAAGAACAAGACTTGGGTGTGGATGATGCTTGCCGAGAGGCATTTGAGAAGTTGAAGCAAGCCGTGACAAATGGACTGGTGATGGTATTGCCAGACCATAAAAAGCCTTATGAAGTTCACACGGATGCTTCAGACTTTTCCATCGGTGGAGTTCTAATGCAGGAGGGGCATCATGTAGCATATGAAAGCCGAAAACTCAATAGCACCGAACGGAGGTACGCGGTACATGAAAAGGAGATGACGGTTGTTATGCATTGCCTTTGGGTGTGGAGGCATTACTTGCTAGGGTCCAAGTTTGTGGTGAAGATGGACAATATTGCTATGAGTTATTTTCTAACTCAAAGGAACTTAACTCCGAAGCAAGCACGGTGGCAAGGACTCCTAGCAGAATTCGACTTTGTGCTCGAGTACAAATCGGGCACAAATAATGTGGTGGCCGATGCACTAAGTCGGAAGGCGAAACTTGCAGCCATTAGCCAACTACAATTTCCCCTGGTGGACAAACTGAAGGAAGGAATGGAGCACGACCCATTAGCCAAGTCCTTGGTGGAATGCGTCAAAGTTGGGAAGACACAGCGATTTTGGCTAAGGGATGATTTGCTCCATACTCGAGGGGAACGGGTGTACGTTCCCAAATGGGAAAGTTTGAGGAGAGATATCCTGAAAGAATGTCATGACTCGCGGTGGGATGGCCATCCCGGAGTCGATCGTACCTTGGCGTTGGTGGAATGGAGCTACTACTGGCCTCAACTTTACGAGGACATCCAACGTGAGGACTTGTCTTGTGTGCTAACAAGACAAGATAGAGAATCGGCAATCGGCGGGACTGTTAGAACCTTTGCCTACTCCGGAAAGACCTTGGGAAAGTGTTTTGATGGACTTCATTGTTTGTCTCCCAAGATCCAAAGGATGCGGTACGATCATTGTGGTGGTGGACCAATTCTCTAAGTATGGAGTTTTCATTCCAGCTCTGAAGGACTGCATGGCAGACGACACGGCCCAACTATTCTTCAAGTACGTGGTGAAGTACTGGGGCATTCCAAAGACAATCATGAGCGATCGGGACTCACGATTTACTGGGCGGTTTTGGACCGAGTTGTTTCGGATAATGGGTTCGGACTTAAACTTTTCAACAAGTTTCCACCCACGAACAGACGGCCAAACTGAACGTGTCAATGGCTTACTGGAGCTATATCTGAGGCACTACGTGCGTTCCAATCAAAGAGATTGGGCTAAGGTGCTGGACATAGCCCAATTCTCATATAACTTGCAGAAGAGCGAGTCCACGAACGAGAGCCCCTTCGAACTCGCAACTGGGCAGCAACCGTTGACGCCCACTTCCATCACTTAGGGCTACACTAGAAAGAGCCCCGCGGCATTCAAGTTTGCAAAAGGATGGCATGAACAGACGGATCTGGCCAGGGCATACTTGCACAAGGCGGCGAAGAAGATGAAGAAGTGGGCGGATGAACAAAAGAGGCCCTTGGAGTTTCAAGAAGGAGACATGGTGATGCTTAAACTCCTTCCGCGCCAAACCAAAGCACTTAGGCAATTGCATAAGGGTTTGGTGCGCCGTTATGAGGGGCCTTTCAAAGTACTTAAGAGAGTTGGGAAGGTCTCATACAAACTGGACCTCCTGACTAGCTTACAAAGGCATCCGGTGTTCCATGTTAGTTTGCTCAAGCCTTACCATGAAGACTTAGAAGATACGAGTGAACAGCAGGCGGTGTGGACACCAACAGCATCAACAGGCAAGACCTACGATAAAGAGATAGAGAAAATTCACTCTCATAGAGTTATGCCAAGAAGGGGCATAGATCCAAGCCGGGTGGAGTACTACGTCCAATGGAAGAACAGGCCGGTTGAAGAGGCAAGCTGGGAGAAGAAAGAGGATCTGTGGCAATTCTCCAAAGAGATTGAAGAGTACCGGGAAGAGACCGAATGCTACATCCAGCAGTTTGACGGGTTCGAGGAAGCTGAAGACGCAACGAGGACCCTGCGAAATCGGGTGGGGGAGAATGTCACGGACCGAGGCTTATCCTAGCATACTTAGGTTATTTTGGGGTATTTCTCCCTTGTAAAGTGTTGTAACTTAACTTATAGAGTAAGTTGTAGAGATTTTAGATTTCGATCATATATGATGTCTCTTGGTGACATAGCCAGAAAAGTGTTAACATCTATATGTAGGGGAGTGATGTTGTAAAGCTTTCAAGCCATCAATATAATCGTTTGTTTCCTTCGTTCAATCGTTTTTCCGTTAAGCACTTCCCTACACAATTGCTTTACAACGAATCGATGGGTTCCGATCCAAATGCGATGAGTTAGGCTGACCTAGCGTTCCTTCATACGGGTGGGAACTAGGTGTCGTATGGTGAGAAAATTTAGAGTCACCACCAACTGTTTTTGGGGTACAGTTGGATACCCTTTACTTTGAGTAGTTTAAAGGTGTGGTCTGCGTTATCAGAGAAGGGTTCGGGAGTTGGTTATGTGTAGGGAAGGACTAACACCCCATACAGTGCCCTTTCGGTATCTATTTTCAGAGGAGGAGGTTTTCTATTTTATTTGTACTGTCATGACTGGGTTGGATTCCTAAAAAGTCTATGATTTTTATTTAGCTAAGTTATTTATTAAAGTCATGGTTAAAATGGATTTATCCTAAATTTCTAAAGGGAATCCTAAAAGTTTTGGTTTTTTGTTTGAAGTGGGGAATGAGATCCTAGGGGTTTGTTTCGGTTTTTGGTTTTATTTTAGAAATTGAAGTCCTAAAAAATGGAAATATGTTTTTCTTTTTTTGGTTTTTTTGGGTTAGAAAACATTTTTGGGTTTTTGTGTTTTGCTAAAAAACGTTTTGTTTTTGTTTTGTTTTGTTTGTTTTTTTGTTTGTTTTTGTTTTTTTTGTTTTGTTTTTGTTTTTGTTTTTGTTTTTTTGTTTTTTAAGAAGACATAGTTGAAAACCTTTTGAAAACCTTTTATTGCAAATGTTTTAGAAGAAACATTTTGTGGAAAACATTTTGTTTTTTTTTTTGCTTGTTTTTGTTTTTTTATTTTTTTATTTTTTTTAGAATTGCCATATCAAAATACATGCATATCAAAATAAAACATGAATGGTGTGATTGTGGCATATGAAAATAACATAAAGAACAAAACCACCCTCTCTCTTTTTTTCCTTTTTCCTTTTCTTTATTTTCATTCATCTCTTTCCACTCTTTTTTCTTACTGTTCTTTACATATTACAGTATACAATATATAGAAAAGAAAGAAAATACAAAGAAAATACAACACATGACAACGACTGAAAAAAGGAAAAACAATACAGGAAAAGACTAAGAATTGCATCAGATAGAAAGATAACTAAGCTGAAAACTAATAAATGACAGAAATCAGCTAGGATTATAGAACCGACTTTAGAGCTTCGAATACTGGACTGCTGTGTGAATCCTGTCCACGCCTATCATCGCCTGCTCCAATTGGACCAACAAATCTGGCAATGAGATTTGTGAAAAAGATTTCCTAGTGTTTGGAGGGCTGGAGTGAGGTATTTTTTTTTGGGTTTGAGATTTTTGGTGACTGGGAATAAGGAAAGTGGGCATAAGAAATAGGGAAATGGAGAAGAATTGTTTTTCCTCTTTTTCTTTTTTGACGAAAACGTAAGAGGAAGGGGACAGAACTGGGTTGTTTGTCTTTTTTGTTTTTTTTTTGTTTTGCTGGGAGAAAGAGGGCTATAACGGGGTATTAGGGAAAGAGAGAGTTGTATCGAGGTATCAGGGAAGGCTGGAAGTGAATGGGCAATTTCTGGTTTCAAAATGGCAGAAGGTTGCTGTTGTTTTTTTTTTTTTTTGAATGCAGGAGTTGGGCAAAAATGGCAGCTAATCTGGGCATAATCTGGGTATCCCTCTTTTTTCTGTGCGTCAATCCCTTTTTTTCTTTGTTGAACTCTTTTTTTCTCTCTTCCGAACTCTTGTTTTCCTCGGTCGAACCTCCTTGTCACCTGAACAGAAGCCTACATTTTAAAGGATTTGGCTGAATTGCATTGATTGCAGCATTTAATGCTGTATTATTGATGCAGTATTTTTTATTTCCAGATTCTGTGCGTGGTCGGGTGGTGTAGCGACCTGTGCAGCTCGTGATTGTCCTTTTTTAAGTTTTCATTTAAAACATGTGACCGACAGGCATTGAAAAACGATTCTGTCAGATGGCCAGCTCATTAAAACATGTCCCGTGAGTAGCCAGCGAGAAAACTAGCGAGAGGGGCCAAACAACGAAGGTCGGAGGTCAAAGGGTCAGAATGTCGGCGAGTCGGAGTGTTGTCATGTCGAAGTGTCGGCAGGGTCGAAGTTTCGGTGGGTCGAAGGTCAATGGTCAACAGGTCGTAGTGTCGGCAGGTCAAAATGTCAGCAAGGTCGAAGGGTCGAAGGCTCACAGGATTCGTAGGTCAAGGGTCGGAGGGTCGAAGGTTGAAGTGTCGCCAGGTCGGAGGTTTTACAGGCTTCGAGGGTCAAGGGTCGAAGGGTCGAAGGTCGGAGTGTCGGCAGGTCAGAGGTTTACAAGCTTTGAGGCTTCGAATCTTCGATGCTTCGAGGCTTCGAGGCTTCAGGGCTTTGAGGCTTCGAAGGTCAATGGGTCGAAGTGTCGGTAGGTTGAAGATCAATGGTCAACGATCATCGGTCAACCCCGATTTTTTTTTAACCTTTAATTACCCTCACCCAAAATGCAAAGGTGGACGACCTTTTAGGGATTGTTTGGGAAGACCCGTATTCGCCTAAATAGACATTTTGGAGAGTTTCGCATGATCACTTTTTTGGGTAGTTTGACCAGGGGCATTGACCGTCTTTTGCCAAGTTTGACTTTTTCCAACGAAAGTTGTTTTGGCCATAACTTCTTCATTTTAAATCAGAATTGACCTCAGTCAAGTGCGTTAGTCTCCAAATTTTATCCCCTATCACCTGGCATTGATCTTGGGGCATTTTAGGGGCTGGCAACAAAGGTTATCAATTTTGGGCTTCCCAGTTAGTGTCAATGCATCCATTTTGTGCAAATCGCAGGGAATCTCCAAGGACCTATTCAACAAGGTATATGGCATGGCCAAAAAGGCATATATATCAAATGAGGTTAGTATGTCCACCCCGGACAAAATGGGGTCCAACAGCTGCCCCTCTTTGTACACTGTTTGTATACAAACAGCGTACAAAGATAAAAGGGAGTCATTTTGGACGGGTTGGAGCACTTACCTGACTTACCTAGCACAGAGGAAGAGTAAAATTCGACGGTTGGGTCTGTCCCCGAGAGGCGAAAAGGGCTTCACAGGTCGGTGGACTTGGATAATACTTTGATGAGGCATCTAAGGCTGCCTACAATGTAAAGATACTGGAGGTTGAAAGTCTACAACAATGACAGGCTTGAACGGAAAAAGAAAGCCTATGGCAACGATAGACTTGGGCTGAAAATGAAAAGTCCACAGAAATGATAGGCTTGAATTGAAAAATGAAAAGCTCACAGCAATGATAGGCTTGAACTGAAAATTGAAAGGCCCACAGTAACGATAGGCTCGAATTGAAAATGGAAAGCCCACAGCAACGATAGGCTTGAATTAAAAATGGAAAAGCCCACAGCAATGATAGGCTTGAACTGAAAAGGGAAAGGCCCACAGCAACGATAGGCTTGAATTGGAAATGGAACGGTTCACAGCAACGATAGGCGTGAACTAAAAATTAAAAGGCCCACAGCAACGATAGGCTCGAATTGAAAATGGAAAGCCCACGACAACGATAGGCTTGAATTGAAAATGGAAAAGCCCACAGCAATGATAGGCTTAAACTGGAAAGACTTGTTGGAGACATCAATTGGTATTTGAGGGAAATGCTTTGGGGAATTGGTGAGCTTGGGAAGTAACCCAATCTGGGCTCCCTCTACGAGTTCACTCAAGGAGATCGCTCTACGAAGTGACCCAAAAAGGGAAAAAGTTTGTTCACGTTCCAAAAGGATGCGTTTAGAGCTTGGTGAAATTGCAAAGAAAGATTTGTATAGTTGAACAAACAAGGCTAGGATAACTTGATGAGAAGCTTGTTAAGTATGAGCTCTCAGGATCTTTAGAGGTGACAACATTCCTGAAATTACATGGTATGCTGAATGTATGCAAATGATGCATGGAATGCAGTGTGCTGTATGCAGGGATGCATAAACCTCAACCTATGGAGCAATATGATGCAATGTGATGTGACGCGATGTATGCATCGAATGCAATATGATGTTTTGGCAAGGGCTGGAGATTGATCTCAATACTGTTAGAGAGGTTGGCTAACATTCAACTTGTTGGGGAACAATTTTTGCTCTGGCTGGGGAGCCCGTTCTATCTTTGCTGGGGGACTCCCTTTTGTGCATGAAGGGTCTGTTAAATTTAGCTTCGCCACATTGAGGAGCTTGACTTGACGGCTTCTCTAGGGATAATGATATTCTGTGGAGATATGGGTATTCTGAGTTAGGGGACTTAATTTGTTTGGGGATTTTGAGCTTGACCCTGTCCATAAGGCAATGCCAAAGGAGTCTATTGGGGATTTAAGATATTCTACTTAAATGTGAAATGAAGATGATAAAATATAATTAGGGATATAAAATGGGATTTTGCTGGTTTGATTCCACAAAACATATTTATATCATAAAAAGTGTCCCATTGTTATAATATGATAAACAGAATTACAAGTCTTTAAAAAGCATAATATACAAATTTGATTCGAGCGTGCCTTAGGTTTGACCAGGTGTTCCACTGTTTACAGCTATTGTCTTTAAGTGACACTGTTTCCACTGTTTGCAAAGGACCCTGTTTTAGGTGGTCCAGATCCTTGGATTCTAACTGCTTTTACCCTTCAGGATTTGTCGTTGCCTTTTTATTTTACCCTTGGTGCCCTTTTGGGTTTTCACCAAGTCCGCCTTTGCTTGCTTCTTTGTCTTTTGTTGGAGCTTTGTATTTTACCCTTGGTGCCCTTTCGGGTTTTCACCAAGTCCGCTCATTGCAGGAATGAGAATCTTGTTGAGAGGTATGAGAGTTAAGCATAGAACTTTTTCACCGCATCGCTATTCACCTGGTTAGGGAGTTCATCCCCATCCATTCTGGCAAGGATTAAGGCACCTCCTGAGAATGCTTTTTCACCACATATGGGCCTTCATAATTGGGAGTCCACTTGCCTCTATGGTCATGTTGAATTGGTAAAATTTTCTTGAGGACGAGGTCACCCGCTTGAAAGCTTTTGGGCTTCACCTTTTTATTGTAGTTGTTCATCATTCTCTGTTGATATAGCTGTCATCTGCAAACAGCTGCCAAGCGTTTGCCCTCAATTAAATTCAACTGCTTATAACGACATTGGGCCCATTCTGCTTCTTTGAGCTGAGCATCCTTGAGTACTCGGAGGGAAGGTATCTCCACTTCGACAGGTAAGACTGCCTCCATACCATAAACCAAAGAAAACGGAGTTGCCCCAGTTGATGTTCGTACCGAGGTGTGGTAAGCATGCAAAGTATATGGTAGTTTCTTATGCCAATCTTTGTATGTCTCAGTCATCTTTCTGATAATGTTTTTGATGTTCTTATTGGCTGCTTCAACTGCTCCATTCATCTTTGGGCGATATGGGGTTGAGTTGTGGTGCTGAATTTTGTACGTTTCGCACAATTTACCCATCATCTGATTGTTCAAATTGGCAGCATTGTCTGTTATGATTTGCTCAGGGAGCCCATAGCGGCATATGATGTTATTTCGCATAAATTTAAGTACCACAGCTTGCGTGACATTGGCATATGACACTGCTTTTACCCATTTGGTAAAGTAATCGATGGCCACTAAGATGAAGCGGTGACCATTGGAAGCTTTTGGCGAGATTGGTCTGATAACGTCGATGCCCCAAAGTGAAAACGGCCACGGGGACACCATCACATGCAGTTTGGATGGCGGTACTTGGATTTTATCGCCATAAATTTGACACTTGAGGCATTTGCGCACATATTCAATACAATCTTTCTCCATGGTTACCCAATAATAGCCCATTCACATGATTTGCCTTGTTAATGCATGTCCATTTGCGTATGAACCGCATTCTCCTTTGTGTACTTCTTTCATTATCTGTTTCGACTCTTTTTTTGCCACACACCGCAATAACACCATGTCATGGTTTTACTTATATAGAACGGGACCATCAAGGTAGTAGTTAGACGCTGACCATCGGATATTCCTTTTATCAGACTCAGAGGCCTCTGCTGGGTATTCTTGCTTAAGCAAATACTGTTTGACATCGTCAAACCAAGGTTTTTCTTCAGTATTTCCTTCAATAGCCATGCAATGTGCAGGAGCATCTTGTATACGGATATCAAAAGACTGGACTTCCAATGTTGTGTCTAGTCGAAGGAGGGAGGCTAGAGTGGCCAGTGCATCCGGAAGCTGATTGTATTCCCTTGGCATATGATCGAACGTGATGTCTTCGAATTGCTCGGCTAACTCTGTAACATACTCCTGATAGGGAATTAGTTTGTGGTCTCGAGTCTCCCATTCACCCCTTACTTGAAAAATGATGAGTGCCGAATCGCCGAACACTCATAATTTTTTGATTCCTTTGTTAATTGCTTCTTGAAGTCCCATCACACAAGCCTCATATTTTGCTACATTGTTTGTACAAGGGAAGGTTAGCTTTGCCGCCATGGGGAAATGTTCACCTTTTAGGGATATCAGGATGGCCCCAACACCGTGACCCAAAAGGCTGGAGGCTCCATCAAACCACATCGTCCATATGCCTGATACTTCTGCCGTGAGGATATTGATGTGCTCATCTGGAAATCCAACAGTCATAGGCTCATAATCTTCTAGTGCTCTGTCTGCCAAATAATCAGCTATTGCACTCCCTTTGATGCCCTTTTGAGGCACATAAATGATATCATATTCCGATAGGACCAATTGCCATTTGGCAATTCTTCCAGAGATGGATGGCTTTTCCAAGAGATATTTGAGTGGATCATGCCTTGAAATCAGCCATGTGGTATGATAAAGAGTGTACTGCCTCAATCTTCTTGTTATCCATACAAGGGCACAACATGTCCTTTCCAATGGTGTGTAATTCGTTTCATTGATGGTGAACTTCTTGCTTAGATAATAAATGGCCTGCTCCTTCTTGCCTGTAGAATCATGTTGCCCCAAGACACAACCCATTGAGGACCCTTGGACAGTCAAGTATAAGATCAAAGGTCTGTCTGGTACTGGTGGGACCAAAACAAGTGGATTGGACAGATATTGTTTGATCCTGTCAAAAGCTTCTTGACATTTGTCATTCCAAATTTCTGGATTGTTCTTCTGTAAAGTCTTGAAAATTGGTTCACATGTGGCTGTTAATTGTGAAATGAATCGGACAATGTAATTCAATCGCCCTAGGAATCCTCTGACCTCTTTGATGGTTCGGGGTGGGGGCATCTCTTGGATAGCTCGAACCTTGTCTGGATCAATTTCCACTCCTTTTTGACTCATAATGAAGCCTAATAGTTTTCCCGACATGGCTCCAAAAGTGCATTTTTCCGGGTTCAATTTGAGTTGATATTTCTGTAGCCTGTTAAAAAGCTTATGGAGTACTTCGATGTGATCTTGAATGCTCCGCGATTTAGCTATCATATCATCCACATAGACCTTGACTTCTATATGCATCATGTCGTGGAATAGGGTCACCATGGCTCACTGATAGGTTGCCCCTGCATTCTTCAGTCCAAACAGCATCACATTATAACAGAATGTGCCCTAAAGTGTCGTGAAGGTGGTCTTCTCCTTGTGTTCAGGGGCCATACGAATATGATCGTAGCCTGAGAAGCCATCCATGAATGAGAATAGGGCATGTTTTGCTGTGTTATCCACTAGGGTATCAATATGAGGAAGCGGGAAGTTATCTTTCGGGCTGGCCCAATTCAGATCTCTATAATCGACACACATGCATACTTTGCCCCCTTTCTTCGGTACTGGTATAATATTGGCCACCCATTCGGAATAGTGGGAGACACTTAGGAAACCTGCATCCCATTGCTTTTTGACTTCGTATTTAATCTTCAGTAGCAACTCTAGTCTCATTCTTCGCAATTTCTGTTGTACTGGCTTGCACTCTGGCTTCACGGGTATGTGATGTTGCACTATATCTGTGTCTAATCTTGGCATATCTTGGTATGACCATGCAAAAATGTCGATGTAGCTTCTTAACAGCTCGATTAACTTCTTCTTGATGTCGGTAGCTATCAAAGACCCTACCCTTAATTCTTTTGGTTCGGATGTCGTCCCCAAATTCACTGTTTCTACTGGGTCTTCACTTGGAATGGATAAGCAATCGTCCCTTTCCAATAGGCGTATGATCTCTCCCGGTAGCTCGGGTGTCTCCTCCGCCTCATTCTCATCAGCTTCAAACACTGGCTGTTCCCAGTTTGGACTTTGGTCAAACCTTAGGCATCTCATTTCGCTTTCGCGTACGATGTTTTCATTGACATTGTGATACCTACTTATAAGAGAATTACAAGTTGGTAACCAAATATGATATGCATATGTTATGAATGGAATGCACCGTGAAAGATTTGAAGAAAAGTACATTTTATTGAAAAGCTTTTGATAAAAACAAATGTTCACCGCTTCAAAAGACATTAAAATAGAATACATTAAATCCAGTGACCCCGTAAGCATTACATTATGGGGAGGTCCAGGCTGGTCCAATTGTTTAATGAATGGTTGGGATCCTCTCGCACCAATTGAACCATCTCGCTTGGTGCATGCTTATCTGTGTCCAGTGCAGCCACAGTCCCAGGTTTAGTTTCAGCTTGGCTTTTGTGAATAAACACCCTACTCTGAAAAGTATCATGTAAGGGGGGAAAGCTCCTCCTTTCTTCTTGTACTGGCCTTTTCTGCAACCTTGCCATTCTGATTTCCCTCTTCTTGGTAGCTTCCCTTTGTCTGTCAGCTTTTGTAGGGAGGTAGCCTAGCCCAAACTTCTCGGTATTTTCTCGGATGGTCAATGGTTTCTGGATTCCTTGTGCTTTTGGGCCTAATCCTTGCCTTGGTTTGTACCCTTGCTTGATCATGGTGGCTGCAACCATTCTTGTAGCTTTCGAGAAATAATGTATTGGGGCAGAAGTGACTTCACCATCTCGAATGCCCGATAAGAGCATTCTGGTACATCTTCATTGTTCTCAACATAAGGAACTGATGCCGGCTTGGTGATGAGGAAACTTGTCTCTCCAGAGATGCAAACAAGTTGGTCTCCCATCGCAAATTTCATCTTTTGGTGGAGGCTTGACGGCACTGCCCCTGCCATGTGGATCCAGGGTCTTCCCAACAAATAGATGTAATATGGCGTGATGTCCATCACCTGAAATTCCATCATAAAGGTAGCTGGTCCAATCAGAAGCGGGATGTCTAGAGTGCCCACCATGTCACGCTTTCCTCCATCGAATGCCCATACCTTCATCGTACAGGGGCACATATAGGACGCGTCGACCGGAAGTTGTTGCAGTATATGTAAAGGCATAATGTTCAAGACAGAACCGTTATCAATGAGTACTCGGGCTATGGTGTGCGCTTTACACTTGAAAGTAATGTGTAGAGCTTTTATGTGTCCCTTCCCTTCTTGAGGCAGCTCGTCATCTCTAAAACTAATGACGTTGTTCATGATGAGGTTACTGGCGATTCCATCAACATTCGCCACTGAGACGGTTGGAGGAACATAGGCCTGGCTCAGAACTTTCAGCAGTGCTTCCCGGTGAGGTTGGGAATCCATCATTAATGAGAGCAAGGAGATGCGAGCCGGTTGTCAACTTAGCTGATCCACAATATTATACTTACTCTATTTCATGAGTTTTAAAAATTCCGTGGTCTCTTCTTCAGTGATTGGTGTTCTTTTCCTTGCTGCCTCCAGTGTTGGCCCAATGTCTAGTTCTACAGCTTTTTCCTTCCTTGCTTTGTCAGCCATATCAGGGGCATATGCCCAACCGCTCCTGGTCTTCTTTTCTGCTGTGGTGGCTCCCTAGACTACTTCACAGCTGTAATTCCATGGGACTGCTTTGTCTGTCTTGTAAGGGAAAGGGGCAGGAACACGTATGGTGAGAGGCGTAATTCCATGAGGCCATTGTGGGATTTCTGGAGTCTTAACATTCAAGACAAGGGGTGTTGGCACCCATGACGGTTTGTATGACATGTCTCCTTGGATCATGTGGCTTTGACTGTTTATCTCTTCTTTGGAGAATTCAATCATTCTTTGGTCCATGAGTTTTTGCACCATCTCGAAAAACTCACTACATTCTGCGATGTCATGTCCCCGCAACATCTTGTGATAAGGGCAATGGTCAATGGTCAATGGTCAACGGGTCGTTGTGTCGGCAGGTCGAAATGTCGGCAGGGTCGAAAGGTCGAAGGCTCACAGGATTCGAAGGTCAACGGTCGAAGGGTCGAAGGTCGAAGTGTCGGCAGGTCGGAGGTTTTACAGGCTTCGAGGGTCAAGGGTCGAAGGTCGGAGTGTCGGCAGGTCGGAGGTTTATAGGCTTTGAGGCTTCGAATCTTCGATGCTTCGCGGCTTCGATGCTTCGAGGCTTTGAGGCTTCGAGGCTTTAGGGCTTCGATGCTTCGAGGCTTCGAGGCTTCGAGGCTTCAGGGCTTTGAGTCTTCGATGCTTCGAGGCTTTGAGGCTTCGAGGCTTTAGGGCTTCGATGCTTCGAGGCTTCGAGGCTTCGAGGCTTCAGGGCTTTGAGTCTTCGAGGCTTCGAGGCTTCGAAGGTCAATGGGTCGAAGTGTCGGCAGGTCGAAGGTCAACGGTCAACAGTCAACCCCGAAGTTTTTGTTTTTTTTTAACCTTTAATTACCCTCACCCAAAATGCAAAGGTGGCCGACCTGAGAGATAGTCTTTCTCTGTTGCTAAAAACATCTAGATAATATTATGTTCGTCAATGTGAGCAATTTGACTGTAATTGGGCCCAATTCTGGGTAGGGGCCCCGAGTGGTCCGATTGTTGACTTTTCGGGGTTTATTGGTTGACCTTGCATTTAAGTGGTCAATTAAATAGTGATGTGTTCGTCATTTTGAGCGTTTTGACTGTACTTGGGCTCAATTTGGAGTTTGTGACCTCGGGAGGTCAATTAATATTTTTGGGATTTATTAATAAAAGAAAATGCAGAAATATAAATAAGGGGAAAGAGAGCTTCCATGTTACGTTTGAGCCTTGGAGAGCTTAGAGAGAGAGAGAGAGAGAGAAAGAGAGAAGGAAGCTTGGAGCCTTCGATTTGGGGCATTTTGAGTTCGTTCAAGCATCAAGAATCATTCCAGGTAGGTGTTCCATTGATTCTTCACCCTTTTCTTGCTGTTTTATTGGATTAACATGTAAGAATTAGATGAAATCATGCAAATTCGTGATAAACCCTAGGAATTGGGGAAAATGGAAATTGAGCATGAAACCTAGATGATTTAGGTTGTTTGGTAGCCTAATATGACTAGATGATGTTAGAAACCCTTAATAGGGATGAATTGTTGCTTAAAAATGGAGATTTAACGAGTATAATTGGGTTTTGGGACGAATTGGGAAAGAACGCAGTCGGTAGTTCGTGACTGGGGAATTGCTCGAGGCTAGCTTCGAGCAGCTTCAAGCAGAGTCTCGAGCAGTCTCGAGTGAAGGCCTCGAGCAGGGAGTCTTGAGTAGAATATAGCCTCAAGCAAGTGCCTCGAGTAGTCTAAAGCAGAGGCTTCGAGCAAGGAGCATCGAGCAGAATGTAGCATCGAGCAGTCTCGAGCAGGCAGTTTCGAGCAATGTCTCGAGTAGTTGGACAGTGCAGTTCCAGTTTGACTGGACTGGACCATTTACATTATAACCATTATGCCTCTCCACATTTAAGTTTTAAGTTACAATGTAAATAACAAAATATACAATCATTGTAACCATTATGCCATTAAACCCAATGCCGACAAGGACCTCTCCACATTAGACCCAATGCCGGGACTTTTTATTTCAAGAAAACAACTCCTATGGGTATCTCCTTCCTTGGTGAAGGAATAATGATCGGTTTGTAAATATTGGCTTCAGTTTTAAAGGGAGTATGGTGAACCTTAATGCCATATTGGTGATGGTATGTTGGTTTGAGGAATTGGAGCTTGGGCTCTATGACTTATTGGGTTCTCACCGTGAAGCACAGATGATGCTATGTGGTTGATGGGGCAGGCATATGCGCTGCTGGCAGGCCTGTGTGGCACTGTGGCTGGGCATATTGCGTTGTGGCCGTGGTAGGCGTATGCGCCGATGGCAGGCCTGTGTGGCACTGTGTCCGGGCATATAACGCTGTGGAAGGGTTGAGTGCCCTGAGCTGAAATCCCATTGATGATTGTGTTGAGTTGTTGAGCTCGTGAGCCATTGAGCTCGTGGAGCTTGGGCTAAGTGCCCTAAGCTGGGATCCTGTTGAGGATCGTGGACAAGCTGTCCTGTGTGGGCAGACTGGGTCCTGACATTTATTTGCAGGCTGAGTCCTGATGATTGTGCACACTACACTGTGGATGAGTACACAGAGCATGTAGTATAAACTTGTATGTCTACATTATGTGGAGTGTTAGGGTCACCTACTGAGCTTGTCACTCACCCCTACTTGTTGTTTACCTTTTTCAAGTATGACCCGAGACTAGTGGAGGACTTTCTTCCAGGAGGACGTGCCCATTACTCCGATGTATGATACAGTACTGTATTCTGTATTGTTTTGTATTGTATCCAGACATGGGTTCGTGGGCAGTTGTATTTGTATATTGTTTGTTGTGTGATGTCGGTATGACTGTTTGACTTATTATATGCATGATGATTTATGAGAAAGTACAGGATTACCCTTGATGTATAATTGTACAGGGTTGCATGATTGAGACAGCACCCGCGGTGTAGTATCTATTGGTGCTAGTCACCAACCCCTTGACCTTTCGGGTGCGGGCAAGGGGAAGTCATGTTCCTGGTTCTGGGTTCTTTGGAATTTGGGGGTGTGACAGGCTACCTTTACATGTCCTTACCGCACATTCGCTTATAGAAGAATGTCATTTTGATTGTGTAATGCTCCGGCAACATTCCAGCGTTACATGATGGCCTTGTTTTCTGAATTTGTGGAGAAAACAATAAAAATATTGATGGATGACTTCTCTGTGTTTGGGATTTCATATGAAGACTTCCTCCAGAATTTGGAAGTCATCATGCGGGGCTGTAAAGAAATTAATTCGATTCTCAACTGTGAAAAATGCCATTTCATGGTACAAGGAGGAATTATGCTTGTAATGACCCGTATTTTGGGATGTGAGGAGTTAGTCAGTTTTGACTTTTTAGGTGGAAATTGTTGGAGTTTAGGGAGTTTTCTTTCCACACACTTTGGCTTAATCATTTTGTATGTTAATGAGCAAGCAAGAGGCAAAGTTTGAGCCCAATAGGGAGTGCACATGAGAATGCACGTGAGAATGCTTTTCACGTGCAGGGAGATTTTTGCATGGGAGCCTTCCTGATGTTGTTCCAAGTCTTGTGGTGAAATTATAGAGCATTTAGAGGTGCCTGTGAGAATGCACGTGAGAATGCTTTCTCACGTGCATCCTCCATTATCATTGTTTTGTTGTTCTGATCCTCTTTTGCTAAAGGACCATGGTGAAATTAGGAGTGCTTTGCCCTGTGTGGTTGCAAAAAGGTTGTAGTCTGTCATCAAAACTACGTCGTTTTGATGCTGGGATTCATTTAATCAAAACTACGTCGTTTTGGGGTTTGGGTTGTCTATATAAAGAGGTGAAGACTCCCTGTTTTAGGTTTAGGGTTCTCTTTAGCCACTGTAGCCGTCATAGAGAGAGAGAGAGCTAGAGAGAGGGGAGGAAGGAGAGCTGCTGGAGCGTCGTGCGTGGGGAAGACGGCGTCTAGCGCGGGAGCAAGGAGGATCTTCTTTATGGTAGGGGTTCTGTCTTTCCCGGTCTATTCCCGGGCTAGCCCTGCGTAGAGGTTTTACAGAGTTTCTATGGCTATTGTTATAATATTTATATGTAAATCCATATAGGTGTGATCTCCTATATGGATGTTGGCCTTTAATGGCGCCCTGCGTGTGTTTCTGATGTTGGGTTGTTAGCGCATGTTACATGTTCGATAAAATGCTTGTGTGATTATATTTGTGTAAATATGCCCAGTAAGTGTTTATCTTTATACCGGAAAGGCTGGATTTGTAGGTTTGTAAACACGTGCATGCTAAGTGTTTGTTTTTACGCCTGAGAAGCTAGGTTTGTGCACTTGTGAATGTGTGCATGCTAAGTGTTTGGTTTTATGCCTGAGTGACCAAGGTGTATGCTGTGAGCTTGTCTGTTTGGTACTTGGCCTGAAGAGGCGGTTAAATCACTTGTTTGAGAGGTGGTTAAAGTGTTAGCCTGTGTGGTTGGGACTGAGGTTGTGTCATTTGTGTGGTGTGAATTCCTTGTTATGTCTATGTCACGTCACTGCACTGGTGCACGCTCACATATAGATGATAGGTGGATAGGATGGGTTGGGGGAGACTTGATCCCTACTGAGCTGTGGTTGCTCACCCCTCCTACTGTGATGTGTTTTCTTTCAGGAACCTACAAGCGTTAGGTGAAATCCCGAGGTGGAAGACTGTATTTGCTTAATCGTTTCTTTTCGATTATGTTATTTTATGGAAATTGATGTAACCCTAGTGGGGAGATATTGTAAAAGGATTTGGAATGAAATAAAGACATGTGTGGTTGTGAACATTTATTATGGGTTGAAGATTAATAAAGATATTTAATTTACCTCTTTGTGATTATCAGTGGTGAATGTATACGTTGACCTGTATGAATATTTGTTTTGTACATCCACCCCCTGCCCACCGGGTTAGGTATAGGGGAGTCGCGAACCATTTTCCTCAAGTTGGAAATTCAGGGCGTGACAGTATGGTATCAGAGCATGGTCTAGTTGGCCTAGGGTAGTGGGCGGATCTGGTTATCTTGAGTCCTTTGGAGGGGCCTGTAGGGACGTGCCTGATCAACACGGTCCTCTTGGAGCCTCTGAGGTGTACTTGGGGTAGTCCAGACCTGAGGTAGGATTTGCATGCATTAGCATTAGGGCACTAGTTGCGTTTGTTGTTGTGTGTGAAGGTGTGGATAACCGTTAAAATTGTAATTGTGATAAAAAAAATGTGACTAATGTCATAAGGTGTGAACTGTGCAACTCTGATTTTTTTTCTTGAAGTACCTTGAGCATGACTACAAGGAAAGGTCCTTGTCTATTTGAGCTGTGTGCACTGTGAATTGAACTATGTGCAATGTTGATTAATGCAATGTGTGAAATGTGTGTGATGCCATGTACTACTTGACTTGATAGTGGGGTAGAGGTAGTGAAACTCGATAGTTGGCGAACGCGTTCTGACGTTTGTGCTTCTTACTTCTTGTAGTAAGAATGCCACCGAGGAGAGTGACATGTGCGTCCGGGGCAGTGGCTGATGAGTCATCTGCCCATGAGGGTCCGGGTGCAGGGCAGTCCGCTGGAGGACATGCGTTGTTGCTGGCGTAGCTGCGAGAGGGCATCCGACTGGAAGTTCAGGGGCTGAGGGAAGGTATCCGGCAAAAAGTCCGGGAGGAGGTGCGCCGTGAGATGGCGGCACAGCAGGTGGTGCCACCACCACCGCCACCACCAACAGGGGAGTTACCAAGGGAGCGTGAGGGTTTGCTGAGTGGCATACCGACTCGTGTAGAGGATGATGTGGTGACACGGTTCCGAAAGGAACAACCTCCGCGATTCAAAGGAGAGGGGGACCCAGTGTTAGCTGAGCACTGGCTGAGGCAGATCGAGCATGTGTTTTCCTTTCTCCTACCCCAGGAGGAGGATAAGGTGAGACTGGCCATTCGGCATCTAGAGGGGAGTGCTCTGGAGTGGTGGTTGAGTGTCGCGGGGAGTCGTGTGGTGTAGTTCATGCTTTGGGAGGAGTTCCTACAGCTCTTCCATGATGAGTTCTTCCCGGAATCTTTGAGGTGGCAAAAGAGGGAGGAATTCGGCAACCTGAAGCAGGGGACAAAGACGGTGCCTGAGTATGAGCGTGAATTCTAGAGCTTGAGCAGATTTGCTCCTGAGACCATGGCGCAGTAGGACCTGAAGGCCCACAAGTTCACCTTGGGTCTCAGGCTGGCCCATAGGCAGAGGGTTGCAATTCTGCGTTTGAAGACCTATGCTGAGGTTGTGGAGACGGCCTGTATAGCTGAGAGAGAGCTGGATGATGGGAGGCAGGCTCATCTGGGTCGCTAGTTACAGAGTGCGCCTGATCAAGATTCAGGGTCCAAGAGGCTCAAGACTGAGGAGAGAGACAACAGTTCTTTCCGCAGCCGGAGTCAGCCATCTGTGAACCCAGGGAGGTTCACCTTTGACGGTAGTGGACAGGGAGGTCCATTGAGGGGTCTACCTAGTGGTTGTCACTGCTGTGGGGAGAAGGGTCACTTCAAGGGGGAGTGTCCTAAGAAGGATTGGCGATGCAACAACTGTGGATGAGAGGGCCATTTGCGCCGGGTTTGCAGGAGTAGCAATAGGGGAGCAGGAGGCATGGCATCCAGCATGAGGAGTGATGCTAGCTTCCGTACACCAGCTGAGAGGCCAGCTCGTCAGTGGCAGGCCAGCCAAGCAGGATCTAGCCAGACCCGACCTCAGGGGAGGCCAAAGCGGCAGGAGACTAAAGCTGGAGGCAGTCTTGGCGGGAAGCGCCCAGTGAGTGAGCCGATCAGTGGCACAGGCCAAGGGAGGGTGTTTGCGCTGGAGGCGACATACCAGGAGGAGGCTGAGCTACCACCCCCACCGGCTGAGGGTGGGGCAGGACCATCGGTGGTTAGAGGTACCCTTTTAATCTCCCGTCCATTAGCTTCTGTTCTTTTCGATACGGGTGCATCGTGTTCTTTTGTTGCTGAGCTTGTGATAGATAGCTTAGGGTTGATTTGTGTGGAGGCAGCAAGGCCCTTAGTTGTTGAGTCTCCGGTGGGAGGTGTGATTGAGGTACGATGTGTATGTCGTGGCTGTGTGTTAACTATAGGGGATGTGGAGCTTAGTTTCGATTTGCACATGATGCCCTTGCGTGCTTTTAACTTGATCTTGGGCATGGATTGGCTTATGGCTTTCCAGTCCAAGATAGACTGTTATCGGCGGCGTGTATCCTTCCTGACACCTGCAGGGACCTCTTGCACCCTGCAGGGGGAGTGGGACTGTGAGGCGAGTCGGGCTGGGCCAGTGTAAGACCAGTGGGGTGCCATTACCCACAGGTTGGCAGCCCTGACCTTTGCTGAGGAAGGAAAAGTGGAAAAGAGAGTGTGGCCAGCAGTTGTTGACCAATTTCAGGATGTCTTTCCTGACCAGTTGAGGAATTTACCTCCTAAGAGAAGTGTAGAGTTCACCATTTAGTTGGTACCGGGGACTGGCCTAATCTCCCAAGTAGCGTATCATATGGGGCCAGCCGAGTTGAGGGAGCTGCAGAGGCAAATAGAGGAGTTGGTGGACCAGGGGTATATCAGACCGAGTACCTCACCTTGGGGTGCTCCAGTGCTCTTTGCTAAGAAGGCAAATGGCACGCTACGCCTTTGCATCGACTATAGGAAACTGAATTCGGTGATTGTGAAGAACAAGTATCCGTTGCCTCGGATAGATGACCTGTTTGACCAGTTGAGTGGAGCTCGGTGGTTTTCCAAGATAGATCTACGGTCAGGGTACCATCAGTTGAGGGTTAGGGAGGAGGACATCCCTAAGACTGCTTTTTGCTGCAGGTATGGACACTATGAGTGGGTAGTGATGCCTGTCGGGCTCACTAATGCGCCGGCAGTGTTTATGCATTTGATGAACCAAGTCTTTGCCCCATACTTAGATTCGTTCGGGTTGGTGTTTATAGATGATATCTTGGTATATTCCAAGACCGAGAGGGAGCATGTGGAACATCTGGCAACAGTGTTGCGAACCTTGAGGGATCAGCGGTTGTTTGCTAAGTTCAGCAAATGCGAGTTTTGGATGCAGGAGGTCCATTTTCTTGGCCATGTGGTATCCGCTGAGGGAGTTAGGGTGGACCCAACCAAGATTGAGGCTGTGGCATAGTGGGAAAGGCCAACCAATGTTTTCCAAATTCGTAGTTTCCTTGGTTTGGCTGGGTATTACCGTCATTTTGTAGAGGGATTCTCCCGTTTGGCAGCTCCTATGACGGCGTTGACCCGGAAGGGAGTGAAGTTTGAGTGGACTGACAAGTGTCAGCAGGCGTTTGAGGATCTCAAAACCCGTTTGACCACTGCACCAGTGTTGAGGTTACCTCGGGAAGATATTCCATATGAGGTATATTGTGATGCGTCCCGGGTTGGTTTGGGGTGTGTGCTTATGCAGGAGCACAGTGTGGTAGCTTATGGGTCGAGGCAGCTGAAGCTTCATGAGCAGAATTACCCTACCCATGATCTTGAGTTGGCGGCTATCATCTTTGCCTTGAAGAGTTGGCAACATTACCTTTTGGGGGAGAAGTTTGTAGTGTTTTCTAATCACAAGAGCCTTCAGTACATCTTCACTCAGAAGGACATGAATTTGAGGCAGAGGAGATGGGTTGAGTATTTACAGACCTTTGACTTTACTCTTGCCTATACCCCGGCCAAGGGTAATGTTGTGGCTGACGCATTGAGCAGAAAAGGGAAAGCTAAGGTGGCCGTGAGAGAGTGGAAGCTGATGGAGTAGTTGGCGATGTTGCAGCTGCAGCCTGTTGTTCGTGATGGTGGGGCAGTCCTGAGTCCTCTGGTTGTTGTGCCTGAGTTGTACCAGCGCGTTCGGGAGGGACAATTGGGTGACATTGAGTGTGAGGTTCTCCGTTCCCGTATTGAGGCTGGTGAGCTATCTGAGGACTGGATAGAGGGTCCTGAGCATGAGTTGTCTTTTCGAGGCGGCTAGTAGTGGCTTCTTCTCTCCGGGATGAGGTGATGAGGGAGTTTCATCAGTCTAGGCTTGCTGTGTATCCAGGGGGTACAAAGATGTATAATGCGCTTCGGGGACACTTTTGGTGGCCTGGGATGAAACGAGATGTCGCTGCTTTTGATTCGAGGTGCCTCACTTGTCAACAGGTGAAGGTTGAGCACCAGTGGCCGGCAAGCATGTTACAGTCGTTGCCAGTAGCCAAGTGGAAGTGGGACCACATAGCGATGGACTTTGTAACTGGACTTCCCACCCACTGCTGGGCGGAAGGACATGATATGGGTGATTGTGGACCGGCTGACTAAGTCGGCCCATTTTCTTGCTGTCCGCGAGCGGGATCCCATCGGGGCCTTAAGTCAGTTGTATGTGAACGAGGTGGTGCGACTGCATGGGGTGCCATCATCAATTGTGTCCGACAGGGATTCGCGGTTTACTTCTCGTTTTTGGGCCAACTTGCAGGAGGCTATGGAGACAAAGCTTAACTTGAGTACAGCCTTTCACCCTGAGACTGACGGTCAGACTAAGAGGACGAATAACACTTTAGAGGATATGTCACGGGCCTGTGTGTTAGATTTTGGGGGTTCGTGGGCCACTCACCTTCCTTTGGTGGAGTTTGCCTACAACAACAGTTATCAGGCATCCATTGGGATGGCTCCTTTTGAGGCGTTGTATGGGCGTCCGTGTCGATCACCTTTGTGTTGGACCGAGGTGGGGGAGACAGCTCTCTTGGGACCACAGTTGGTTCAAGAGGTTACCGAGAAGGTTAAGTTGATTTGTCAACGGTTGTTATCAGCTCAGAGTCGGCAGAAATCCTATGCGAATCAGCGGCGGCGACCTTTGGAGTTTTCTGTGGGAGATCATGTATTTCTTCGTGTCTCTCCACGACGTGGACATCGGCGCTTTGGGAGAGGTTCCAAACTCTCTCCCCGGTTCGTTGGCCCTTTTGAAGTTCTAGCTCGTGTGGGACCTGTCGCTTACTGATTAGCATTGCCACCGCGATTGAGTCGAGTGCACAATTTGTTCCACGTGTCCCAGTTGAGGAAGTATCATCCTGACCCCGCTCATGTGATTGATTGGGGGACATTGGACATTGAGGATGACATGTCCGTTGTTGAGGCCCCTATTCGTATACTAGATCGCCGGGAGAAACTTCTGCGGGGTCGTGCTATCCCTTTGGTTTGCATACTATGGCAGCACCGTGGCATTGAGGAGGAGACTTGGGAACGGGAGTCGTTGATGCGTGAGCACCACCCGGAGTTGCTTGAGAATGAATACTCTTAAGGGTGGAGGGGTGGCTGTTGGCTGGTGTATTTGTATTTCCTTTGAATTTTATTTGTATTGAATGTTTTAATGAAATGTGTTTGTGATGGGTACTTGTGACATGTGGATGTGTTTCCATGGATTGTGATGCATGTGGTTGTGGACTGTGGTGGCACTCTGTGTTATGTGCTATTGTGTACAATGTGCGGTGTATGACCCATTTGGGTGTTGTGGCTTCTTGTGTGGTTTCCCTTGCATGTTGTTTCTTTTCGAGGACGAAAAGTCTTAAGGGGGAGAGGATGTAATGACCCATATTTTGGGATGTGAGGAGTTAGTCAGTTTTGCCTTTTTAGGCGGAAATTGTTGGGTTTTAGGGAGTTTTCTTTCCACACACTTTGGCTTAATCATCTTGTATGTTGATGAGCAAGCAAGAGGCAAAGTTTGAGCCCAATAAGGAGTGCATGTGAGAATGCACGTGAGAATGCTTTTCACGTGCAGGGAGATTTTTGCATGGGAGCCTTCCTGATGTTGTTCCAAGTCTTGTGGTGAAATTATAGAGCATTTGGAGGTGCCCGTGAGAATGCTTTCTCATGTGCAGCCTCCATTATCATTGTTTTGTTGTTCTGATCCTCTTTTGCTAAAGGACCATGGTGAAATTAGGAGTGCTTTGCCCTGTGCGGTTGCAAAAAGGTTGTAGTCTGTCATCAAAACTACGTCGTTTTGATGTTGGATTCATTTAATCAAAACTACGTCGTTTTGAGGTTTGGGTTGTCTATATAAAGAGGTGAAGACTCCCTGTTTTAGGTTTAGGGTTCTCTTTAGCCACTGCAGCCGTCGTAGAGAGAGAGAGCTAGAGAGAGGGAAGGAAGGAGAGCTACTGGTTGCTACCGGAGCGTCGTGCGTGGGGAAGATGGCGTCTAGCGCGGGAGCAAGGAGGATCTTCTTTATGGTAGGGGTTCTGTCTTTCCCGGTCTGTTCCGGGGCTAGCCTTGCATAAAGGTTTTACAGAGTTTCTATGGCTATTGTTATAATATTTATATGTAAATCCATATAGGTGTGATCTCCTATATAGATGTTGGCCTTCAATGGCGCCCTGGATGTGTTTCTGATGTTGGGTTGTTAGCGCATGTTACATGTTCGATAAAATGCCTGTGTGATTATGTTTGTGTAAATATGTCACGCCCCGGATTTCCAACCCGAGGAAACCGGCACGTGACTCCCCTTGTACCCACACGGAGGGCAAAGGGGTTAGGGTGTAAACCCCGAACATAACATTTTAAACATCCACGACACATTCAAGATAGTAAAGATCATAAAAGCAATCCACAATCCAAACCAGTCTCTATTACAACAAAATCCTCTTTTCAATCCATCCCCACTGGGGTTACATCAATTCTCATAAAAATAACATAAATGGTAGACAGTAAAGTAATTAAGGTCTTCCACCTTGGGGTCCCTCCTAACACCTGTATGTTCCTGAAAGAAAACATAACATAGAGGGAGGGGTGAGCAACCACAGCTCAGTAGGGATCATGTCTCCCCAACCCATCCCATGCTCCTAGCGTCTACATGAGGGTGTGTACAGGTGCAGTGTAGTGACAATAAGATATAAACAGGTTGTATTCCACAATCACACGGAACACACCTATCCACAGCCATATAGGCTTAGCCATATAGGCTAACATATCCACAGCCACTCAGCCTTAGCCACACGGGCTAACATATCCACAACCACTCAGGCTTAGCCACACGGGCTAACATATCCACAGCCTCTCAGGCTTAGCCACACTGGCTAACATATCCACGGCCATATAGGCTTAGCCACACAGGCTAACATATCCACGGCCATATAGGCTTAGCCACACAGGCTAACAATTCCAGTCCCGGGCTTCCACAACCACCGGGTTCCACAAACACAACATACAAGGTCACACAGGCATTAAACCAAACACGTAGCATACACACTTTCACAGGCATAATACCAAACACTTAGTTCGCACAGCCCATCAGGCATAAAATCAAACACCTGGCATGCAGAGTCTCACAGGTATTTTACCCTAACGCTTAACAAGCATACATTCACAAACCCACAAACCCAGCCACACAGGCATATTATCAAACACCTACTAGGCATATTCACACGACATATTCACACAGGCATTTTATCGAACACTTAATATGCACTCACCATCCAACACCAGAAAACATCAAAAACCGCCATTGAAGGCCAACATTCATATAGGAGGTCACACCTATATGAATTTACATATAAATAGTATAACAATAACAACAGAAGCTCTATAAATCCTCTACACAGGGCCTAACCCTAGAACAGATCAGGTGAGACAGAACCCCTACCTCAGACTTTTGTCCCAACCTCCACGCTAGACACCTTCCAATGACGCGAACCACCATGGCAACTGCCCGGAGATCCTCTCTCTCTCTCTCTCTCTCTCTCTCTCTCTCTCTCTTCTCTGTTGGAAGAGCAAAGAAGAACACAAGAACCCTAAACTTAAACTCAAGCCCTCATTATATAGACACTACCCACATCAAAACGACGTAGTTTTGATTAAGTAAACCCAGGATCAAAACGACGTAGTTTTGATCACACAAGTTAGCACCTTGCCGCACCCATATAGGCCAAAATACCCAGAATTTCAGCATGGTCCTTTGGAGAAAGATCATTAGAATGTCAAAACCAAGGGAACCATGCAAAAATATGGCTGCACGCCAATTTGAACGTGAATTCCCCAATTCACGTGCAACTCTAAATGCACTCCAAATGCGCTCAAACTTCACCCCTAGCCTCCTTGCATTATGTAAAAGACAACCACACTTGCACGTGAAATGGACCCATTTCACGTGCACCTCACATACACGTCCGTTTGGCCTGAAACTTTGTGGTAGATAGAGGACATCATTCTAAGCATCTTTCCTTTTGCACGTGAATTCATTTGAGCCCATTTGTCACACGGCGAGCCACAACACCCAAATGGGTCATACACCGCATTTGTCACACGCAGCCACAACACCCAATGGGCATACACATAACGGCACATAACAAAGTACCACCATAATCCATAACCACATGCATCACAATAATGCATACAACACATATCCGCATGTCACAAATACACATCACAAAACACATCACAATGATGAACACATGTCTAAAAGACAAAACAAATACACCAAATCATACACAACTAATACAAGAAAACACATCACTATCCCTTGGCCAACCACCAACCCACCTCCCACTCTTAAGGTTGTTCGGTCCTCGAACAATGCTGGGTGTTGCTCACGCATCATGGACTCACATTCCATGTCTCCTCCTTGCAGACGTGTCGGCTTCTAAAAGACAACACACCTTCCAAAATGCACATGCTCGATGCACATCGCCCACAACCATTCACATACCCGCGTCGAAGATATCACACCATAACACACATGAAGGCACGAAATAAAAAAAAAAAAAAAGAAAAAATTTTTTTTTTTGTTTTTTTTTTGGGGGGGGGGGGGGAATGTTTTTTTAATTTTTTTTTTTTTTTAAAAAAAAATTTTAAAATGAATATTATTTTTATTTTGGAAATTTTTTTAATTTTTTTTTATTTTTTTTTTTTTTTTTTTTTTTTATTAAAAAAAAAAAAAAATTTTTATAAAAAAATTAAAAAAAAAACACCAATTAAAAATATTAAACAATAAAATGATCAATCAAATATGACCCAATAACCAATGCAATCATTGAATAAATGAATGAATGAATAAAATCAATGAATAATGATAAATAATGAATAATGTAATAATGAATAATGATAAATCAATGAACAATAATGAAAATGAATAATAACAATGAATCAATCAACGATAATGAAATCAATAAATCAATACAATGAATAATAAAATGAATGACAAAAATGAATAATGATAATGAAAGCGAATCAAATGTTGGGAAAAATAAAAGCCAACAATATCATATTATTGATAAATTTATAAATAAAAAAAAGTCCTCACCAATTAACATTTCTTTATCAAAATTCCGAAAGACTAGTTAATTAGCCTCAAAATTAAAGACCTTGTCCTGCACAATCTCTATATTTTCATATGGATCCATCCTAAAATCAGTATATTTTTTAAGGCTGTAAAATCAAAAATAATGACAACTAAATAAGTTAGTGAATAATAATAATAATGATCATGACTATGATGAAGAATCGAAGATGCCAAATAAGAAAATCGCGACAGGGAAGCAACATTCATAAACCAATACAAAGAGAAATACCCGCAAACAATAGATCAAATCAATCACACCGTTACGAGAGATAAATATCAATTCAAAAGGACACAAGAACACGCACACGGTTGTCACACGTTATGGATTGGGAACCAAATTCATAGCAACCTATGTAGGAGTCGAAGAAATTAAACACAAATAAATCTCAAAATCTTGATTTCAAAGCAAGCTAGCCAGAGGAACTCTAAAGAAGGAAGGTGAGTAACGCTTTTCCTACCTCCAATCTCAAGACGAAATGAAGAAGACAACAACCTCTGCTACCGCCAACAGCCGTGATTGGCGATTCGATAGTCGGTGGGATGGCACCATTAGCCGCAATGGCGCCATCTCCATACGGAGGAGAAGAGGGTAGCTGCACAGGATCCGTCAGCGTGTCCGTTGGAGTACCAGAGGCTAAAGCAGTGACCTTGGCCAGTGAATTTACCTTCGTCAGATCTGGTTCCTTCAGCGCTTCCAATGGATTTACCTTCGTCAGATCGGAGTAGAGCCAGTGACGTTGCTGCCTTATCCGGAGAGGACAAGCTAGGGGATAGGGATAGAGAGGAAAGGGGATGAGGGATATAATTATGAACGTTAAGACGACTTACTTGTCCCCTGATCAATATCCGGTGGGGCGTGTTTCCGCGATCGTTTCCATGGGTGACGCCAATTTGGCACTGAAGCTCATGCCACACCATCGGCAACAAAGCAACCCCGAGCCTACCGAGAAGGAGATCCCACGATTTCGCGCGTCTGAGAGGGCAACCAAGCAACAGGCACCACAGATCGGGACGAAGGGCTCTCCGGAGAGCAGATGTACTCGATCTGCCTGCGAGGAGGACCGGATCTGTGGTGGAACAACTTGCACCAGGTGACCACAGCGAGGAAGAAGGGTCCGAACACCAGCACCCCGATCGACCAACCAAGGAGAGACTGCAGATCGGCCTAGGAAGAGAGAAGGGCGGCGCGGGTGCGTAGTGTCCAGGATACCCTAAGGGGATTTAGCGCCTCACACGAGTAGCCGAAAGCAGAAGCGGCGTGCGTAAAGCATATGCATATGTGGCCTGGTATGAAGAAGTATAAGATTAGGTTTAGAGATTGAGTGATCCACACTGATCCGCGTCACCAAATTAAAATAAATAATACCTTAATATGTTTTTTATAATTTTATGTTTTAGTAATAAATATAAATAATGTATTTTTTATTAAGTATATAAAAATCAATTTAAAATAATTAATTTTAAATATCAATATATAAATAAATTAATATATTTGTCTTCATAACGAATTTAATCAAATATACATTATTTTATTTATATCACTATTATATTTGTATTATGCACTAACTAATACTTTTTAAAATATCTTATTAATAATTAAAAATTATAATTATACTTTAATTATTATTTAGTCAAGTAAGCAATTATATAGTTATAACATTTGTTAGCTCATATGCAAACTCTTTATAACAATCATATATATGGTCATCACTTATTCATGTACTTATAATCAATAGGTAATAACTTAAATAATATAATTATCACAATAATAAGTAATAACACAAGTAATGATAACATGGGTAATATAATTATATATTATATTTGTCATGTTACTTATGTTATAAGTAATATATTAATCTAAGTAATCGTGTTTCTTCAACTTGTTTCATTTAATATAATTAAAACAATCATATATACGATTGTTTTCGTATGATATTAATTATTTAGTGTATCTGTGTGTGAATATATATATATAGATAGATAGATATATTTATAACTTTTAAATGTTTTTTATTGAAATATAAATGTATATACTTTTGTAATTGCTATTGTTATATATATATATATATATATATATATATATATATATATATATATTAAGTAACAATATGCATTTATTCCACCAACCAACCTTTTAGTAATAGCCAGAGGTCTTGAATCCAAAACTTATTGCTGGTAAAAAATTTCAACGGTTTCCTAAGCCAGTGCAGGGACATCACACATGTGATGACGGTGTTCAAATGTTATGTACGTTGTTCAAGGAGAAAATACATTTACTACGACGCATGGTTGGGGACGGATCCATGAAGTTTCGTGAGGGGAATCAAAATATATAATGTGTAACTCATATTTAGAAACTGTTATCAAAAACTGTGATGAGCACTAGGGGTGAAACTCTAAACCAGCAAATCGCCAAAACCAAATAAAACCGATTTAGTTTGATTTGAAATTTCAAAATCACAGTTTAAATCGAATCAAACCGATTAATATTATCATTTATTTATTTATTTATTTTATGTTTTGACACTTATTTATTTAAGATTGAGTGCTAATATTTGATATGTTATGTTTGTAAATTATATTATCGTATTTTGAGACTTTCAAAAATATGAATTATATATATTATTATTGATATGCTTACACACTATTTATTTTGTGTTTTATGATATTTTAACGTTTAATAACTCGAAAATTGATGAACCAAACCGACTCAAACTGATCCAAACTGATATTTTTTCAAATTAATGGTTCAAACTGAATTGATTCAAACCGAATTAGTTCAATTCCATCTGGTTTGGTCTAAGCAACAAGTTTGATTTGATTTGATTTTGTCAAAAAACAAAAAATCAAATTAGTTTTTAAAAAAAATTAATTTTTATATTTAATTATATTTTTTTTTTTTTAAAATTTTTATATTAAATTTTAAATTTAAAAAAAAAAAAAAAAAAAAAAAACAAAAAATAAAATTTATTTTTTTAAATTTTAAAATTCATTTATCACTATTTTAATTAATAATATGTTCATCACAAAGGGGGGAAGTTGTGGAAGGGGAAAAGAAAAAAAAACACATAAAAAGGAAAATTATTTTTAAAAATTTTTTTTTTTTTTTTTTTTTTTTTTAATTATAATATTTTCAAAATATTATGAGATAATAAATTATACTAATAATTGATTTTAATTTTAAGTATATATAATTAAAATTAAATGGGGGTGTAGACTTAATGGCCTTTTCACATGGTTCAAAAGTTGGGATATCGACACTAAATGTGAATATTAACGGTTGGTGAAAATATTTTGAAGACAAAAGTTGTAAATTTTGAAGAAAAAAATAATTTGAAATATGATTTTGATATGTTGGATGATTAACACTTATTTATAATATGAAAAAATAGGTGATTTATAATATAATTTTAATACAAAGGACAATGTTTGTACTAGGTGTGTGTTTAGTACACATGTGTCGACTATCTGCATGAGACTTATAGTAATATATTGATATCCATCACTTTTAACTTTCTTTTTATTAATTTTACCAATTGCATATTCACATCTGCATATTATATCAAATGTCATTTTATATTTGCTAGCAAACATAACATTTAAGTTATTTTTTTAATTATAATTTTTGAATGAGCCAAACGAACTTTAAACAAGTCGGGCGAGCTTTAACCGAACTCGATTTAAACGAGTCGAACCTACGAGCCCTCGTCGAGCTTAATCGAGCGAGCCGGGTATGTGTCGCTAACTAATCGAGCGAGCTTTAACAGTAACGAGCGAGCTTCAATAGTGTCGAACTCGATTTCGATTCGGGCTTAATCGAGCGGGTATCGAGCGAGCTGTCGAGTGTGTCGGCTCATTTACAGGCCTAACATATTCTAATCTCACAAACAACCCTTGTTCTCCTCACCTGACACATGTCATAAGTATTCACTTGTCACGACAGTATCAGACATATACGCCCATCACCAACACGTTTAACAAATCACATAGGTCACAGAGCAACTCATATCATAAACACCACCACAAGGAACAACTCACAAACAAAACACTACTACACGTTTAACGTTCCACTGCCCAGTCACCAACATCATACAAACTCATCCGCAGGGAGTGTCCTCACAACCTTCCCACCTTTGGACTTTTCGTCCCCGAAAAGAGAAATCAAGTAGTAACATCACGAGAAGATCAAAGCAACACATAACACCCATGAGCACAACAAGAACTAGGGCTTGGCCAATTAGCGTGCTGACAACAACTCATGTGAGCAAGTCTGACAACAGTGAGGTCGAGAAACTTCCCACAGAGTCACTAAGACCCCAACAACCGAACAAGGCCAACACCATAAGCCTATGCATGAAGTATCCATTCGCTAGAATTCATATGATTGAACGAGAAGTCACTACATCAACATAGCAGGGTACTCGGCGTTAGACGCCTACTCGTGTCACAATAGGACCAACACTCCACAATGTAAAATACCTAACAATGACACCACCGAGATTTGATGTCAACGGACACCAACAATTTACAACGCAGCCACACTCCATATGTAGACCTTACCCTGACAGCAAACACAAAGAGGTCACAAGGAAACACGAACAAACAAGAGAAAAGCATTATGCAAACCACAATCACAGTCCCCCACAGGGATATCACCACAGCAGCACCTGCATCACAGCTGAAAACCACCTCACTCAAGCAAGGAACATTGAAACCCAACCAACGCCATTGGTGACGCAGAACGAAGTACAAGCCCGGACACAACAACACGAGAATGGAATGTGCCCTCAACCACTCGGTCGCAGTCAACCTGGCGCCCAACGGAGTCCAAGGAGGCACTAAAAATAGTAAATGCAGCACCACACACACAACCATGGTAAGACCAGAACCCACTATCGGGCTATCACTAGTCACCGACTTTGAGAATCGACCTCCTTGATCACGGTCAAATAGGGATCCACCAAGGTCCCACACGCCCTTCACAACCGAGGCTTACCGTACGCCCCAAGAGATAATGCCTTACCAAGTCGGCGAGACGTGCCACGCGATAGGAATCCCTTGACGCCGAGTAGCTATGAACAACATAGTTCTCCCCACACTGAAAACTCTCCTATCTGCAACTTGACCACAATGGAATCCTCTGTGTCACCACTCACAGGTCACAAGAAAATCCCTTGCCTCCAAGACACACCCCACCTCATGGCCCACCAACTCCGCTATATCAACTATTACGTTTTATCTCAACACACTAGCAAAACACTCAAATGGACCAAGAAATACACAGGCTCTAGCCGCAGCTTAATAGGGTCATTGCAATTCCTTCGGGTAGGCACCGGAAACAAGACATGCAAACTCCTAATTCGGGACATTCACGCAGCTCCCAAACACACCAACACTTTGATGGCATGGACCACCACACTTACCGCATAGAAACGCACACGAAAGACTTTCAAGAAGAATATATGTAGCATGAAGACCCCATAATAGCCGCAGGACACAAATCTCCCCCAAAGTAGTAGCATTAATACCCCTTACGAGCAAAACTCACATCTGACTCCATTCTGTGAATCATAACTCATCAATACTTTCACACTTTAACTTAGCATGCCATCACACGTGACAAGGAATAACATCAACATTACACATAACACCCCTCTTCATCCCACACCGCACATAATATGCGCATGCATCACCTCCTACTCCTCTGCATATGAATGCCACGAGACCCACACATAAGAACTTTGCTACTCCTTTAGCACATATGTAACGCACACAACAAAACAAAGCAACCACAACACACGAAATAAACTACTGTGTAGAACACATGTAAGAGAGGACATACTAGCCCCCACCTCCTCGCCTCTTTTAAGCCTTTTACCCACAGGACATGGATTAGCGGAATGGTCCTTCCACCAGGAGTACATCCTCAACCTCTCGGAAGATGTCTTCAAATTATGAGGAAAAACCCAAACAAGGCCTGCCCAAATCTCACTTGCTTACCTCTTTTTACCAAATTGATGCACCGGGCATAACCCTCAAAACCCACTCATAGCCGCTAGTTCAATTCTAGAACACCGCACATTTCATACATGCACAACTGGTTTCACAACATATCTGTTTTACATTACTCGGTGTTTTCGACACACCATAAGCACGACACATGGCTACTGCTTGGCCATCTGAGAACCCATAACACCTATATATTCACTAACAAGAACTAGCAACGACCACCCTAGCCAACAAGTCAATACCTCATGGACCCATGGAGCGGCTATACTAGCTGTGTTTTCCTCCTTCAACCACAACACTTGGAAAGGTAACCATAGGAATATCCCTTTCATGTAGTATTCCAACACATACCTCTATCCGCATAACAACACATTTCTATTACTCAAGGTTGCCAAGGAGGGGTCACACAACAACCCACAAGCCATCACCTCACACCTCAAGCTCTACTAGCTAGCCAGTCTAAATTTCCTCCCACTAGCAAAAAGGTTGCCTACAAGATTTGGTTACTTTGATTATCCACATGTGCCAAAATTGAATATCACTCACTTATAAAATCAACACCCATATTTTTATTAGTTACTCATTATTCTCCCAAGCGTTATAAATATATATCTCCTAATAGGTCACCACCCACATCCATTCGAAATGCTAACTCAAACGGGACACGATAGGGTCCACCCAGCCCTCATATAAACCAGGACGAGACTCAACCGACAACCCACCAAAGGGGCACGATACCACCAGGTGAATTTCTGTCTTGCTCTTCCACCTGGCCTCACTAGGTAGTCCTCCCGCCTCCAAATCGGGACGCGGCGTTGAGCTTTACCCCTAGCTCGCTGAGCCGGTCCCCCTAGCATCACTCCCGGTCCTACTAAAACAGACCGTACAAAGACGTCCTACTTTTCCACGAGGGTAACACCGGTCACGCTTCTTGGCGCACTCTCTGTTCCGGTGCCCCGGTTGTCCACAACAAGCGCAATCTTTTGAGAAACAGGACTCAAACGGGAGTGTTGAGGGCTGACAGCTCTCGGCGTACCTCGCTCCTGATCAGTTGTCGAATCGCATCCCTCACCTCTGGAATAATCGAGCTCAAGACGCCAACCTCTGCCGTGATTAGTCTATCACCTTCACTGCGGCTCTCTCTCACTTGCCCAACCTGGGTCACGGCCTCCTCTCGTTACCTCAATAGTCGCACGGCTTATAGTTTCCAAAAACATTGGTTAAGCGAAAAGGTAGCGCTCCGTATTAACACTAAATGATCTCAACAATCGCGAGACCACTACCGACTAAGCAGCTTAAGCTATAACACGCATTATTACCACACAAGTCCATAGGTTCACATTTCACAGACTATACAAATTTACACTCCATCGCATTGCTCATAACCTCATTTATTCCACACCATACCAAACAAATCACATGCTCAATCATTCACAGAACACCAACATTATTACATATTTAATTTAATGTATTTATTTATTTACTTATTTATTTATTATTATTATTTTATTTTATTTTGTTAACAGTTCACAAGCCACAAGTTTCCAAGCACACAGTTTCAATTCCGCAATTTCTTTTCCTCGCTTTCATGTTCAAATTACCACAAAAGATCGAGTTACACAGATTAACACTTTATCACGTTATTAATGCTTTCCTACCACATATACAGCTTAATCACAGTTTTCACACAATCACAGATGAACAACATATGCAACTAGTGCCCTAATGCCAATCTATGCAAATCCTACCTCAGGTCTGGCCTACCCGAAGTACACCGTAGAGGCTTAAAGTGGACCGTGTTGATCAGGCACGTCCCTCCAGGTTCCTCCAAAGGACTCAAGATAACCAGATCCGCCCACTACCCTAGGCCAACTAGACCATGCTCTGATACCATATTGTCATGCCACAGATTTCCAACCCGAGGAAACCGGCACGTGACTCCCCTTGTACCCACACGGAGGGCAAAGGGGTTAGGGTGCAAACCCCGAACATAACATTTTAAACATCCATGACACATTCAAGATAGTAAAGATCATAAAAGCAATCCACAATCCAAACCAGTCTCTATTACAACAAAATCCTCTTTTCAATCCATCCCCACTGGGGTTACATCAATTCTCATAAAAATAACATAAATGGTAGACAGTAAAGTAATTAAGGTCTTCCACCTTGGGGTCCCTCCTAACGCCTGTATGTTCCTGAAAGAAAACACAACATAGAGGGAGGGGTGAGCAACCACGGCTTCGGTAGGGATCATGTCTCCCCAACCCATCCCATGCTCCTAGCGTCTACATGAGGGTGTGTACAGGTGCAGTGTAGTGACAATAAGATATAAATAGGTTGTATTCCACAATCACACGGAACACACCTATCCACAGCCATACAGGCTTAGCCATATAGGCTAACATATCCACAGCCACTCAGGCTTAGCCACACGGGCTAACATATCCACAGCCACTCAGGCTTAGCCACACGGGCTAACATATCCACAACCTCTCAGGCTTAGCCACACTGGCTAACATATCCACGGGCATATAGGCTTAGCCACACGGGCTAACATATCCACGGCCATATAGGCTTAGCCACACAGGCTAACAATTCCAGTCTCGGGCTTCCACAACCACCGGGTTCCACAAACACAACATACAAGGTCACACAGGCATTAAACCAAACACGTAGCATACACACTTTCACAGGCATAATACCAAACACTTAGTTCGCATAGCCCATCAGGCATAAAATCAAACACCTGGCATGCAGAGTCTCACAGGTATTTTACCCTAACGCTTAACAAGCATACATTCACAAACCCACAAACCCAGCCACACAGGCATATTATCAAACACCTACTAGGCATATTCACACAGACATATTCACACAGGCATTTTATCGAACACTTAATATGCACTCACCATCCAACACCAGAAAACATCAAAAACCGCCATTGAAGGCCAACATTCATATAGGAGGTCACACCTATATGAATTTACATATAAATAGTATAACAATAACAACGAAGCTCTATAAATCCTCTACACAGGGCCTAACCCCGCAACAGATCGGGTGAGACAGAACCCCTACCTCGGACTTTTGTCCCAACCTCCACGCTAGACACCTTCCAATGACGCGAACCACCACGGCAACTGCCCGGAGATCCTCTCTCTCTCTCTCTCTCTCCTTTGGGCAGCAGCGCAAAGAAAGAAGAACACAAGAACCCTAAACTCAAACTCAAGCCCTCATTATATAGACACTACCCACATCAAACCGACGTAGTTTTGATTAAGTAAACCCAGGATCAAAACGATGTAGTTTTGATCACACAAGTTAGCACCTTGCCGCACCCATATAGGCCAAAATACTCAGAATTTCAGCATGGTCCTTTGGAGAAAGATCATTAGAATGTCAAAACCAAGGGAACCATGCAAAAATATGGCTGCATGCCAATTTGAACGTGAATTCCCCAATTCACGTGCAACTCCAAATGCACTCCAAATGCGCTCAAACTTCACCCCTAGCCTCCTTGCATCATGTAAAAGACAACCACACTTGCACGTGAAATGGACCCATTTCACGTGCACCTCACATACACGTCCGTTTGGCCTGAAACTTCTGTGGTAGATAGAGGACATCATTCTAAGCATCTTTCCTTTTGCACGTGAATTCATTTGAGCCCATTCACTAGGTCAAAATCTAGAAAAACTACTCAGAAGGCAAAGCTGTGACTAACTCGAGGTACGGGTCCTTACAAAATATGCCCAGTAAATGTTTATTTTTATGCCGGAAAGGATGGATTTGTGGGTTTGTACACACGTGCATGCTAAGTGTTTGTTTTTATGCCTGAGAAGCTGGGTTTGTGCACTTGTGAATGTGTGCATGCTAAGTGTTTGCTTTTATGCATGAGTGACCAAGGTATATGCTGTGAGCTTGTCTGTTTGGTACTTGGCCTGGAGAGGCGGTTAAATCACTTGGCCTGAAGAGACGGTTAAATCACTTGGCCTGAAGAGGCGGTTAAATTACTTGGCCTGAAGAGGCGGTTAAATAACTTGGCCTAAAGAGGCGGTTAAATCACTTGTTTGAGAGGTGGTTAAAGTGTTAGCCTGTGTGGCTGGGACTAAGGTTGTGTCATTTATGTGATGTGAATTCCTTGTTATGTCTATGTCACGTCACTGCACTGGTGCACGCTCACATATAGATGATAGGTGCATGGGATGGGTTGGGGGAGACTTGATCCCTACTGAGCTGTGGTTGCTCATCCCTCCTACTGTGATTTGTTTTCTTTCAGGAACCTACAGGCGTTAGGTGGAATCCCGAGGTGGAAGACTATATTTGCTTAATCATTTCTTTTCGATTATGTTATTTTATGGAAATTGATGTAACCCCAGTGGGGGGATATTGTAAAAGGATTTGGAATGAAATAAAGACATGTGTGGTTGTGAACATTTATCATGGGTTGAAGATTAATAAAGATATTTAATTTACCTCTTTGTGATTATCAGTGGTGAATGTATACGTTGACCTGTATGAATATTTGTTTTGTACATCCACCCCCTGCCCACCGGGTTGGGTATAGGGGAGTCACGAACCGTTTTCCTCGAGTTGGAAATTCGGGGCGTAATAATGCTTGTTCATAAGATCTCTATGGAAGGTATTGAGGTGGATAGGGCAAAGATAGTAGTGACAAAGAATCTACCTCCACCTACTACTGTTAAAGGTGTGAGTAGTTTTCTTGGACATGATGGTGTTGGTCCCTGGGAGCCAAGAGGGGGTGAATAGGCTCTTATCGAAACTCTTTTCTAACTCTTTGGCATAACACTTATCTGGTTAAGAGATAGAATCAATACGAAAGATAATCAGATAGTGGAAGTATTTTATTTTATTATCAAATGATAAGTACAACAAAATAGAAGCAGATTAAAGCTTGTACAGCTTTTTGATCTACTTCAAAACTCTCTAACACTCTGTTTACAAATGACTCACACACCAGCCTCTATGATATCTATGAGCTCTTGTACATACACGTTTATTACAAACTCACGAACATCAACAACATCAACTTTGTACAAGTGGTAATATATATAGAGACATCCCTAAGAGACAATCTTGGAACTTGTTCTTCCGAGCAACATGCACATTGACTGTTCCTAGGAAATCTCTCTGCCTCAATTGTTGCGGATGTGGTCTTCAAGATCTTGGGTTTGTAAAGCATAAGTGCCTTTGTGAGTTCCCAAGTGCAGTTAAAGTTGTGTCCGCATATCCGGGTGATCCACGTGTAAGATGTTTTAGGTTCTCAACGAGTTTGTCTTACATCGGGACACAGCGAGCTGGTGACTTTGAATGCGAAGAGATAAGTTGAAGCAACATCTTCTTAATCCATAGTAAAGTTCCTTACTCTGTGTTAATGAAGCTCGGATCCTTACTCCGTGTCAGTGATTGCTTACTCCGTATCGATTCAGTACAGGAATCCTTATTCTGTGTCAGCGTTTCCTTACTCCGTATGAATGAGAAGGTCGGAGTGCTTACTCCACATCAGCACTTTCTTACTCCACAAAAGTTCCTTACTACGCATGAGTTAAAGGAATGGATGACTTACTCCGTGTCAGCACATCCTTACTCCGCATGAGTAACAGGTTCAGATTGCTTACTCCGTATCTAGTTCCCTTACTCCATGCGAACAAAGGACTCAGGTCCTTATTCCGCACAAGTCGTTCCTTACTCCGCATGTATGGAAGACTCGGATTCTTTACTTTGTGTCTTCTTTTCCTTAGTCCGCTTGAGTGGAAGACTTAGCCTTTTATTCCGTGATGACTTTCGCTTACTCCGTGTGAGTTGTAGGCTAGGATTCTTATTCCGCATCTAGTTTCCTTAATCCATTTGAAGTGTTAAACGCAGAATCCTTAGTCCGTAGCTTTAACTGTTTGATCCGCACAAATGATCCTTATTCCGTATTAAGTGTAGACTTGGTTATTTACCAAGTGTTTGACGATACTCACTCTTGTCCGGATCAGGATTATGTATCCTGTCCTTCACTTTGCTCTCGCGAGTGAAGGTCCGGATTAAGATCATATCTTCTGTAACAACTTAAGATAAAACATACAATGTCTCAAATCATATTACATAAGATTTTATTCACATCATCCAAATTCTAGGTTTAATCCAACAGATGGGTTTTACCAACGACAAAGTACAAATCGGCCTTAATACATGAATTTTACATTAAGGTACATAAGGCTTACTATACTTGAAGATCATTGTTGCTGCCTTCTCTTTAAGCTCCATTGTCTGCTCCTTCGTATAGGCTTGGATACTGTTCCAGCTTTTATCCACCTTTATAATCGATTGGATGAAGAAACAAACAAAGGCTCCGCGGCTATCTCCATCGGGCTGTTGTGGCACTTGCTTCTTTCCCCGGATCGTCACCTTCAGCTTTTCAGTTGTACCCAAGGGAGTTAGGTCCCTTTCTTCATAAAGTCCAAATTACTTTACGGCTTCTGTTAGTCGAAGACGCAGTGGCTCCCATTGAATCCTTCTAACATTGTTCTCCACAATTTGATGAGAATCAATTAAGATCAGCTGCTTAGACGGAATCATAAAAGCAACCACCATGAAGTGCGGCATCATGACACGGTACGGAATGAGGATAAATGAGAGAGTTTTCTAAGGTGTGCTATCCTCAGTAGTTTCATCGATGAAGGTCTGAATGTGGGCTATATCTGGAAGATAGCCCTCATTCCAACACGGCAAGACTTCAAACATGTGTCCGTCTTTGTACAGAGACGGAAATAGCCTCACCTTCATCTTAACTGCCCGAGAGAAGTTGTCTATGTCTTCTGTGGTAAGCAGACCCGTCTCAAAACGAATAGTCCGAATGTCTTGAGGAGAGAAGGGGTACAAGTCTGATAGACATCTTCGCTCGGCATTGGACGCAGCATACTTGGTCATTTCATGAAAAACACTTCCATCCGCATCAAGAGGATCACGATCCGCATATGATGGGAGGAAGGTGTCAGCCACAGATGGAGTGGTCGAAGGAGGAGCTGCACTGGAGGAGCTGGGCTGAGAGAAGCAGTTGCGTTTGGGGATAATAACTCCCAAAAGCAAAAAAGATCTAGGCCGCTTCTCAGCACAAGCTTAGGAAGGTGCAGAAGGATCAGATGACACTTTCTCCCCCGTTTTGGCAGATCACTAAGGTGCGGTAGGAGGACGAGCCATCGTGTGTGCCAGGTCCGCGAAAGAGGTAGACAGTGAATGGATGGACGAGGCGATGAGATCCATCTTCTGCTTGATGGTGTTATTCCCAATGTGAGTTGTTGAGAGTTGGCATAGCTGATTGTGTTGTCATTGTTGTCAACCGCAGTGCTATCAATCACAGTCCTTGTTGTCAACCTTGTGATTGCACCATATGAAAGAGGAAGTCCAGAGAAACAGATATTATCACGTGCAAAAATTGTGTTTTAATGATGTTTAGAGCTACAATCAATATTGCATGCAGAAGGCATTATTGATCTACAGTTTATGTGGGACTCACTAGAGAAATTTGAGCCAATTGGGCTCTGCCCGTGACAATGCCCATGTCATGTACAAAGGCAATTCTTATCCGATTGCTCTGAAATTTTGAGGACATGTTTATGACATAATTTGGAGCAACTTTTGTTCTAGACATGACAAAGTTTGAGACCTTCTTCTAGGTCAAAATAGCCACCTAAAATGATATTGTGTGCAAACCGGATGATGTATGCAAGCTTCTTTTGACCTCAAGTGAATTTGAGCTCTGTGGAGAAAGTTATGGTTAACATACCGACATCAGCGCATGCAGATCAGTGTTCACCAAGTGTATGGCTGAGATCTGTTGATTAAGGTGAGCTTGATCCAATGGCTAAGATTATTTGATTTAAATGAGTTTGATCCAATATCTAATATTGTATTCAAGAATAGATCAATGGTGGAGATTTGGCTGCTGGATTAGGTTAAAAGAGTGGCTTTAACCTAGATCCAAGGGTGGATATTAACTCAGAGAAAGAGATCAATGGCCAGGAGCTGGATGCTGATTATATGGGAGGAGATGAGGGTTATTTGGTGATATATACACCAGAATTTCGTCCTAACCTAAGAGGGTGATATGAGAGATAGCTCCAGAGCAATTTCATTGATCATATTTGAGAAAAACAGAGCTATAGTGATTGTGAATCAACTGAAGATCAAAATCCAGTCACAGGGAGCATGTTCTGATCATTCAAGAGGTCAGAAGGAAGAACCTTAGAGTTAAAGGGTTAGTCTACAATAACAAGAGCTTCTTATTTAGATTTCTCACAGGTTGGTGATCAAAATCAACTTGTATTTTGGTTGTGTAGGCTGTGGAATTTGAGAAATCAATTTGTCATGATTATAAGGCTGGAATCAGTGTGATTCAGTCATTGTTTTGATTGTAAGAAGATTGGAATTGGGTAGTGAACCCAAGGGCAGAGACCCTCAACTTGTATTGAGGCAGTGAGCCTTGGGTAGTAGTGTGCTATCCTAAATCGCATAGTGGAGATTCTGTGGTTAGCAAATTGCTAATCACCCCGTGGACGTAACTCTACTCGTTGTAGGGTGAACCACGTAATTGTTGTGTGCTTTGTCTTTGTTGTTTCTTTTTATTTGGCATACAAATACAGAAATTCAGTTGACTAAAGAGATCATCAGGGGTAAATAAGAAAAGGGATAAAAATTAAATTTATACACTGATTCACCCCACCCCCCCCTCTCTCAGTGCGTGTTTGGGAATTTCAGATGGAAGTGGAAGAGTCAGTCAGGGCAGAGAGGAGTTGGGCACCGAGAGCATCAACCTTAGTGGCGATGGCAGAAATTTGGGCGCTCTGGGCTTGGGCATGACGGTCTAGTTGGGCAAAGAGCACAACATCGGAGTGGATTGTGCCAAACGAGGCACGTCCAAGCGCCAACTCCGGGGCTTTAGAGGACTCTCCCGCAGGAATAGGTGTAGGTGTGCACTGGCAGAGGAGTCAGCAGGAGTGGAGGGAGCATCAGCAGAAACAGCAGTAGAAGGGGCATCCGGAGTAGTAGAGGCATCTGGAGCAATAGAACCGCTTTAACCAGAGAGGTTAACAACAGGGATATCTGCAACAGGAGAGGCGGGCCAAGCCTCAGCAAGGGAGGGAACCCGTGCATCATGGGCCGATCAGAGGTAACAGCAAATGGAACGTCCAGAATGTTGGCCGGCGTAAGAAAGCCGTGGTCCAGGTTCCAGACGATCATTTCCTCAGGTGTATTGGTATAATAAACGTAATACACCTTGAGGTCGGTGTCAGGGATGGAGGCGGTGCAGGCGAGGCTAAGCCAGAGGTCTATTAAGGTGTCGACGGGGAGATGGTCAAGGTAGTCCCGGGGTTGAGGAAGTAAAGGCAAAGGAGCTTCCAGAGGACAGTCCGGGACATCGCTACTGCCATAGCAACAGCAGCATCAACAACAGCAGCAACAGTAAAGAGTCGTATTTGGGTAGTGTTAAGAGATAACCATTTTATGGGCATGCAACTATCTAGATGGTAGTGTAGTCATCGATGTGAGCATTTTGACTGTACTTGGGCCCGATTCCGAGTCGGGGCCCCGTTTGACCCGATTGTTGACTTTTCGGGGTTTATTGGTTCACTTTGTGTTTGGGCGGTCATTTGAGTGTGATAATATCTGAATAGTGTTGTGCTCGTCATTTCGAGCGTTTTGACAGTAATTGGGCTCAATTTGGAGTTCGTGAACTCGGGAGGTCAATTATTGCGTTCGGGAGATCAATTATTGCTGGGAGGCCAATTATTGGCAGCAGTATAAATAATTAAGAAACTGCCTTATCCATTTAATTTGCTTGGTGCGTGCGTGTTTGAGCAAGAGAGAGAGAGAGAAGGTGAAGAGCTTCCCTTGGTGATTTTGGGGCGATTGGAGCTCGTGGATCGCAAATAATCTTCCCGGGTAGGTGTCCTTGAACCTCTTATCTCGATTCTTTCTTGGAATATGCATGAAGTTATCATGATTTATGAATTTGAGTATGAACCCTAGGTTTTGGGGAAAACCCAATTTTGGGGTTAGATACGATGATTTAGCATAAAATCTGTGGTTAAGAACTGATTTATATTAGTTTGGGTACGTAATTTTGTGTGTTTGTGAGTGCATGGGGGTTGCTGGGCTGATCCCAGACGAAAATCAGGCCAAAAACGATGATGAACAGTACCCTGGGCGAACTGTAAGGGTCGAAGTTCATTGTCAGCAGCTGTGGAGTCAGCAGCTATGGAATCAGCAGGTTCGTAGTCAGCAGCTATGGAGTCAGTAGCTTCGTAGTCAGCAGTTGTGGAGTCAGCAGCTTTGTAGTCAGCAGCAGTGGAGTGGAGTCAGCAGCTTCGTTAGTCTGGATCAATAGTCCAGAGCAGTTAATCCGGATCAGTAGTCCGTAGTAGTTAGTCCGGATTAGTAGTCCGGAGTAGTTAGTCCGGATCAATAATTCGGATCAGCAGCAGTGATCCGTAGCTTCGCTCTGCAGCAGTGTTTCCGCAGCATCAATCCGTAGCATCCATTCCGCAGCATCAATCCGTAGCATCCATTCTGCAGCATCAATCCGCAGCAGTGTTCCAGTGTAGTGCAACTGCACTGCACTGGACTATTTACATTGTATACTTAAGTTACAATGTAAATAACGAAATACCCCCCATTTGGATTCAAAGAAAAATACTATAAAAATTAATTTCCACTCCTTGAAAATGTGAAAATTGGGATTTAGTGTAAAATCTCAGAAAAATCCAGTTTTTCGTAGAGGTGAATTTTTGGAAAGTGGGGTTAGACATCTTAGAAAAATCCCTAAAAATCAGATTATCTTAGTTATGATATGGAAGCCCAATGCCGGGACTTTTTATTTCAAGAAAACAACTCCTATGGGTATCTCCTTCCTTAGTCAAGGAATGAGGATCGACTGGTGAAGACTGGCTATAGTTCTAAAGGGAGTATTGTATACCTTAAGACCATATTGGTGTTGGTATGTTGGTTTGAGGGATTGGGGCTTAGGCTCTATGACTTGTTGGGTTCTCAATGTGAGGCGATGATGGTGCTATGTGTTTGATGTGGTAGGCATATACGTCGATGGCAGGCCTGTGTGGCGACCGTGGCCGGACATATTGCGCTGTGGACAGGCTAAGGCCTAAGTGAGCCATTGAGCTCGTGGAGCTAGGGCTGAGTGCCCTGAGCTAGGATCCCATGGAGGATCGTGGACAGGCTGTACTGTGTGGGCAAGCTGAGTCCTAATGATTGTGCACACTACACAGTGCACAAGTACACAAAGCATGTAGTATAGACTTGTATGTTTGCATGATATGGAGTATTAGGGTCACCTACTGAGCTTGTCGCTCACCCCTACTTGTTATTTCCCCTTTCAGGTGTGACCCGAGAATAGTGGAGGACTTTCTTTTAGGAGGAAGTGCCCACTATTTTGATGTATGAGTACTGTATTTTGTATTATATTTTGTGTTGTATCCCGGACATGGTTCCGTGGACAGTTGTATTCGCATATTGCTTGTGATATGATGTCTGTATGACTGTTTGACTTATTGTATGCATGATGATGTATGGGAAAGTACAGGATTACCGTTGATGTATGACTGTACGGGGTTGCATATTTGAGACAGCACCCACGGTGTAGTCTATATTAGTGCTAGTCACAAACCCCTTGACCTTTCGGGTGCGGGCAAGGGGAAGTCATGTACCCGGTTTCGGGTTCCCTGGAATTCGGGGGCGTGACAACAATAGCGGAAGTGAAGGGTGTGGGGACAACCGCAGCAGAAGGTGCTGGAGAAACAGCCTGAGGTAAACTTGGCTGAGATGGCCCCACAACCTCGGATGGGTCAGCACGGACGCTGTGCTGGGAAGCTTGAGAGATGGAGGGTGTAGCTATGGACCGAATCCGCGAGGACTGGTGAGCAGTGTTGACTTCGGGGGCATGGCTGTCGGTGGGGTCACCAACCAAACTATCTTGTTTTTCCGAGGTGGGAAGGAGGCGGAGAGCAGCAGAAGGCCGGCGTGCCCTCATATTCCCATCAGGCGTAAGATGGCGGAGATAGTAAGCCTAGGGGAAAGGGATAATGCCATTTCCGTTGAAATGGGACGAACGCAGATGGCGGAAGACGATGCTGAGAATCCGCCCGAAAGATTAGTTCTTTCGTCTGTTCTTCAGCAATCAGAACAAGAATGTCCCCCAGTCCATCGGAAGACGCTCAAAGACTCCGTACATGGCCAAGAGGAGGTCGTACGGAACGGAGTCTAGAGCGGTTGTGCGAGCCAGTAGACACCGGCTCAGAATGGTCGCCATACACCGGTAGCGACCTTGGAAGGACTTCACCTTGTATTCCTTCCCCTTATATGTACAGCCCATGGAAGCTGCCATCGATTCTGGTTCCGGGCGCTGATGATCACGGGGGGGTAAATTGAGAGCGGCACGGAGGACGTTGGGGGTGATGACTATGGATTCACCCCGAATGTTGGAAAAGATAGAATTGGTAGTGCAGTGGACCCACCGGTAGAACTCAGAAATGTCGTCGATAAGGAGATCGACAGGATTTGAGCACAGGTTCATAATGTGGGAGGCTTCCAGGAGTGGGCGTAGGTCTAGAAACCAGGCTGGAGGATTGGAGACAACGTTCCAATCAACCAGATGGCCGGGATTAACGCCGGAAAGAGAAGTCTTGGGTGCCATTTTAGGGGAATGCAGAGAGGGGAAAGGAGGCTAGGTCTTTAGAGAGTGAAAGAGCGACGAGGGTTTAGGGATTTGGAAAATGTAAACTCGCGCTGCGCATGAATGTCCAGTATTTATATAAGAACGAGTCCTTGGTTGCCAGTGGGTCTAGGGATTAAGCGAGAGGAACAGTGAACCACTTGATAGGCTGATGTCATTAGTCTTGATAGTGAGGCGCCTCCGAATGCAGAAATGACGTGGAGGCAGCAGAACCAAGTATTTATGACAGCTATTTGCCTTCTTTCGGAAGATTGCCCATCTCGAGACATGCATTTAATGGACCATCATGATTCCTCCTCAAAAACACGCGATGTAAGATAATACGTTGATTATTGCTATTTGAGAGTTCCAAGAGTCCGGAGGAATGAACCGACGATCATCCAGATTAAAAGATATCCGAGGGAAGAACATTCGGATGAAAAGCAGACCGATTCCGTAGAAACAGTGTGCTGTAAGAGAGAAGGAGATTCCTTTGCTGTTGTTAAGTTGAAGAGAAGAGAAGTACCACAACACTTCAAATCCGAGACTTTAGACAAGATATATCGGTAAAAATGCAAAGAGAATCTGAACCTGTTGCTTGATAAAGATAAACTAAGAGAACAAATGCTTAACAGGTGAGGATTAGAACAAATATGAATAGATAGTCTAAACAAGAACAGCAAAATCCGAACTAATGAAAAACAGAACTTATGCATTAAATTTAAAGCGAGAGACACATACATATGAGTTAACGATCATGTTTACTCAAATCAAAGCATATGTTAGGTAAGTAACACATAAGTTTAATAGGTCAACATAGCAAACCCTTCATACTTTCAGTGATAGCAAAGATTAATTAAGTTTATATGAATGTATCTGTCTTAAGATGTATGAGGGAAAATGAATAGAAGAACACATGATGTATGATGAATCAATTGATTGACTTCCTAAGATGCAAGGTTGAAGAAGAAATCAGCCGAACGATTCCACAATTCTGAATCAGCAGTGCAAGTCCAATCAGATAGAGAAGTGAGAGTTGGAGGGAGGAGCATCCGAGACATATCAAATAGGCATTACTTAATAATAAGCATTCTCTCGCCCTATATTCATGCCTTTTGTGAAACAGGGGGCCTTACTTAAGATTCAATGAAGTATTCTCTCATCCTGAGAACAGCGAATCATTTTTATGCGATCCTCTCGAGGAAAACTCCCCCTTGGATAGACATCCAGGAAAGAGGTCACGAGATTTATAAGCGGAGTATTACTTGAAACATTTTAAAGCATTTTCTCCCCCGTAGATCTTGCGATCCTCGTAATAGACATTTCCTGCTTAAGATTTTAGATCGTGAGAAATTGCTGTTTAGCCTTGAGGAACTCCACTCACAAAGCTGATTAGACTACAAAGTGAATTTCCACTAGACATTTCGAGCTAACCCATTTCACTCTTCAACTGTGCATTTCATACATGTCATTCAATCATAGAAATCATAAGACATATGGTGATAGATGGTAATGAAATCATGGCATCAAAATAGGTTGAATTCATATATCTTTAATTATGTTCGTTTCATTCACGTTCAGTCCGGATAAGCAAGTATCCTCCTAATGAAAGTATGAGAAAATTATCAGAAACATAATGCGTGACACAAGTAAAGATAATCAACATGAAGTACTATAAGTGTCTAACGCTTATCATGAAGCACAATGCATGTTCTGACAAAGATACTATTGAATAAAGAAATTAGAAGCTATGCAGTAAGGTCAAGCATACCTAATTTTAAGAGTTTAGAGAATCTCACATCAGGTAGGGGCTTAGTGAGTATGTCTGCGAGTTGATCATCCGTAGCAACATGTTCGAGAGATATGTGCTTTCTAGAGAACATGATCTCGGATGAAGTGATACCTGATTTCAATTTGTTTAGTCTTTGGGTGTATAATAGGATTGTTGCTGATAGCAATCGCACTAGTATTGTCGCAGTACAGTGGAACAGATGTCATGTTAAATCCGTAGTCAGTAAGTTGACTTTGCATCCAGAGAAGCTGTGCGCAGCAACTCCTAGCAGCTATATATTCCGCCTCAATAGTAGAGGTTGATACGAAATTCTGCTTCTTACTGAACCATGAAATCAGTCTGTTTCCAAGGAACTGACAAGTACCGCTAGTGCTCTTCCTGTCGATGCGACACCCAGCAAAATCAACATCTGAATATCCAGATAAAGAGAAGTTGGACTCCTTTGGATACCAGTGTCCCAAATTCACTGTCCCTTTTAAATACCGCAATATCCATTTCATATGAAACATGTGTGACTCTTTGGGATTCGCTTGATATCTTGCACAAATGCAAGTTTCAAATATTATGACCAGGCGACTTGCTGTAAGATATAGCAATGATCCTATCATCCCTCTGTATTCAGTCAAATTTACTGATTTTCCATCATTATCAGGATCTAACTTTGCACTGACTGGCATGGGAGTCTTCACGGGAGTTGAGTTTTGCATTCTGAACTTCTTGATTAAGTCCCGTGTGTATTTCGCTTGGTTGATGAAGATTCCATCCTTCATTTGTTTAACTTCTATGCCAAGGAAGTACGTTAATTCTCCCATCATGCTCATTTCAAATTTGTCAGTCATCAACTTTGCAAACTCTTCATAAAGCTTCAGATTTGATGATCCGAAAATGATGTCATCCCCGTAGATTTGTACGATCAAAGAATGTTCTTTCTTTTTCCGTAGAAATAGTGTGGTGTCTATCTTCTCTTTTCTGAAATTGTGTTCGAGCAAGAATTCTGACAGTGTGTTGTACCAGGCTCTTAGAACTTGCTTCAATCCGTACAAAGCTTTCCGTAGTTTATATACAATATGTACAGCCTTGTGTTCAACAAAGCCCGGAGGTTGTTCAACATAGACCTCCTCCTGAAGATCTCCATTCAAAAAAGCGCTCTTGACGTCCATTTGATAAACTATGAAGTTTTCATATGAAGCATACACCAGGAACATTCGAATCGCCTCAAGTCTAGCTACTGGAGCAAAGGTTTCGTCATAATCAATGCCTTCTTCTTGACGATATCCTTGTGCTACCTGTCTGGCATTGTTCCAGATTACTATTCCATCAGTATCCAATTTGTTCCGGAACACCCATTTGACTCCTATGACTTGTTACGATCTCTGTCACGCCCCCAAATTCCAAGGAACCCAGAACTAGAAACATGACTTCCCCTTGCCCGCACCCGAAGGGTCAAGGGGTTGGTGACTAGCACGAATAGAGACTACTCCGCGGGTGCTGTCTCAATCATGCAACCCTGTACAATCATACATCAAGGGTAATCCTGTACTTTCCCATATATCATCATGCATACAATAAATCAAACGGTCATACAGACATTACATTACAAACAGTATGCAAATACAACTGTCCACGGATCCATGTCCGGGATATCATATAAAATAATACAGAATATAATATTGTATCATACATCAGAGCGTCCTCTTGGAAGAAAGTCCTCCACTAGTCTCGGGTCACACCTGAAAAAGGTAAACAACAAGTAGGGTTGAGCAACAAGCTCGATTGCGTGACCCCAATACTCCACATCATGCAAACATACAAGTCTATATTACATGCTCTGTGTACTCGTGCACTATGTAGTGTGCACAATCATCAGGACTCAGCCTGCAAACAAACATCAGGACCCAGCATGCCCACACAGGACAACTTGTCCATGATCCTCAATAGGATCCCAGCTCAGGGCACTCAGCCCTACCTCAGCGCTATATGCCCGGACACAGTGCCACACAGGCCTGCCATCAACGCATATGCCTACCACGTCAACCACATAGCATCATCTGTGCTCCACGGTGAAAACCCAACAAGTCATAGAGCCCAAGCCCCAATTCCTCAAACCAACATACCAACACCAAAATGGCATTAAGGTTCACCATATTCCCTTTATAACTGAAGCTAGTCTTCACAAACCGATCATCATTACTTGACCAAAGAAAGAGATACCCATAGGAGTTGTTTTCTTGAAATAAAAAGTCCCGACATTGGGTCTCCATATCATAACTAAGATAATCTGATTTTTGTAGATTTTTGTGAGATGTCTAACCCCACTTTCCAAAAATTCACCTCTACGAAAAATTGGATTTTTCTGAGATATTACACTAAATCCCAATTTTCACATTTTGAAGGAGTGGGAATTTAATTTTCTAGTATTTTTCTTTGAATCCAAATGGGGGTATTTCGTTATTTACATTGTATAATACTTAAATGTGTAGATGGGTATAGGTGTCACGCCCCCAATTCCTGAAACCCACATAATTAGGAACGCGACTTCCCCACGCCCATTCCAGGGGTTGAGGGGTTGGTGATTGGTTCAACCCTGTACAATACTACAACGCGGGTAGCATTGTACTTACAAATAATCAAATGCAACACACAAGCTATTAATAATTTATCAGCAAATAATATTACTGAAGTCCAACTAATCATGTTCGTACAACGGCCATGGACCCAAGTCCGGAAAAGGAAAAGAAATAATTAATCGAAGTAAAAGGATAAGTCCATTAAATGAGCACTACACTGAAAATGCTCCAACCAGCTCTGCTATGGCTCCACCAGCTACTCCCTACGACCTGTAGGAAAATAGAAACAAAGTAGGGTGAGCACGAGTGCCCAGTAGGTGATCCCCATCTCCCCTATCCTTCTTACTCAAGTTCCTAGGTCTATATGAACAGTGAATGCATGTGCCAATGTAGTGTCACATTCCAACACAAATAAATATCAATCAATCACAAATAAACCATTACATCTCATTTCACGTCTTTTAAGGCTCACGTCGGTAAACCAGTCATCCATGGAATCCCCACCACCATACCCAGGAGTTCCAGGTACTACTAAACTGCCATATGTGGGACCCTCGGTACCCCAACGACAACCCGCCACATATGGGACCTGGGTTAACCAGCCACATAGGGGACCTGCGGCCTCTTACCAGCCCTATGTGGGACCCCCAATCAACCCAACCGATTCCACTATCAAATTCACGCTTACAATAAATCAAACAAGTTATCCCAACAGACAGAATTCCACACAACACCATTACAGAACATTTATGAGACCAGTTTAGCACCAACCACGAGTATAATACATACATACATATTTAACAATCAGCAAACATCCAACGCCTCATATACCAATTCATGTATTCGAACCAGTCAAGTTTTATTATTTAATTTACAATACTACTCTAACGACATACACATATTTCATCTATATATATATATATCTATTAAATTACTATTATCATTATTTTTTTATTGCTCTTATATCTTATTTTGTTATTTTCTTCCTCTTATTATTATTAAAAAACATGGGTATTTGGACTGGTCCAAAAGGACCGGCCCATCAAGACAGCCCGCTTGGGCTAGTGACAGCTAGCGGGGACGAAGCCGCCCCTCCTTCTTCACCATGTCAACGCGCACGGCACTCCCTGGTTCAACGGTGGCGGCACAAGCGCCGCCGCCCAACCTCTCCACCTCCCCGGCATGGCCGGGCATGCAGATCGGATGGCGCATGAGTGCCCATGTCACACGGGACGCATTAGGCGTGTAGGTCGTGCAAGACGCAAGATCCCTCCACGGCGCGCGCGAGGTCACCGTCTCTCTGTTCTGTCTCCGCGCAAACGCGACGGCTTCCGTCGCTCCTCCTCCTTCACCGTGGCGCGTGCACGGAGGGCCACCGGCTTCATCCAACTCCACGGCGTCGCGCACGACCAGCGACGCACGGACGGACGCAGTGATTTTATATATATATTTATCAAAACTGTTATACACAGATTCGACCCACTAACTTTGCAATCCGCGTTCATAGAGCGGTATCATCAATAATTAAGAACCAATAATCAAGAATCAATCATCTAAAATCACCTACCTGATTCAAGCTCGAAAGGTCAAGAACACGATGGCTCCAATATACTACTCTTCCCTAGACTGCGCACGCACAACAAACGTAGGGTTTTACCCTAGATTTCCCTTTATTTATACCCATATATATATTAATTGATTTATAATATTAATAATAGTAATAATTATAATAATAATAATTTGATTAATAACAATAATTATAATAATTAATAATAATAGTTACAATTAATATTTATAGTTTAAATATTAAAATACCTACAGTAACAAATCATAATCGCATAATAAAATTCCCAACTACAATACTCATTATTATAAGAACAATTCAAATATTACTAAATAATTATATTAGTAATATTAACGTCATATTAATTATAAACCTAAAAATATTAAAAATAATTATAATAATAATAACGCATGCCAATAAACTCCGAATATTATAATATTAATTATACCTTAACACACCTCACCTAGGTACGAGTCTTTACATCCTCCCCACCTTAGGACTTTTCGTCCCCGAAAAGATAAGTCACCCCTAATGGAAAAACCTCCCTAGCCAAAATAGTTATGCACAACCTAGCTGCAATTAGCATAATAAACAAAACAACACCCATGAACAAAGTAACCATCAGCGCATCAAACCACACACAACCAAATCACAACCATAAGCACAATAAACAAAACAACAAGGTCAACTACCTCAATGCACGGTAAGGATTTGACACCCTCCCCACCTCAGGACTGTTTGTCCTCGAACAGCTCGGGGTGAAGAACACGCATCTGACTCTCGCACTCCCAGGTCTGCTCCTCCATGTTGCGGTGACGCCACAAAACGCGAACCAACGGAATTGTCTTGCCTCGCAAGACCTGTTCCCGGCGATCTAAAATCTAGACTGGTGCCTCTACAACAGAACCATCATCTGCCAACTCTATTTTACACCAATCAAGCACATGAGAAGGATCTGGGTAATATCTCCGCAACTGGGAGACATGGAAAACCTCATGAACACGAGTCAGCTCGGGTGGTAGCTCCAATCGATAGGCCACTGGTCCCACAACAGCAGTGATAGGAAAAGGACCTACAAATTGAGGTGAGAGTTTGGAACCTCGCCCAAATCGCCTGTGCCCCCGTCGTGGCGAGACTCGCAAGAAGACGCAATCTCCGACGACGAACTGAAGCGGTCGTCGCCGCCTATCTGCATAAGATTTCTGCCGACTCGGGCTGTCAACATCCGCTGTCGGATCAGCTGAACGAAGTCGGTAGTCTCCTGGACCATATCAGGACCTAAAACAATTGCCTCCCCTGCCTGGGCCCAACACAAAGGGGAGCGACAAGGTCGCCTATACAATGCCTCATATGGCGCCATCCCTATCGTAGCCTGATAACTGTTGTTGTAGGAAAACTCCACCAAGGGAAGGTGAGCCTCCCAACAACCTCCAAAATCCAACACACAAGCATGAAGCATATCCTCGAGAATCTGGATAGTGCGCTCCGACTGGCCATCCGTATGAGGGTAGTAAGATGTACTCAAATGCACTCGGGTTTCCAATGCACGCTGTAACTGCCGCCAAAACTGAGAAGTGAACCGTGCATCCCTATTAGAAACGATCGACAATGGTACACCATGCAATTGTACTATCACATCGATATAACGCTGTCCCAAGGTCCGGACCGGATCGGTTTCGCGAATTGGAATAAAGTTGGCAGACTTCGTCAAATGGTCTACAACAACCCAAATAGTATCATGACCTCTAGAACGAGGAAGCCCTGTGACGAAGTCCATAGTCACATGATCCCACTTCCACTCCGGCACAGGTAGCAACTGCAACTCACCGGCAGACCACAAATGCTCGGCCTTGACTTGTTGGCATGTCAAACACCGTCGAACAAACTCTGCAATGGCTTTCTTAAGGCCTGGCCACCAGAAATTATTTTATTATTTTTTTATAACGTATTTAATATTTACGCGGATAAAATAATATAATTGCATAATCAATAAATAATAAAGTGAGATAACATTATAGCATAAAATATTATAATCCTAAACATAAACATTAATATCATATTCTATGGTCTTCGTAAAATTTCTTGAATTGTATTAGCGTATGTGCGTAGGACGTGTTGTGCTTCGGTAGTAGACCTGCATAACCCTTCGGCTAACATTGTCGTGGTTGTCGCATAAATAACCTCAAACTTCACCCTGTGTCTCGTTGCATTATATTGCAGCCATTGGACATGAGCATTTAGCTCATCTACAGCAAAGCATAGCTTTGTAACTTCAAGTCGTATTACTCGCCGATCTTCATCTCGTACACTATTCTCGGATGGCGGTACTTGAGAACTTGATGCCATAACTCTTATTATTCTTCTTCTTACTTCTATACTCTCTTATAAAATCTCATACTCATACCTATTTATGGAAGTCCAAACGGATACTATTCATAACGGCTAGTTACTATTCTAACAGCTACTTACTAGTCACATGCTATTTGAATGACTATATTGAGTGTTTATTTTTATCGTGATAATATCTAAAATATCCTTTCTAAATATTATTAATAATGACATTATTATTATTTTATTATTATTACTCTTTAAGGAAGAACTTAAATAGCTAAAAATTTTGCAGGTCTTATATCCTACCCTCCTTAAAGAAATTTCGTCCTCGAAATTATTTCGTACCTTCGTTATCACAAAAGCTCATGCTCCCAAGGAGAAAATTATAATTACTTTCTACGGCCTATTCAATATTTCTCGAATTGTATCTGCATAAACCCTGAGGGTTAAGCGAGCTTCTGCAGCAGAGCCACATTGTCCTTCTGCTAACATTGCCGATGTGGCTGCACAGATGAGATTAGCCTTTTCCCTCATCCTTGTTTGCTCTAATAGTAGCCAATGATTACGAGCTGTCAGTTCATCTACGGTAAAGAGTAGTCTTGTAATCTCAGCCCGCACCCTTCGTCGATCTTCATCTCGCGTGGTGCTAGATTCGAGTATATACACATGAGAGTTGGATGATGCCATATCGTTGCACTGCTTCCTATAAAGATTATCTTCTCCTTCTATTTATATTTAATAGATAGCACTTGCTTAGAGTACGGCTACTTCAACAATGATAATGATATAGGTTCTCAAAAGTCAAAATAGGCTTGTTCTATCATCAATCAAAATCATATCAATCACTTCCTATAGATATAAAATATTGACTAAGATTTGTGGTTTCACGTTCCAAAACGTGTCATAGACATTATTACCAATATTATTACTTTCCATTTATTATGTTTATCGAACATTATCACTCTTAAAAAAACTCTAGGGTTCTACGATGACATAGGGTTAAAAGCATAATTTATTTAAAATAAAATAAAATACGTGAAATAAAATACACCATACAGATTTCAAATTATGATAGAACTAAGCGGTTTTCTAGATGTTGTCTGGATTCGATGATCCATCTTCAGCTTCCCAAAGGTCCTTTGGAATAGCACCTTCACGTGTTGGCTTATATGCCTCCATTTTTCTTAGTAGATCCTTCGCGCTGCTGTTTACGATGATGATTTTCTTTTGTGATGGTTTAATGAAACCTTCTTCGATGGTAGTATCGATTTGGGCTATAAAGGGGTCGAAAAATCCACCTATATTAAGTAAGCCTATGGGTTTATCATGGATACCTAGTTGAGCCCAGCTGACGATTTCCATGAATTCCTCTATAGCTCCAAGGTCTCCAGGAAGTATAATGAAGCAATCAGAGAATCTAGCGACTTCTTCCTTTCGTTGATGGAGTTTAAAGATTACGTTTCCATGCTCTGAATGTGTAGATATATGTCCTCCCGCTGAGCGAATGACTTGAGACAAAAGCTCCAGAAGTCCAATAATTTCGCAATTGCAGACAACGTCTAACCCTTTAGAGACAAGTTCCTCACCGAGTTCTATGGTTGCGATCTTATAATACTCTTTCTTCCCAATGGTTTTTCCTCCAAGAACACCAACTCATTGGAACCTTGAGTTTCGTGGTAGTTTATAGTAGGAAGCCATTTTTCAACTGAATAGAAAATGTTGTCTAGATCTAGAACTATGGAAATGGCGCATACTTCTATTTATAGTGTTATTCGTTGGGGTGGGTAAACTTAGCGTGTAAGAAAAAGCAAGCTAAAAGATAACTTGACCGTGTCTTAGAAGCATAGGTGCATTAACTTCTACATATAGCAAGAGCATGGGTGAGTGCCTTTGGCGTGCGGTATAAGGCATGCATGATAGGGCATTAACGTGCAGTAAATCTATACCTATGTAGCTTCAGTGTGCCGCAATATTAAAGCTAGGATTCTTAACTTAAAGCATGGAACAAGATGATAGGTATTTACTTGGGCATTAAAGAAAAGAGTATATATAACAAAAATAAAATAACCGTGGTATAAAAATATAAGGGTTACTTAACTTAAAATGGTAACATAAGTTAAACATGACATGTGATAATAGTGAGATTTCATAAGATAACTACTTAAATTAAGGGGTCATCATTTATTTGCTTCTCTAACCGAGCATTATAGTCCTTACGTTAAATCGGGCTACTTACTTGTATACTGCTTGGGAGGTGGCCTAATGGTGTCACCTTGTTTGAATATTCTGAACGTCTTGGTTCGGTTCCTATGTGTTCCCTGCTGGAGTAGTGGTTGATGATTCGCCACTTACGAGGCCTGCTTGTTATTTGAGCTAATCCAAGCCTAATTACATATACCAAATTCAACATGCTTATAATTGGTTTGGGCTAATTATTGTGGAAGTAAACGTGACTTTTATCTTATTATTTAAGTTATATAAATATTATTATTATTAGGTTTTTTTTCTAAACCACACATTCATACTTTTATCCCTCACCACGTATTCTCCATTATAGGCGTGCTTTGGCTGCGTCATCCCGTACCATCTCGTGCGACACTAGCTTCGCCGGACTGCAGCGACCATCACCGACTTCGAATCCTTCTCGTTGGCATCGAAGACCCTAATGGTGAGGTGCTTCCCAACCTTGACGACTTGATCTTCTCACCCACTAACACTCTAACGAACTGGTTGCCGATTGTTATCACTTCTCCGGCGAGCTTGCTTCTCCTATGACAAGCTTCGAATCCGGCGAACAACCACTCCTTCCCTTCTTTATAAAATGTTTCCACGTGCCAAGATCTTGTTTACCGTTCTTGTTATTTTTGTAACGTTCTTATTTTTCATGGATGAAGTGTTTAGTCCAATTTTCATACCGTTTCTTATGACAATCTATCTGTTTTATATTATCGCAATGTTGGTGTAATTTTTCTTTATATAATATTTCCTTAGGAAATAAAATAATTTGTGTTTGTGTGCGATATACACTACTATTATTTTATTTTGTAGCGTGCCGAGTGACGTACCTTTCACAAGTGTGTTGTCCTAAAATCGTTGAAGACTTGATAACACACCTTTCACTGTGTCATTTACTAGATTTCTCCATGTCTGCTTCTTTCGAGATACATACACAAAATACCCGTTAGTCCATCAATAAACAAAATATAATTTCCTAACAATAATCTCATACTTAAAGTTTTATTGATTTTGATTTCTTATAGCGTGCTATACTTTATTCCTATGCTTTATACGAAATTATCATTCTAAGACCTTCAACTTATGTATCACACTTCATATTTCTATGACTCAGTCTCTAATCTATACTAAACCATCGCTCTGATACCAACTGTAACGCCCCCAACTTTGAAACCTCCAAACCGGGTGCGTTAGCGGAAATTAAATATACAAATTTTATATCAATTTTAAACTATTACTTATTTAATCAAACAAACCATTCATTATTACAAATTTCGATCCAAGATCTTTAAGGTTTAGGGGTTTAGAGACTAAGTGTCCATAACCCATTATTACATAACAAAGCACATGAGCAAACAACTTAATAAATCTTTAAAATTTCACACAACTTTATTTCCAAACACTTCTCGACTCCTTATCCTAGTTTCTCCATCCCTTAATTACCTGGGGTTGGAAAAGAAATCATAAAAAGGGTGAGCTCAAATAGCCCAGTAAGGGTAAACATAAGTGGGTAAGGAAAATCATGAAGATATCGAACATAGGAAATACCATATAACATTTGCACATCATACATGATCAACATTTCACAAGGAAATCATAACATGGAAGATTATGTTTAGACATCGTATCATAACATCATGATCTAGGTTAACTACCCAGATACCGTATCACAACATAACATATTATCAGCTGGATTGACACTCTCCAGCGATGTTCTTTACCCAATGCATTGGAGGTCTTTCTGGAACCACCCATCATAACTTACTTTGTCCAACATAAGAGGTTGTAACAACTTTAACAAACATGAAACAGATCATGGAATTTCAATAAAACATTCAAGGTTAGCAAGGATAACCACGAATATTAAAATGGTTATCTACCCTAATCAATAACATAGATTATCAAGAGAGAGATTTGAAAACAACTAATGTTCTCAACAATAAAATAGAATGATAAGAAATATAAAACTCTCATAGTAATAATTTCATAGAAATAAAAGAGGGAAAAACAAGATAAAGAGGAAGAGAAAATTGGAGATGAAGAAAAGAAAACCCTTACAATAATAATAAAATATAGTATATAATGAAAAAGAAAAGGGGGATGAGAAAAACCCTTACAATCGCTTGTCGTTCTCCGCGTTCTAAACCTTAAAAAATATCAAAACACTAAATTAGCATTAATGCTTGAAAAGTTCAATATCACACATATCTCCTTTTATATATATATATCATACTTTAACTTATATCTTTTAATAGGCATACCGTGCTTGTGGGGTTGAATATTAATTTGGGTTCCCACTTCTATTGCTGTTCCATCTCCTATTTCGATCCCATGCATCGTAAGCCTTGAGTTGTGCACTAACTAGGTTATATGCTTTGAGAGTTTTTGAATAAGATTTACTCTTTATATTGGGTGAACGGAAAAGACGTTCGATAAGCTTATTTTTCCTACGTATCTTCCACCTTAACCATGAGGGGATATTAGACATGGGTCTAAAGGGAAGATCTAGAGGAGATAAGGATGGGGATAGCTATGAGGTTGAAGCATTAACAATTGGGGTTGCAGAAGAAGAAGGGCGATTGTCAGGGGAATTCATTATGGAAGTTGTTCCTTACGATCCTCCGCTATCTAGAACCGTAAAAATAAAAATAAAAACATAAGTTAATATTCTCTTCTTTTCACTTGAATTATAGAATGACAATGCTATGATAAAATACTATAGTTTAAAATAATTACACATGTATATATAGATATATATGAGGTGGCAAGGCCAACCATGTATATATATACGAGGTGGTACAACCAATCATATAAATAACATATGTAAGGTGGTAAAACCAACCATGAATATAGTATATATGAGGTGGTAAAACCAACCATATAGATCTACATAATAAATAAGAAGTAACTTCAAAATTTTAAAATCTTAAGTATTACCTTTCGTAGAACTTCAACGCTTAGTAAGTACCAAAAGCAAAAGAGGATTTGGGTAGAGTATTTGGGGTGTTAAGAGGGCTTAAGGGAGTGTTTTTAGAGGGAATTTCATGGTGTGGCTTGAGGGATTTGTGCTTAAGAGGAGAGGCAAGACACTCATTATATAGGCAAGGATGGTAGGTGTAATAGTGTGAAAAAATAGTGCACGAATTTGACTTTGGCATTAAATTAAATTATTTAAAATATATATAATACTTTATTTTCCTCATATTATCTCTTATTAAAAATGTGGTTATCTCCTCCTACCATTAAAAAAATGTTTTAAGACTTTTAAACCTAGAAGGTTCCTTTGGCATCAAAAGTCCACATTGGTGTACTCCCTACTAATTCAATTATAACGTTTTTAATTTTGTAGTTTTTGACAAATGGCCTATTGTATTGCATTACTAACTCAAATATCTACAAATGGGTATCGATTTTATAATTTTTAAATATGTATAGCAAAAGTTATTGAATTTTAAAGTCATACTAAAATGTTTACCCATTCATACTGAACCTATGTATAGTATTTTAAATTCTGGAATTGATTGGCTTCATATTAAATTCTGAAATTTCTACACGTTTTAGCTAAGTCATAAATGAACAAATGGGATTTGGTTTCATGTCAATTGGATCTGTATAATTCAAGTTATGGATTTTTGAATGGGACCTCCAGAATCTGCCTCATTCAAATTTTTGGGCCTTACCTATGTTTTATACTTTTGGTAAAGTTAATGCTTGTAATACTTACTTACCATAGTAATTGGGTTTAAGAAACTAAATGACATAATATATAGCATCTAAACTTTTTATGACATATAAGAAATTATTTTATTATTTTTTTATAACGTATTTAATATTTACGCGGATAATATAATATAATTGCATAATCAATAAACAATAAAGTGACATAACATTATAGCATAAAATATTATAATCCTAAACATAAACATTAATATCATATTCTATGGTCTTCGTAAAATTTCTTGAATTGTATTAGCGTATGTGCGTAGGACGTGTTGTGCTTCGGTAGTAGACATGCATAACCCTTTGGCTAACATTGTCGTGGTTGTCGCACGAATAACCTCAAACTTCTCCCTGTGTCTCGTTGCATTATATTACAGCCATTGGACACGAGCATTTAGCTCATCTACAGCAAAGCATAGCTTTGTAACTTCAAGTCGTATTGCTCGCCGATCTTCATCTCGTACACTATTCTCGGATGGCGGTACTTGAGAACTTGATGCCATAACTCTTATTATTCTTCTTCTTACTTCTATACTCTCTTATAAATCTCATACTCATACCTATTTATGGAAGTCCAAACGGATACTATTCATAACGGCTAGTTACTATTCTAATGGCTACTTACTAGTCACATGCTATTTGAATGACTATATTGAGTGCTTATTTTTATCGTGATAATATCTAAAATATCCTTTCTAACTATTATTAATAATGACATTATTATTATTTTATTATTATTACTCTTTAAGGAAGAACTTAAATAGCTAAAAATTTTGCGGGTCTTACAATCTCGGTCAGACATAATCGACGATGGCACCCCATGCAGTCTTACAATCTCATTCACATACAGCTGACTCAAGGCCCCGATGGAATCCCACTCTCGAAAGGCAAGAAAATGGGCCGACTTGGTTAGTCGATCCACAATCACCCATATCATGTCCTTCCGCCTAGCGGTGGGTGGAAGTCCAGTTACAAAGTCAATCGCTATGTGGTCCCACTTTCACTCGGCTGTTGGCAACGGCTGTAACATGCCCGCCGGCCTCTGGTGCTCAGCCTCCACTTGTTGACAAGTGAGGCACCTCGAAACAAAAACGGCTACATCACATTTCATCCCAGGCCACCAAAAATGTTCCCGAAGTGCATGATACATCTTTGTACCCCCTGGATGCACGGCAAGCCTAGACTGATGAAACTCCCTCATCACCTTATCTCGGAGAGAAAAAGCCACTACTAGCCGCCCCTAAAAAGATAACTCATGCTCAGGACCCTCTGTCTTGTCCTCAGATAGCTCACCAGCCTCAATACGGGCGTGGAGAACCTCACACTCAATGTCACCCAACTGTCCCTCCCGAATGCGCTGGTACAATGCAGGCACAACAACCAGAGGGCTCAGGACTGTCTCACCATCACGAACAACAGGCTGCAGCTGCAATATCGCCAACTGCTCCATCAGCTTCCACTCTCTCACGGCCACCTAAGCTTTCCCTTTTATGCTCAACGTGTCAGCCACAACATTACCCTTGCCCGAGGTATAGGCAAGAGTAAAGTCAAAGGTCTGCAAATACTCCACCCATCTCCTCTGCCTCAAATTCAAGTCCTTCTGAGTAAAGATGTACTGAAGGCTCTTGTGATCAGAAAACACTATGAACTTCTCCCCCAAGAGGTAGTGCTGCCAACTCTTCAGGGCAAAGATGACAGCCGCCAACTCAAGATCATGAGTCGGAGAATTCTGCTCATGAGGCTTTAACTGCCTCGACCCATAAGCTACCACACTGTGCTCCTGCATAAGCACACACCCCAAACCAACCCTGGACGCATCACAATATACCTCATATGGGATATCCTCCCTCCCGAGGTAACCTCAACACCGGTGCAGTGGTCAAACGGGTTTTGAGAGCCTCAAGCGCTTGCTGACACTTGTCAGTCCACTCAAATTTCACTCCCTTCTGGGTCAATGCCGTCATAGGAGCTGCCAAACGGGAGAATCCCTCTACAAAACAATGGTAATACCCTACCAAGCCAAGAAAACTATGAATCTCAAAAACATTGGTTGGCCTTTCCCACGATGCCACAGCCTCAATCTTGGCTGGGTCCACCCTAACCCCTTCAGCTGACACTACATGGCCAAGAAAATGGACCTCCTGCATCCAAAACTCGCATTTGCTAAACTTAGCAAACAACCGCTGATCCCTCAAGGTTTGCAATACTGTTGCTAGATGTTCCACATGCTCCCTCTCGGTCTTAAAATATAGCAAGATATCGTATATAAACACCACCACGAATGAATCTAAGTATGGAGCAAAGACTTGGTTCATCAAATGCATAAACACTACTGGCGTATTAGTGAGCCCGAAAGGCATCACTAGCCACTCATAGTGCCCATACCTACACTGAAAAGCAGTCTTAGGGATGTCCTCTTCCCTAACCCGTAACTGGTGATACCCCAATCGCAGATCTATGTTGGAAAACCACCGAGCCCCACTCAACTGGTCAAACAGGTCATCTATCTGAGGCAACGGATACTTGTTCTTCATAGTCACTGAATTCAGCTTCTTATAGTCAATGCAGAGGCGAAGCGTGCCATCTGCCTTCTTAGCAAAGAGCACCGGAGCACCCCAGGGTGAGGTACTCGGTCGGATATACCCCTGGTCCACCAACTCCTCTATCTGCCTCTGGAGCTCCCTCAACTCAGTTGGTCCCATCCGATAAGCCACTTGGGATATCGGACCAGTCCCCGGTACTAACTCAATGGTGAACTCCACACTTCTCTTAGGTGGTAAACTCCTCAACTGATCAGGAAAGACGTCCTGAAATTGGTCAACAACCGCTGGCCACACCCTCTTATCCACTTTCTCTTCCTCAGCAAAGGTCAGGGCTGCCAACCTATGGGTAATGGCACCCCACTGGTCCAACACTGGCCCAGCTCGACTCGCCTCACGATCCCACTCCCCCTGCAGGGTACAAGAGATTCCTGCAGGTGACACGAAGGATACACGCCGCCGATAGCAATCTATCTTGGCCTGGAAAGCCATAAGCCAATCCATGCCCAAGATCAAGTCAAACGCCCTCAAAGGCATCACATGCAAATCGAAGCTCAGCTCCACATCTCCCGTGGTTATCACGCAATCACAACTAACTCGTCGCACCTCAATCCTACCGCCCATTGGAGACTCTATGGCTAAGGGTCTCTCCGCCTCAACACATATTAACCCCAAGCCATCCACTATAAGCTCAGCAATAAAAGAACGTGATGCACCCGTATCGAAAAGAGCATAAACAAGCACGCTGGAGATCAAAAGAGTATCTCTAAACACCGATGGTCCTGCTCCATCCTCTGCTAGTGAAGGTGGTAGCTCAGCCTCCTCCTGGCGTGCAGCATTCAGCGCAAACACCCTTCCTTGGCTCGTGCCACCAGGTTGCTCACTCACGGGGCGGTTCCCGCCCTGATTGCCTCTAGCATCAGCCTGATGTTGCTCTGGCCTCCCTGAGGTCGGGTCTGGCTGGATCCTGCCTGGCTGGCTTGCCACTGACGAGCTGGTCTCTCCATTGGTGCACGGAAGCTAGCATCACTCCTCATGCTAGAAGCCACACCTCCTGCTCCCCTGTTGCCACTCCTGCAAACCCAGCGCAAATGGCCCTCTCGCCCACAGTTGTTGCACCGCCAGTCCTTCTTGGGACACTCCCCCTTGAAGTGACCCTGTTCCCCACAACAGTGACAACTGCTAGGTAGACCCCCCGATGGACCTCCCAGTCTACTGCCACCAAGGGTGAACCTCCCTAGGTTCACAGATGGCTGACCCCGGCTGCGGAAAGAACTGTTATCTCTCTCCTCAGTCTTGAGCCTCTTGGACCCTGAATCTTGATCAAGTGTACTCTGCAACTGGCGACCCAGATGAGCCTGCCTCCCATCATCCAGCTCTCTCTCAGCTATACGGGCCGTCTCCACAACCTTAGCATAGGTCTTCAAACGCAGAATTGCCACCCTCTGCCTAAGGGCTGGCCTGAGACCCAAGGTGAACTTGCGGGCCTTCAGGTCCTCCTGCGCCATGGTCTCGGGAGCAAATCTGCTCAAGCTCCAGAATTCGTGCTCATACTCGGGAACCGTCTTTGTCCCCTGCTTTAGGCTGCCTAATTCCTCCCTCTTCTGCCACCTCAAAGACTCCGGGAAGAACTCATCATGGAAGAGTTGCAAGAACTCGTCCCATAACATGAACTACACCGCACGACTCCCCACGACACTCAACCACCACTTCAAAGCATTCCCTTCCAGCTGCCGAATGGCTAGCCTCACCTTATCCTCCTCCCGGGGCAAGAGAAAGGTGAACACATGCTCGATCTGCCTCAGCTAGTGCTCAACTAACACTGGGTCCCCCTCCCCCTTGAATCGCGGAGGTTGATCCTTTCGGAACCATGTCACCACGTCATCCTCTACACGAGTCGGTATGCCACTTAGCAAACCCTCACGCTCCCAAGGTAACTCCCCCACTGGTAGTGGTGGTGGTGGTGGCACCACCTGTTGGGCTGCCATCTCGCGGCGCACCTCCTCCCGTACCTCTTGCGGGATACCCTCCCTCAGCTCTCGGACTTCCAGTCGGATACCCTCTCGCAGCTGAGCCAATAATAGCACATATCCTCCAGCGGACTGCCCCGCACCTAGACCCACATGGGCAGATGACTCATCAGCCACTGCCCCGGACGCACGAGTCACTCTCCTTGGTGGCATTCTTACTACACGAAGTAAGGAAAACAAACGTCAAAACGAATTCGAATCTATCGCGTGTTACTATCTCTACCCCACTTATCAATACTACTATCACAAGGCATTACACATATACATTGCATCAATCCACATTGTAGTCATGCTCAAGGCATTCCAAGAATATTCAGAGTTGCACAGTTCACACATAATCAAGTTATTCACCTTTTCACACATCACAACAAATGCAACTAGTGCCCTAATGCCAATGCATGCAAATCTTACATCAGGTCTTGACCACCCCAAGTACACCTTAGAGGCACCAAGAGGACCGTGTTGATCAGGCACGTCCCTCCAGGCTATTCCAAAGGACTCAAGACAACTAGATCCGCCCACTACCCTAGGCCAACTAAACCTGGCTCTGATACCATATTGTCACACCCCAAATTTCCAACCCAAGGAGACCGGAACGTGACCCTCTCTTTACCCGAGTTTGGATAAAGGGGGTAGAATACAACATGCCCACACAGGACACCATACACTTCACACTTTATATTCAGAGAGACAAAATCATATATTCATTAAATTCAAACATTACAAACGTGTCCAAAACATGCTTCTATTACATTAAACTCCTCATTACAATATCTCCCCACTGCGGTTACATCAATTTCCATAAAATAACATAATCGAAAAGAAACGGTAAAACAAATACAGTCTTCCACCTCGGGATTCCACCTAACGCAAGTAGGTTCCTGAAAGAAAACACATCACAGTAGGAGGGGTGAGCAACCATAGCTCAGTACGGATTAAGTCTCCCCCAACCCATCCCATACACCTATCGTCTATATGAGAGCATGTACTAGTGTAGTGAAGTGGCAGAAACAAATAGCAAGGAAACACACCACGCAAACGGGCACAACGTCAGCCCCTGCCACACAGGCTCCACAGCCCCATAGGCTAACACTTTAACCACCTAAAGCAAGTAATTTAACCGCCTCTTCAGGCCAATGATTTAACCACAAGTGATTTAACCACCTCTCAGGAAAATAGTTTAACCGCCTCTCAGGCAAATAGTTTAAACGCCTCTTAGGCAAATAGTTCCCACAGCCTTACAGGCTAACATAAATAGTCCCGGGCTTTCACAGCCATCGGAATCAATAAAACAGGCCCAGGCTTCCACAGCCACCAGGTGTACAAGCAAACACGTAGCACAACGTGGCCATATAGGCATAATATCAAACACTTAGCATGCATACATTCACAAACTCACAAATCCATCCACACGGGCATATTATCAAACACGTCCTAGGCATATTCACACAGACATATTCACACAGGCATTTTATCGAACATTTAACATGCACTGGCCAGAATCACACCAAGACGCCATTGGAGGCCAACATTCATATAGGAGGTCACATCTATATGAATTTACATATAAATATTATAGCAACAACAATAGAAACTCTACAAATCTTCTACACAGGGCCTAACCTCAGGACAGACCAGGAAAGACAGAACCCTTACCTCAAAGATCCTCCACGCTCTTGCCTCCATGCCTAACACCGTCCAACCACGGGAATGACAACGGCAGCCACGAACTGGAGCTCTCTCTCTCAATCTCCCTCTCTCTCTCTCTCTCTCTCTCTCTCTCTCTCTCTCTCTCTCTCTGCGACGGCTGATAATAAAAACCCTAAACCTAAAACAAAGAGAGCTCCTCCTTATATAGACCTCACTTATCAAAACGACGTAGTTTTGATAAATGAAATCCCACCATCAAAACTACGTAGTTTTCATAAATGAAATCCCACCATCAAAATGATGTAGTTTTGATAAATGAAATCCCACCATCAAAACGACGAAGTTTTGATTAATAAAACATGAACTAACCACTCCGCTTCCACACAGGACAAAATACCCACAATCCAAACGTGGTCATTGTCACACACAGCCTTTGCACGCTCCCACTTGAGCTCATTACACTCTCTAACAACCAAGCCACGAAGACTCGTAGAAACACTCCCTCGAAGACTCGCTGGAAACGTGGCCACGAAGATCTATCTCGAAGATCAAACTTTCGACCCTCAAACCTTCGAACTTCGACCCTCGGTCTTCGACCCTACGACCCAAATCTTCGGGTCTTCCACCTTTCGAGCCAAGTGTTCGCCCAAGGTATTGTTCATCTTCGTTCCAGCTTGTTCTACCCAAGACACGGGTCATTACATTGGGTTTGCAAAACATAAGTGCCTTTGTGAGTTCCCAAGTGCAGTTAAAGTTGTGTCCACATATCCGGGTGATCCACGTGTTAGATGCTTTAGGTTCTCAACGAGTTTGTCTTACATCGAGACGTAGCGAGCTGGTGACTTTGGATGTGAAGAGACAAGTTGAAGTAGCATCTTCTTAATCCGTAATAAAGTTCCTTACTCCGTGTTAATGAAGCTCGGATCCTTACTCCGTGTCAGTGATTGCTTACTCCATATCAATTCAGTACATGAATTCTTATTTAGTGTCAGCCCTTCCTTACTCCGTATGAATGAGAAGGTCGGAGTGCTTACTCCGCATTAGCACTTCCTTACTCCACAAGAGTTCCTTAGTCCGCATGAGTTAAAGGAACGGATGGCTTACTCCATGTCAGCACATCCTTACTCCGCATGAGTAACAGGTTCGGATTCCTTACTCCGCATCTAGTTCCCTTACTCCGTGTGAACAAAGGACTCGGGTCCTTATTCCGCACAAGTCGTTCCTTACTCTGCATGTGTGAAAGACTCAGATTCCTTACTCTGTGTCTTCTTTTCCTTAGTCTGCTTGAGTGGAAGACTTAGCCTTTTATTCCGTGATGACTTTCTCTTACTCCGTGCGAGTTGTAGACTAGGATTCTTATTCTACATCTAGCTTCCTTAATCCATTTGAAGTGTTAAACGCGGAATCCTTAGTCCGTAGCTTTAATTGTTTGATCCGCACAAGTGATCCTTATTCCGTATTAAGTGTAGACTTGGTTATTTACCAAGTGTTTGGCGACACTCACTCTTGTCCGGATCAGGATTATGTATCCTGTCCTTAGCTTTGCTCTCACGAGTGAAGGTCCAGATTAAGATCATATCTTTCGCAACAATTTAAGATAAAACATACAATGTCTCAAATCATATTACATAGGTTTTTATTCGCATCATCCAAATTTTGGGTTTGATCCAACAGATGGGTTTTACCAGCGATTCATCAGAGATTTCTTTAAAATATCCAAGCCCCTGTGTTCATTGTTAGTTAAGGATGCATAGTTCATGTTTTCAGAAGACTGCAAGGAAGCTTTTTCATAGCTCAAGAAGGCATTAGTTACTGCTCCTATTATCACAACACCTAATTGGACTATTCCATTTGAATTATTGTGCGATACATGTGACTCAGCTGTGGGAGCAGTGTAGGGATAGAGGAAGGATAAAAGGCTACATGTAATAGCCTATGCAAACAAGTTTTTGAATGATGCCCAACTAAATTATGCCACAACAGATAAAGAATTGCTAGCCATAGTTTATGCTTTTGACAAATTTAGAAGTTTCTCACACTATTGTGTATTTGATTGGGGGATTTATACCTCCTTTTAGGGCTATTTTGGGTATATTTTCATACTCATTTACTTTATTTATTGCCCAAAAGAGTTACAATATCACATTTTCATGCCCTAACCCGAAAAAGAGGATTTCTTGTAGTTTTTGTGGTATTTTTGTTATGTTTTGATAGGAAATCAAAAATCAAGGAAAAATTCACTGGATCAATAGAAGGAAGAAAGAATCCCAAAGACCTAAAGATTATGACGACCAAATTTTAAGTTTTTTTTTGTGGAAGCTGTATAGACAACCCGTGTCAGTGTCTATCAAACATCTCAATAGATAGAGGTTTGGTGAGGATATCAACAGTTTGTTCCTGAGTGGGAACATACACCAGTTGCACATTTCCCTCTTCTACTTGTTCTTTGATGTAGTGGTAGCGATAATCAATATACTTGGTCTTCGAACATTAAACGAGATTCCTGCTAATATTGATAGCACTCTGGTTGTCACACCAGATGTTGACAGGTAACTCCACATTGATTCCTAAATCTGATAGTTGTGTATTCATCCATACCACCTGAGTACATGCAACATGTGCAGCCACATATTCAGCTTCAGTTGTGCTACAGGCCACACTATTTTGTTTTTGGCTAAAAAATGTAACATATTTAGAGCCCATATAAAAATTGCAGCCACTGATAGAATATCTATCATCAATATTTCCAGCCTAGTTTGCATCAGTATATGCCTGTAATTCAATGGAGTCCTTAGAAGGGTACCACAACCCCATTTCTAATGTCACATTTAGGTATCTAAGGATCCGTTTGACTGCTAGCAAGTGAGACTCCTTGGGGTCTACTTGATATCTACTTGCCTAACACACAACTTACATCAGATCAGGTCTAGAGGCTGTAATGTATAGGAGGGCTTCCAATCATGCCTTGATACTCTTTCTGATTTACACTTTTGCCTTCCTAATCCTTGTGTAGTGATCAGTAATTTATAAATGTACAAATCGTCACAAGTAATAAAATGGATTTTTAAGTCCAGATATCGAACCCAAGGGAAGGATGAAGAAATTTGAAATTTTAACTATCTTATAAAGAGTTTTTTTGAATGATATTAATATAAAAACATAACTGAATTTAAATAATTTGTTTGAATGAATGTGAGAGATGGAGAAACGCTTTTTCAAGTAGTGATAAGTTCAATTGATAAAGGCGATTGGAGTGAAGATTTCATTTGATGTATTTTTCTCAAGATTATGGCTTAGTTCAATATAATTCTTTCCTTGATTATGTTTAACACCCAACCTCTAATGCATGAATTAGCCTTTTCGAAGTGCCATAATTCGTGTGTACACCCTAGCATGAGGGACGGGTGACCCATTAAGATTTGGGTTGTTTAGTCTAGAGCTAGCATCACACCCACTCTTAACTTGATATCCTAGGTTTTACATTGGCTTTCACAAATTATGCAATCACTAGTTTGATTATCTTGCATTTTCCAGTAATTATGCTTCGTTTTTCAATCCTTCATATAAATACCTATGATGATAAAATGAAGTGATCAAGTCCATTTTATATTTTATCCCAAGATATTCAATATACTCACAAGGTGAAAAAGATTAAACTAAAACATTTGAAATTAATTTATTACATCAAACTCCATCCTAACCCAGTCAAGAGTTTTTAAGCTTCCATAATATAATTGAAAACAATAGAATTATAATACATAGAATAAGAATACCAAAATGATTGCTAGCCTATTTCGACTAAGAAATTCCAAAGTTGATCTTCTTTTCCAAGCAGATTGCCATCAAGCGCCAAGAGATACCTAAGCCTTCTTCAATCTCACTTTCTCTACTCTAGTTGATGATGGAAATGTAGAAATAGAATGGTAAAAAGTTGGATGATAATTGGATGCTTTACAATGGATGATCTAATGTTATTTTATAGCCTATCTAGCCACATTTTTAAATTTTGAATTTGAAGTTTGCATAAATCCTCCATAATTCCTTAACCAAATAGCCATTATTAAATCTCTTGTAACCCCTTTATTTTTGAATTTGAAAATGAGATTAAACAGTCTCTTAAATCCCATAAAGACTTCAGTCCAAATGCATATCGCTCTTTTTGAATTTGAATTTCTTCCATTAATTCCTTTTTGACTTTAATATTCGGTGCGTGTCCTTTGATAAAATGACTTTGGTCTAGAAAGAAATAAGTACGCTGCAAAAATAAGTAGTCCATCACCAAATAAAGAGACCTTCACCCAACCAGCATCTAGTGTCTTCAAATTTCACCCGACCAGAAGAAAGTTGTGTTCCATGATGTTTGGAGAGTCTGAATATGAAAAATAAGCTTCACCCGATATTTCACCTGACCAGAAGAAAGTTGTGTTCCACGATGTTTGGAGAGTCTGAATATGCAAAATAAGCTTCACCTGGCCTAGTCGGGTGAAGAGTCCTTCACCGAACCACCTCCAAATGACCTTGGATTTCACCCGACCGAAAGGAGAATATCTTTAGTGAGGCTCTAAGAATCCATCCCTGAAATATGGGCTTCAACCGATCTAGTCGGGTGAAGGTCTTTCACCAAACCTTCACCCGACCAACTTGAAATTTGGTCGTTGTGATCTTTTTGTCTTTGGGATTCTTACTTCCTTTTATTGCTCTGGTGAATGCTTTCTTGATTTTTGGATTCCTGTCAAAATATAGCAAAAAATACCACAAAAATGACAAGAAATCCCTTTTTTTGGGTTAGGGTGTGAAAATGTGAGAATGTAACTCATTTGGGCATTAAATGAAGTAAAAGAGTATGAAAATGTGCCCAAAATGGCCCTAAAAAGGGGGAATAAATTCCCTCGATCATGTAGTTTGCAGCATGTAGCCATTGGGGTTCTAATAGGCTTGTTATCTTCCATACCATACTTCTTCAATAATTCTTTGGCATACTTGTATTGAGATATGAAAATACCACCAGCAATCTGCCTAATCTACAGTCCTAAGAAGTAGGCTAATTCTCCTATGAGAGATATTTCAAATTCATCTCTCATTCTTGTAGCAAATTTTTCACATAGTCCTGAGTGACTTCCACCGAAGAAAATGTTATCTACATAGACAATGGTAGCTAGCTAACCTCTATTTGAATTCAGAATATAAAGATTATGACCTATTGTTCCTCTGTTGAAATTCATCCTCTTTAAATATCCATCCAGTCAGTTGTACCATGTTCTAAGAGTTTGCTTTAGGCTATACAAGGCTTTCTTCAATCTGCATACATGTGTCTCATCATCAGTAATCTGTACTCCATCTGGTTGCTCAACATATACTTCTTCTTTTAGCAAACCATTGAGAAAGGCAAACTTCACATCCATCTGATAAACTTTGAATCTTTTATGTGCTGCTAATGCAAGAAACATCATGATTGCTTCTAGCCTTGCCACTGGTGCAAAAGTTTTATCTACATCAATACCCTCGATTTGAGAGTACCCTTTACATACCAGTCATGCCTTTTTCCTTACCACTTTGCTATCCTTATTTAGTTTATTTCTGAACATTCACTTTGTACCGATGACATTCTTGTGCTTTGGTCTAGGAACCAACTCCCATGACTTGTTCTTTTCAATCTGATCTAGCTCCTCATGTATTGTTGTGATCCAGGCTTCATCCTCTACGGCTTCTCCAATTGACTTTGGCTCAATTTGTGAGAGTAATGCAGTAGCTCTTGTAAATTTTCTCCTCGTTATTACACCTGCTTTGGGATCACCAAGGATCTGATCCTTGTCATGTACACTGGACCATATCCTCCTGGTTCTCTTACTAGAATCTTCTCTAGGATTGGACTTTTCCTTATCATCTTCATCAGACTTCTCTGAGTCTGTGTCCTCATTCTTCTTTTCTTTTTCATGCTCAAACTTCTCTTCTTCCTGAGGTTCTTCTCTTCAAATTCTGGATTCTCATCCTCAGTTATATCCTTCTTCCAGTTTTCATCAACCTTAACTTCACTTGAAGTTATTACTTTTCCAAGTCTTGGAAGAAATACTCTATAGCCCTTTGTTTGAACTGAGTATCCAACAAATGTTCTGTCCTCAGATCTGGCATGAAACTTTCCTCTTCCTTGTTCCTTTATCTTTACAAAGCAAGGACTCCCAAATATTATGAAGTAGTTGGTTGTTGACTTCTTCGCACACCATAATTCATAAGGTGTGCAGTTTGTTCTTGGTCTCAATGTTACTCTGTTCATTAAATGTACTACTATTCTGGTTGCCTCTATCCAAAACCTTACATGTAGATTATCTTCCAGCAGTAGGATTCCGCCCATTTCAATGACAACCCTGTTCTTCCTTTCAACAACCCCAATTTGTTGTGGAGTTCTTGCTATTGATAATTGATATTGAATCCCATATTTATTCAAATACCTTTCAAAGGCTTCATTAGTAAACTCAATACCCTGATCAGATCTTAAGATTTTGATTCTTCAACCATAGTCATTTTCAGCCATTCTTCTATACTTCTTGAAGCACTCCAGATCTTATGTCTTGTGCTTTGAGTACATTATACAAGTTCTCCTGGTGAAGTCATCCACAAGTAGAATGAAATACCTCTAACCATTGAGTCCCTTGTTTCTCATTGGTCCACACAGGTCAGTATACACAATATTTATAGCTGCTTCTGAGCTATACTCCTTTACCTTGTAATGAAATCTGGTCTATTTTCCATGTAAGCATGCTGAGCAGACATGCTCTCTTTCTCTTTTAATGTCTGGGATGTTTTTGATGGCTTTGTAGTTGACAAGCCTTCTCGTGTTCTTCTGATTGAAATGTCCCAGTCTTCCATGCCAAAGTTCATTCTCTTCTACCTTCGTTATATGATAGCTATGGGTCATGTTTTCATCAATCACATACAAGTCCCCATCTGTCCTTTTTCCAGCTGCTACTGTGTTGCCATTTTCTCTCTTCACTTGACAACCAGTTTTTGTGAAGGTCATCATGACCTGCATCACACAGCTGACTGATGGATGCCAGATTATACTTCAACCCTTCAACATGTAGAACATCCTTTAGTTTATTCTTCCCCCATTTGGTAGATCCTAGCCCCTTAATTTTTAGAGAGCTATCATTGCCAAATTTTACCTTACCAGATTTGTTCTTGTTCACATCTGACAATTTCTTTAGGTCACCAATCATGTGACCTGAGTTGCCACTATCAAGGATCCACTGTCTGTCCTTTATGTCTGGTTTCAATGCGATCTCAGTAATATGAGCCACTTCCTTCCCCTTAGCCATGTTTACTTGATTTACTTTAGACTTGAAGCACTCCCCCTGAGGTGTAGGCTTCACAGTCTTCTAAGATGCTTCTTCTTTCCTTTTCTCTTAAACTTTCACAATGTTCTTCCTCTTATTCTGCTCAGGAATAAGTACTTTCCTTGCACTGTGATGTTCACTGCCATATTTATCACAAACCTATAAGTCTGCAAGTACAGCAAACTTATTGTTCGTGGTAATGGGCTTTAGCTTCCACCGGCATGAAGTCTCATCACGTCCTTGTTTCTAACAGTAAGTGTAGAAACTTCTTACTGTTTTCCTTCTTTCTGTAGGATACAAGCTCTTTCTGGATGTCTTCATCTCTGTTCTAGAGGCTTGTACCGGATACGTCCACCAATAGAATTTGGCCATGTGACCCCATACCGCACAGTAATAACAATGACCCTGAAACCTGGTGTTGCTAAACTTTTGAACATCTAGGATCTTCTTCAAAACAGGCTTGGCCTTGATGGTTGTCTTCACAGGTTTATCTTCTTTCTTGAGAGGCACCCGTACACGCATAGAAATGACATTTGCATTAGATTTCTTCACATTCTTGGAATGCTCAAATTTTTGAATACATTTGTTCACTCCAATATTCTTGATCTCCTTCAGATGTCTCTCCATCTTCTCATCATTTACATTACTCTTTCCTTTATTGTTGCTCTGGGTCATGACGGTGGTCTTCTTAGAATTGTCATGGAAATCTGGATTGATGACCTTCCTCGCCGTCGGCAGTGTCGTAATCTCCTTCCTAACCTCCAGTAGTGTTGCCCTAGTTTTCTGAGCTATTTGTGGTGTTGTGAGAGATGTGATCTAGATGCATTTAGAGGTTGAGGCTTGAGTGGCCTTGTCTTTTGAGATCTTCTTTTGAAGGCCTACTAGTTCTTCTTCAAGCCGTTGGATTGTGGTGTCTCTGGTGGTGAGTTCTGTGGTAATGTCATCACATATCTTCATTTGTTCCTCTAGTTTGAGCTTTAGGCTGACAATTTCCTCTCAGAACTGCTTTGAGTCCTCCAGCACCTCGTCCTTCTCTCCTCTGACTTCTACAACCTCTCCCTTGGCTTGCTTTAGCTCTCTTTTGAGCTGCTTGATCGTGCGCCTTTTCATGCGGATCTCCTCTGTTGCAAGCTCGAGCTCCTCCTCCAAATCAATTTCTTCTTCTTCTACTGCTTCTACCTTCTCTGAGGTAGTGCTGCCATTGTCCACCTCTATCTTGGCGACAAAATCATAATATGATGAACATGCATCTTCATATCATCAAATTCAGAAATCTAATTCAAAATTTTTGTGTGAACCTTTCTTCTTTTGTGGAGCTACTGGTCTCCTTATGGAATTGCTTCTTTGGTATGATGACTTCTTCCATTTTGTGTCCTCTTCATCTGAGGCTTCATCATCCGAGTCATTAGCTTTGACTTTCCACACTCAAAACATGTAAGGTAAAGTCCTCCTTTCCCTTTTCCTGTAGCTTGCTTCCCTGCTCCACCTCTTTTAAATTTTCTGGTGAAGTAGGCAATAACCTCATCTTCATCCTCTTCGCTGTCACTGTCCTCTTGTTCTTCTGAGGACTCAGCTTCTTTTTTTATTTTTAATTCCTTCATAGCCTTGAAGGCTATGTCTTTTGATTCCTTAGCTATAGGCTCGGATGTTGAAGTAGTTGGCTCTTCATAAGAGTGCAACTTTATTTCGAATGCAGTCAGACTGCACTGCAACTCCTGCAACGTCATTGTCTCCAGGTCTCGGCTGTTTTCCAGAACTTCCACCCTTGGAATAAATCTCTTGGGTTGAACTCTCAGCACTTTCTTTGCAATTGCAAAGTTCAACTTATTTTGCCATGATTTCTCATGTCATTGAGAATTTCTGTTAACCGTACAAAGAACTCTTGTACACTCTACTGCTCCTCCATTTTGAGAGCTTCGAATCTCTGAGTATACAATTTTAGCCTGATTTCCTTTAGTCTGCCATCACCTTGATAGACATTTTCTAGTATATCTCATAGCTCCTTTGCTACCCCATAGTCCATCACCTTTGCATATTCTGAGTCTGTAAGTGCTGATGTAATCACACTCAGAGCTTTGCCTTTTAGCTCATAAGTTCTTCGTTCAGCTTTTGTGGGTTCTCTGTCGTTCTTATTACCCGCTCAACGTCCATGACCATGGACATAAATACCTTCTCCATCCTTGCTTTCCACATTTTATAATTTGTGCCATAAAAAATAGGCACTCTTTTGCATAGTCCAATCCACTATAAGCTTTGGATATAGTAGGATTTAGCCCGTGTTACAATAGGATCAACTCTCTTTGCTCTTAAATACGAATACAAAAACAGTATTACTCCATAACTCACTCACTGTGACGATCTGTCTAACGCAACCTGCTCCTGTGTATTCAATTGTTTGCACTGTTTGACCTTCAACCACTCCTTTTCCAAACTCACAATCTGTTCCTGAAGCAACGTAAGTGACCTCAGTCATGCCTTCCTTGTCTTCACAACTAGCTAGGAGATGGTCAAAGCTTGCCATGCCTCCTATGATAGATATTAAAGATGATAAGGAAATGACAAGAAGAGATTTTATTAACGCAAACAGGACATGATCATCCGTTGGTACAAATAGGGAATAAATGAAAACAAACATATGAAATAAGTTAATCAAATATGAATGTGACTATATGATGCAAGACAAGCTTTGGGTTCCTTTAGAGAGGCGAGTTACTATGTCCCTCCTCCTGGAGTTCGCACTTTGCCATTATCTCCAGTTGCTCACTGCTGTGGCATATCCTTTCAGTTAAGATGCTACCAATAAGTTCTTTATGCTATGAGAGGTGCTCTAAAGCCTTGTTTCCCTATTTGTGAGGATCTGCTTCTATTTTCTCCGGCCAAAAAAGATAAGAGAGGACAACGTCAGGGTAGTAAGCGAGGAAGCCAATTTTTCGAGGCTTCAATGCAGCCTTGAACATCTGAGTAGCGATTGATTCAGCCCTTCCAATGCCATGGCTGATATCACGCACCTACATTCCATAAAGAACCGTGATGATCTGGTTATTTCTCAGTTGCCTTGCCACTTGAAGAGGGGCATAAGCTATTCCACCCCAAGGTCCAACAAGTGGCACCCAATTGTACCTACCATAGCTATATGTCATGCTCTCCCTTGGCATCCATAGTGCGATCCAAACTACAATTTCCTCATTCAGGCATTTCAGCAACCTTGCCCAGCTATTGAGATTCTTGGGTAAAAGCCAGCAGCTTCTTAGAATGTCCATCATGATGGTAGGAGGCCATGAATAAACAGCTCTAAATCATGGAATAGCACAAAGAATATGGCTTTTGAGCCAAGTACATAACAGAGGGAGATACCCTAGGAAGTGACCACCCCCTGTAGTCCAAATATAAGAGAGAAATCGGATAGTCTCTGCAAGTGTGGCCGAAATAGGGTCGGCACCGCCAGTCACTTGCGTTACTAACTCAAAGACTGTCCCATCTGTTAGACCCCATTTTGTCCGAGTTTGACATACTAACCCCATTTGTATATAGTTGTCTACCAATGCCATATACCTTGTGGAATAGGTCCTCAAGAATTTCCCACTACCAAGGAATGGTTTGGCATTGATGTTAGCCCCAATTTGCACAAGATGAATACATTGACATGAACAAGGAAGCCCAAAATTGATAACATCTGTTGCAAGCCCAGAAAGTACCCCAAGACCAATACCAGGGGATAGAGGAGGAAATTTAGAGAATAACGCACTTGACTGAGCTCAATTCCGATGAAAAATGAAGAAGTTATAGCCAAAAAAACTTTCATTGGAAAAGTCAAACTTACCAAAAGACAGTCAATGCCCCTGGTCAAACTCCCCGGAAAAGAGACTATGCGAAATTCTCCAAAACATCTATTTAGACAAATAGGGGTCCTCCCAAATAATCCTCAAAAGGTCGTCCATTTTTGCATTTTGGGTGGGGGTAAAAAAGTAATTAAAAGTTGAGTCGTTGCCTCGAAGCCTCGAAAAATCGACGACTCGAAGCCTCGAAGCCTCGAAGCCTTCGACACAGTAAGCCTTCGGGTCTTCGAGGAGTGACCCTTCGACCCTGCCAACACTCCGACCTGCCGACACTTCGACCCGTGGACCTTCGACCCTTCGACCCTGCCGACACTCCGACCTGCCGACACTATAACCCATGGACCTTCGACCCTTCACCCCTCTGATCTTCGACCCTTGATATTTGAGGAGTGAGCCTTCGACCCTGCCGACACTTCAACCTGTGGACCTTCGACCCTTCGCCCCTTTGATCTCCGACCCTTGAACATCGAGGGTTGGCCTACGAACCGTTGACCGTTGACCTACGACCCGTTGACCATTGACCTATGGCTTGTTGACCATTGACCTTTGACCCACCAACCTTCGACCCATGGACTCTTTGACCTGCCGACACTCTGACCCGCCGACATTCTGACCCTTTGACCTCTGACCTTCGCTGTTTGTCCTCTCTCGCTGGCCCTCTTACGGATTGCTCATAGGACGTGTTTTATTAGCTGGCCATTTTGTCAAAGATGCTTTTCAACGCCTGTCAGTCACATGTGTCAATAAAAAACCAAGAAAAGGAAATCATAGGTCGACAGTCCACCCGACAAAGCATAGAATCTGGAAATTAATAATACTGGATTAATAATACACCCGACAAAGCATTAAATGCTTCAATTAATGAGATGCAGCCAAACCTCTTTAAAAACTAGTATCCTCTCCAACGAAAAACACAGAGATGACGCCGAGAAAAAGAAAAAACCTCTGACCTTGAAAAACAGGTTCCTGCCATTCTCCTTAATTTCACCCAGCTCCCTCCTTCAAAATTACAAAAAAGGGAGTCACATAGGCCGTTTCCTCCTTCTTGCTTTTCTATTTCCACTACGTTTCTCCTCACCTTTTTTAACAACCATACGTACTCCTCCTTCTCAAACCCAGAAGTTTTTGAACCAACATTTTCATCTCCCCAATTTCATTTTCGTTCTTTTTTTTTCTCATCAACAAATATTAAAAAAACAAAAAAAAATAGATCCATTCGTAGTTCTTGCCAGTGGTACCTAGCTTCCAGCCCGATTCCAACCGACCAATCATGGAGTCTCGCCCTCCTGCCAACGTTGCTGCTACTGGAATTCCAAGCTAGAGCCTAAGTCAGTTTATTTATTTATTTATTTATTTTTAATCTTTATGTTGTTCTAATTTGTTCCTGTTTTACTTCATGTATTCGTTTATTATTATGTTGTTTTTTCTTATCTTTTAGTTGTTTTAATACATGATTGTAATTGGTAATAGCAAAAAAAAAAAAGAATCATGCCAAAAAAAAAGAGGAAAAAAAGAGAGGAGTGAGTTTGTTATTCTATTTGTGGATGTCACCAGCACACACAAAACTTTTATGTTGATAGTTGTTTTAACACATAACATGTATTAGTGCTTAGTTTTACTCCTGTCAAACCAAAAAGAAACAAAAAAAAACTCCAAAAAACAAAGCAAAACAAAATAAATACAAAAAAAACCATTTTCAAAAAAAGAAAAAAACAACAACCAAAAAAACAAAAAAAAGTGATTTTTAAACCAAAAAAAGGGCATATTTCAATTTTTAGGACTTCAACAAAAAAACAAAAAACAAAACAAAAACAAAATAAAAAAAGGGGCATTAGGATTTCCTTTTCCATTTCAAACAAAAAAGCAAAATAAAACTTTTAGGATTCCCTTTAGAAATTTAGGGTAAATCAATTTTTAACCATAACTTTAACAAATAACTTAGCTAAATAAAAGCATAGACCTTCTACAAAACTCAATCCAATTACGGCAGTAACAATAAATAGAAAACCTCCATTCCAAAAATAGATACCGAAAGGGCGCTGTAGGGGTGCTAATCCTTCCCTACACGTAACCAACTCCCGAACCCTTCTATGATAACACAGACCACATTTTTTACTACTCAAGGTAGAGGGTATCCAACCATACCCCAAAAATAGTTGGTGGCGACTTTAAATTTCTCACCATTGGTTTAATTTGAGCCTACCCCAAACGGGCCCGGACGAAAACTGGTGATGACAGCTGGTGACTCTACTGGGGACATACACACTTTAGAGAGTTAGGTCTAGAACTATGATTAGGAGGTTATTTTAATTGTAGTGTTGTACATATTTAACTGTCGTGATGGTTGTTATTTATTTTCTAGCTGTAATTGTGATTTACTTGTTTTTTATTTAACTGCCATTATAGTTGTTGTTTATTTTTTAACTGCGATTTGTTTATATGCTTTAACTACCGTGATAGTTATGATTTACTGCTTTCCCTACTTATTGCATCCATGCATAACCTTATACCTGGGTTTAGCATAATCTAGGTTAGCGAGGTTCAGTACGGTCCCTAGCGCGTTGATCATTATCCGCAATGGGGCTTCGGACTCCTCACTCAAGCTTGAGGTTCTTTTAAGGCACGTCCTTTTAAGTCCCCCCCTCCGGTAAATCCCATGGTGTACGGAGCCCTCTATTGACGAAGTTTGGGAACCAACGAATAAGATAGGTGTAACAATAGAAGCCCATTAGGGGCATTGACCCACACGTTGTTTGCTCATTCCATGTCATGCTAACATTTGTTTTGTAGGGTAGTCCTTAAGTCATCTCCTGCACATATTATTATCCTGCCTATCTACCTTGATATGTGTTTATGCATTTAACTGCCATCCTAACCTGTCATCATGCATAACATGACATTCATATAGGCATGACAACTTTCAGTCATCACCTAAAAAGCCTTCAGGATAAAGAGACTGTCGCAGTGGTGTCCCAAGCATCTGGGGACATCCAACTTCGCCTGGGAGATTTTCCACCAGGAGAAGGCCACAAAGCCGAACATGTTATCATAGAAGATCAGTTAGACTACACTAAGGAGGTATAGACGATATGGGGGCAGTGGTCAGACAAAAAGAAAAGCATCTATATACAGCAGTTTGGGGATTTGCTCCATGTGACCAAGCTACTAGCCGACAAGGATATGCTTAGGGCAGCAATATATTTCGGGGAGCCTCGACGGCAGTGTTTTGACTTCAACAGCATAGATCTTGTTCCCACCATAGAAGAATACAAAAGATTATTGGATATCCCAACTGAAGAAAACAAAAGGAAGATTTATTTACCAGAGCCCAGAAGATCATGTCGAAGGGCCTTTGCTGAGATAATGGGAAAGCCAGTATGGGACTCACCAGCAGCCACAATGTATGGTGGGTGAGAGTATCTTCCATGGGCAACAATCAAAGAAATGATACAGGCTGCAATAGAAGTAGGGGCGCCCAAATTGCTTACACTAGCTATATATGGGCTAGTCATTTTCCCGAGGATACCGGCCCACATCGATGAAGCAATTGTGGATTTGGTCCAGCAGTTGCTCAAAGGATGTGACCCTACTCCTGCTATATTGGCTGAGACCATTCGATCTCTTACTTATCTGAGGAATAAAGGCTCGGGACAGTTCATGGGGTGTCTGCCTCTTCTATGCACCTGGATGCAAGGTCATTTCTCTTGTAGTGTTCCTCGTTTTCCTGCTGTTTATCAGTTGCCACCGACAACACTATTGGATATTTTGCTCAGCAAGTGGAGCTTACCTAAAGACTTTGAAAGCTGGAAAAAGAAGTTAGAGAACCTCACAGAAGATGACATTACCTGGACTGCTCCTTGGATGCCGGTGGTCTCCACGACATATAGCTGCGGGGACTACAATTGGGTTCCACTTTTAGGACCTTGGGGAGGAACTGTATATGCACCGCTGCTGGGTGGAAGACAAGTTGGGTGTTATCAAATTATTCCCGTGCCATTCGGCATGGAAGATTGTGACTTCACCTATGACAGAACCATGCCCACAGAAAAAGCAAACAGATGTATTAGGCATGGTCCACCCCACACAAGATCCAACCCAACAGTCCAAAACCTGGTGTTTATCCCACATACATATCTTGGAGGGCATAACACAAGCCACAGCTAACTACATATATAAAGGCTATCCTCCAGGTATCACGCCCCGGATTTCCAACCCGAGGAAACCGGTACGTGACTCCCCTTTTACCCACACGGAGGGCAAAGGGGTTAGGATACAAACCAAGAATTTAACATTTTAAACATCCACAACACATTCGAGAAAGTAATGTTCATAAAAGCAATCCAAACCAGTTTATTACAGCAAAATCCTTTCCAATCCCATCCCCACTGGGGTTACATCAATTCCCATAAAAAAAACAAAACATAAATGGAAGAGAGTAAAATAATTATGGTCTTCCACCTTGGTGTATCCACCTAACGCCTGTAAGTCCCTAGAAAACAAGCAAACACAATAGGAGGGGTGAGCAACCACAGCTCAGTAGGGATCAAGTCTCCCCAACCCTTCCCATGCTCCTAGCGGCTACATGCATGTGCACAGGTGTAGTGACGTGACAGTATTAGGAAAAAGAAAATAAAACATCACACAAGTGGGCGTAACCCCAGCCCCAACCACACTGGCTAACAAAACACATCTCAAGCAAGTAGTTTAACTGCCTCTTCAGGCCACTGATTTAATCGCCTCTCAGGCAAAGTAGTTTAACCACCTCTTCAGGCCACTAGTTTAACCGCCTCTCAGGCAAAGTAGTTTATCGCCTCTTCAGGCGAGATAGCACAGTCATACACACAACACACACCACGGTCACTCAAGCATAAAACCAAACACTTGGTGTACACCCGTTCACAAGTGCACAAACCCAGCCATTCAGGCCATAGAACAAACACCCAGCATACATACATACACTAAATCACAAGTCCAACCACACAGACATATTACCAAACACGTAATGGGCATATACACACAGCTATATTCACACAGGCATTTCATCGAACATATAGCATGTAACAACAGAATCACACCAAAATGCCACTGAAGGCCAACATCCATATAGGAGATCACACCTATATGGATTACATATGTATATATAAACAGATATAACTCTACAATCTGCCCTAGAACCCTAGGACAGAGGAGGATTTAGGAAGAACAAAACCCCTACCTTGTATGTTCTCCTGCTCCCGCTTCCACGCAAGACTCCGACCACCCACGCAAGACGCTCCGGCAGCCACTAGAAGCTCTCCTTCCCTCTCTCTCTCTCTCTCTCTCTCTCTCTCTCTCTCTCTCTCTCTCTCTCTCTCTCTCGACGGCTGGTGGAGCAACAAACCCTAAACCTAAAACAGAGGGGCTTCTCCTCCTTATATAGACAACACAACATCAAAACGACGTAGTTTTGATTAAGTGAATCCCAGCAAGATCAAAACGACGTAGTTTTGATGGAACAAGCTATGACCTTCCCACATCCATACACACCAAAATATTCACAATTCCAACATGGTCCTTTGGGAAAAGATGATTAGAATGACAAAACCAAGGTAACCATGCAAAAACATGCCTGCACGCCAATTTGAACGCCAATTCCCCAATTGGCGTGCAACTCCAAATGCACTCAAACTTCACCCCAAGCCTCCTTGCATCTTGTAGAGGTATGAGAAGCAAAAATATGCTTGCACGTGAAATGGGTGAATTCACGTGCAGCTCCAAATGCTCTGAAATTTCTGTGGTAGATAGAGGACCTTATTCTAAGAAAATTTTGTTCTTGCACGCCAATTGTTTGAGGCCATCTACTAGGTCAAAAGTGAGCTCCAAGATCAGCCAAAACAAATTTAAAACCGCCTGTATACGCATAGCATCTTCCTAGGGCATAAAGGTACGTTATCACTTGTCACATGCACCTCCCAAAAGTCCCCTCTTGGGCTCATCTCTTACCTCAAACTTGTGCACCAACATCCAAGGTGTTTGTGGTTAACTTCATACACACGGGTCATTACATCCTCTCCCCCTTAAGACTTTTCGTCCTCGAAAAGAAATGACATACGAGGAAAACAAACACAAGCTACCCATTTGCCACACGGCGAGCCACAACACCCAAATGGGTCATACACCGCGCACAACACATAATAGCACATAACAAGGTACCACCATAATCCATAACCACATCACAATAAGGCATATAACACATATCCGCATGTCACAAATACACATCTCAAAACACATCACAAATAAGAACACATGTCTAAAAGACAATACAAATACACCAAATCGTACACAACTAATACAAGAAAACACATCACTATCCCTTGGCCAACAACCACCTCCCACGCTTAAGATTGTTCGTCCTCGAACAAGTCTGGGTGCTGCTCACGCATCACGGACTCACGTTCCCACGTCTCCTCCTCAATGCCACAGTGCTGCCACAACACGCGAACCAAAGGAATAGCACGACCACGCAAAAGCTTCTCTCACCGATCTAGGATACGGATAGGGGCTTCAACAACGGACATGTCATCCTCAATGTCTAATGTCCCCCAATCGATCACATGAGTGGGGTCAGGGTGATACTTCCGCAACTGGGACACATGGAATACATTGTGCACTCGACTCAGTCGCGGTGGTAACGCTAACCGGTAGGCCACAGGCCCCACACGATCCAGAATCTCAAAAGGACCAATAAACCGCGGAGATAGCTTGGAACCTCACCCAAACCGTCGATGTCCACGACGTGGAGAAACACGAAGAAACACATGATCACCAACAGAAAACTCCAAAGGTCGCCGCCGCTGATCCGCATAAGATTTCTGTTGACTCTGAGCTGATAACAAATGCTGACGAATCAACTTAACCATCTCGGTAGCCTCTTGAACCATCTGTGGTCCCAAGAGAGCGGCTTCGCCGACCTCAGTCCAACACAATGGTGATCGGCAGGGTCTGCCATACAACGCCTCAAAAGGAGCCATCCCAATGGACGCCTAAAAACTGTTATTGTAAGCAAACTCCACCAAAGGAAGGTGAGTTGCCCACGAACCCCCAAAATCTAACACATAGGCCCGTAACATGTCCTCCAACGTCTGATTCGTCCTCTCTGTCTGACCGTCAGTCTCAGGGTGAAAGGCTGTACTCAAGTGAAGCTTGGTCCCCATAGCCTCCTGCAAACCTGCCCAAAAACGGGAAGTGAACCTCGAATCCCAGTCAGAGACAACCAATGATGGTACTCCATGCAGTCTCACAATCTTGTTCATGTACAGCTGACTCAAGGTCCCAATGGAGTCCCGCTCGCGAATAGCCAGGAAATGGGCCGACTTTGTGAGTCGATCCACAATCACCCAAATCATATCTTTCCTCCTCGTGGTGGGTGGAAGACCAGTCACAAAATCCATCGCTATGTGGTCCCACTTCTACTCCGCTATGGGCAATGGCTGTAACATGCCTGCCGGCCGCTGATGCTCAGCCTTCACCTGCTAACACGTGAGGCACCGCGAAACAAAGGCAGCTACATCGCGTTTCATCCCAGGCCACCAAAAATGTCCCCGAAGCGCATGGTACATCTTCGTACCCCCTGGATGCACAGCAACTCTAGACTGGTGAAACTCCCTCATCACCTCATCCCGGAGGGAAGAAGCCACTACCAACCACCCCTAAAATGACAACTCATGCTCAGGACCCTCTGTCCAATCCTCAGATTGCTCCCCAGCCTCAATACGGGCACGGAGAACCTCGCACTCAATGTCACCCAACTGTTCCTCCCGGACGCGCTGGTACAACTCAGGCACAATCACCAAAGGACTCAGGACTGTCCCACTATCATGAACAATAGGCTGCAGCTGCAACATCGCCAACTGCTCCATCAGCTTCCACTTCACGGCCACCTCAGCTTTCCCTTTTCTGCTCAACGCATCAGCCACAATATTACCCTTGCCCGGGGTATAGGCAAGAGTAAAGTTAAAGGTCTGCAAATACTCCACCCATCTCCTTTGCCTCAAATTTAAGTCCTTCTGAGTAAAGATGTACTGAAGGTGATCTGAGAACACCACAAACTTCTCCCCCAAGAGGTAATGTTGCCAACTCTTCAGGGCGAAGATGACAGCCGCTAACTCAAGGTCATGAGTAGGATAATTCTGCTCATGAGGCTTCAGCTGCCTTGACCCATAAGCTACCACACTATGCTCCTGCATAAGCACACACCCCAAACCAACCCTGGACGCATCACAGTACACCTCATATGGGATATCCTCTCGAGGCAACCTCAACACCGGTGCAGTGGTCAAGCGGGTTTTGAGAGTCTCAAACGCCTGCTGGCACTTGTCCGTCCACTCAAATTTCACTCCTTTCCTAGTCGACGCCGTCATAGGAGCCGCCAAACGGGAGAACCCCTCTACAAAACGGCGATAATACCCCGCCAAGCCAAGAAAGCTACGGATCTCAAAAACGTTGGTTGGCCTCGCCCACGATGCCACGGCCTCAATCTTGGCTGGGTCCACCCTAACTCCCTCACTTGACACCACATGGCCAAGAAAGTGAACCTCCTGCGGCCAAAACTCACACTTGCTAAACTTAGCAAACAGTGCTCGTCCCTCAAGGTTTGCAACACCTGTTGCCAAGTGCTCCACATGCTCCTTCTCGGTCTTGGAATACACCAAGATATCATCAATAAACACCACCACAAACGAATCCAAGTATGGAGCAAAGACCTGGTTCATCAAATGCATGAACACCGCTGGCGCATTAGTGAGCCCGAAAGGCATCACTACCCACTCATAATGCCCATACCTGCACCGAAAGCCGTCTTAGGGATGTCCCCTCCCTAACCCCGAGCTGGTGATACCCCGACCGTAAATCAATTTTGGAAAACCACTGGGCCCCACTCAATTGGTCAAACAGGTCATCTATCCGAGGCAACGGGTACTTATTCTTCACGATCCACCGAATTCGACTTCCTATAGTCGATGTAGAGACGAAGTGTGCCATCGGCCTTCTTAGCAAAGAGCACCGGAGCACCCCAAGGTGAGGTACTCGGTCTGATATACCCTTGGCCCACCAACTCCTCAATTTGCCTCTGCGGCCTCCCTCGGCTCGGCTGGCCCCATACGATACGCTACTTGGGAAATCGGACCCGTCCCCGGCACCAACTCAATGGTGAACTCCACACCCCTCTTAGGTGGCAAACTCCTCAACTCTTCAGGAAAAACATCCTGAAATTGATCCACAACAACGGGCCACACCCTCTTTTCCACCTTACCCACCTCAGCAAAGGTCAGGGCTGCCAACCTGTGGGTAATGGCACCCCACTGGTCCAACACCGGCCCGGCCCGACTCGCCTCACAGTCCCACTCCCCCTGTAGGGTGCAAGAGGTCCCTGCAGGTGTCACGAAGGATACACGCCGCCGGTAACAGTCTATCTTGGCTTGGAAAGCCATAAGCCAATCCATACCCAAGATCAAGTCAAAAGTACGCAAAGGCATCACATGCAAGTCAAAACTCAGCTCCACCTCGCCTATGGTTAACACACAGTCACGACACACTCGCCGTACCTCAATCATGCCTCCCACCAGAGACTCCACAACTAGGGGCCTTGCGGCCTCCACACAAGCTAACCCCAAGGCATCAATAAGAAGCTCGGCAGCGAAGGAACACGATGCACCCGTATCAAAAAGAACAGAAGCTAACGTACGGGAAATCAAGAGGGTACCTCTAACCACCGATGGTCCTGCTCCACCCTCAGCTGGTGGGGGTGGTAGCTCAGCCTCCTCCTGGTACGTCACCTCCAGTGCAAACACCCTTCCTTGGCCCGTGCCACTGGTCGGCTCACTCACTGGACGCTTCCCGCTAAGGTTGCCTCCAGCCTCAGTCTGCTGCCGCTCCGGCCTCCCCTGGGGTCGGGTCTGACTGGATCCTGCCTGGCTGGCCTGCCACTGATGAGCTGGTCTCTCAGCTGGTGCACGGAAGCTAGCATCACTCCTCACGGTGGATGCCATGCCCTCCGCTCCCCTGTTGCCACTCCTGCAAACCCGGCGCAAATGGCCCTCTCGTCCACAGTTGTTGCATCGCCAGTCTTTCTTGGGGCACTCCCCCTTGAAGTGACCCTGCTCTCCACAGCAGTGACAGCTGCTAGGTAGACTCCCAGATGGACCACCCTGTCTTCCGCCGCCAAAGGTGAACCTCCTGGGGTTCACAGATGTCTGACCCCGACTGCGAAAAGAACTGCTATCCCTCTCCTCCGTCTTGAGCCTCTTGGACCCTGCATATCGATCAGGCCCACTCTGCAACTGGTGACCCTGATGGGCCTGCCTCCCATCATCCAGCTCTCTCTCGGCTATACGGGCCGTCTCCACAGCCTCAGCATAGGTCCTCAAGCGTAGAATTGCCACCCTCTGCCTAAGGACTGGCCTAAGGCCCAAAGTGAACTTGTGGGCCTTCAGGTCCTCCCTTGCCACAGTCTCAGGAGCAAACCTACTCAAGCTCCGGAACTCCCGCTCATACTCAGGTACCGTCCTGGATCGCTGCTTCAAGCTGCCGAATTCTTCCCTCTTCTGCCATCTCATTGATTCCGGTTAGAACTCATCATGGAAGAGTTACAAGAACTCCTCCCAAAGCATGAGTTGCACCGCACGGCTCCCCGCGACACTCGTCCACCACTCCAAAGCATCCCCCTCCAGCTGCCGAATTGCCAGTCGCACCTTATCCTCTTCCCGGGGCAGGAGAAAGGAGAACACATGCTCGATCTGCCTCAACCACTGCTCAGCTACCACGGGATCTCCTTCCCCCTTAAATCGCGGAGGTTGTTCCTTTCGGAACCGTGTCACCACGTCATCCTCTGCACGAGTTGGTACATCACCCAGCGAACTCTCACGCTCACGAGGCAGCTCTCCTACTGGTGGTGGTGGTGGTGGTGGTGGTGGCACCACCGCCTGTCTTTGCCATCTCACGGCGCACCTCCTCCCGAACGTCCTGCCGGAGTCCCTCCCGTAGCTCTCGTACCTCCAGCCGGATGCCTTCTCGTAGCTGTGCCAGCAACAACGCATGCCCTCCAATGGACGGTCCCGCACCCGGACCCTCATGGGCAGATGACTCATCAGCCACTGCCCCGGACGCACGTGTCACTCTCCTCGGCGGCATTCTTACTACACGAAGTAAGAAGCACAACGTCAAAACAATTTTATAACCTATCGCGTCACTACCTCTACCCCACTGATCAATTCCACTATCACATGACATTACACACATACATTGCATCAATCACATTGCATAGTTTAGTACACATTGCCAAACAAATCAGAGTTGCACATTTCACTTAATCATATGATCTAATCCACAGTTTAGCATACATTCACAGCAAATGCAACTAGTGCCCTAATGTCAATGCATGCAAATCCTACCACAAGACTGGACTACCCTAAGTACACCTTGGAGGCTCAAAGAGGACCATGTTGATCAGGCATGTCCCTCCAGGCTCCTCCAAAGGACTTAAGATAACCAAGTCCGCCCACTACCCTAGGCCAACTAGACCATGCTCGATACCATATTGTCACGCCCCGGATTTCCAACCCGAGGAAACCGGAGGGCAAAGGGGTTAGGATACAAACCAAGAATTTAACATTTTAAACATCCATAACACATTCGAGAAAGTAATGTTCATAAAAGCAATCCAAACCAGTTTATTACAAAGAAAATCCTTTCCAATCCCATCCCCACCTGGGGTTACATCAATTCCCATAAAAAAAAACAAAACATAAATGGAAGAGAGTAAAATAATTATGGTCTTCCACCTTGGTGTATCCACCTAACGCCTGTAAGTCCCTGGAAAACAAGCAAACACAGGAGGAGGGGTGAGCAACCACGGCTCGGTAGGGATCAAGTCTCCCCAACCCTTCCCATGCTCCTAGCGGCTACATGCATGTGCACAGGTGTAGTGACGTGATAGTATTAGGAAAAAGAAAATAAAACATCACACAAGTGGGCGTAACCCCAGCCCCAGCCACACTGGCTAACAAAACACATCTCAAGCAAGTAGTTTAACCGCCTCTTCAGGCCACTGATTTAATCGCCTCTCAGGCAAAGTAGTTTAACCGCCTCTTCAGGCCACTGGTTTAACCGCCTCTCAGGCAAAGTAGTTTAACCGCCTCTTCAGGCCAGATAGCACAGTCATACACACAACACACACCACGGTCACTCAAGCATAAAACCAAACACTTGGTGTACACCCGTTCACAAGTGCACAAACCCAGCCATTCAGGCCATAGAACAAACACCCAGCATACATACATCCACTAAATCACAAGTCCAGCCACACGGACATATTACCAAACACGTAATGGGCATATACACACAGCTATATTCACACAGGCATTTCATCGAACATATAGCATGTAACAACAGAATCACACCAAAATGCCACGAAGGCCAACATCCATATAGGAGATCACACCTATATGGATTACATATGTATATATAAACAGATATAACTCTACAATCGGCCCTAGAACCCTAGGACGAGAGGAGGATTTAGGAAGAACAGAACCCCTACCTTGTATGTTCTCCTGCTCCCGCTTCCACGCAAGACTCCGACCACCCACGCAAGACGCTCCGGCAGCCACCGAAGCTCTCCTTCCCTCTCTCTCTCTCTCTCTCTCTCTCTCTCTCTCTCTCTCTCTCTCTCTGCGACGGCTGGTGGAGCAACAAACCCTAAACCTAAAACAGAGGGGCTTCTCCTCCTTATATAGACAACACAACATCAAAACGACGTAGTTTTAATTAAGTGAATCCCAGCATCAAAACGACGTAGTTTTGATGGAACAAGCTATGACCTTCCCACATCCATACACACCAAATTATTCACAATTCCAACATGGTCTTTTGGGAAAAGATGATTAGAATGACAAAACCAAGGTAACCATGCAAAAACATGCCTGCACACCAATTTGAACGCCAACTCCCCAATTGGCGTGCAGCTCCAAATGCACTCAAACTTCACCCCAAGCCTCCTTGCATCTTGTAGAGGTATGAGAAGCAAAAATATGCTTGCACATGAAATGGGTGAATTCACGTGCAGCTCCAAATGCTCTGAAATTTCTGTGGTAGATAGAGGACCTCATTCTAAGAAACTTTTGTTCTTGCACGCCAATTGTTTGAGGCCATCTACTAGGTCAAAAGTGAGCTCCAAGATCAGCCAAAACAGCTTAAAACCGCCTGTATACGCATAGCATCTTCCTAGGGCATAAAGGTACATTATCACTTGTCACATGCACCTCCCAAAAGTCCCCTCTTGGGCTCATCTCTTACCTCAAACTTGTGCACCAACATCCAAGGTGTTTGTGGTTAACTTCATACACACGGGTTACACACGGGTCATTACACCAGGAGAATCAGACTCTAAGGTAGTAGATCCAAAGGCTAGAAGCGTCTTTAGAAAGAGCTCTTCAAAGGTTGCAGCTGAGGGAAAAATAGGTAGAGACCATATTAAAGCAGAGGGAGGAAGCAGGTGAGTGACCACCCCAGAGGAAGAGGCGTCGTGCTACTTAGGAGATGACTGGAAGAATGCCTTAAGATCATGTAGCGATAGCTTTCATTTTACATGGCATTTCAGCATTGTATGTTTGTATTGTGTGTTTGTATTATGTGTTTTGTTTGTAATAAAGTTGTTTGTTTCTCTAACCCTCTGCATATACATCCATGCATCCATGCATATCAAATAAAAAAAATCAAATAAAAATTCCCTTGTACCTAGGTCGGTAGCTGCCTTTCTCCAGGATTCCGCACTCTTACAACCTCAGATCCCGGCGTAATCAAATACCACAGCCGCAGCCAATGGCAGAAGAAACAAATAACAAACTCATGGGGTTAGAACAGTCACAACAAGCCCTATAGGGGCAAATGTCTGCACTAATGGAAATGTTTACCAAGTTGACAAGAGAAGGAACCCCGACAGGGGGAACTACCAATCACCATCAAGAGTAGGGGCAGGAAGCAGTTCCACCGCCCAATCTGGCTCCAAGCTAGGCACTCACCTATCATCCTACCATGGCATAACCCCCAACTCCAAATCAAACTCACTTCACTATGCCCGCATCAGGACATGCAATGGAGGTAATGGGGTATCCATCTCCGAAGGAGGACATTGAGTCCCCTGCCATAAGACAACTAGAAGAACGATTGAAACCCGTAGAAGGCATCAATGGCTATGGCATGACCAGCCCACAAGACTTATATCTGGTCCCTGGAGTGGTGCTGCCACCAAAGTTCAAAATGCCAGAGTTTGAGAAGTTCAATGGGACCCAATGTCCGAAGACGCATCTAGCCATGTATTGCCAAAAGATGGCAGCCTATGCAGGAGAGGACAAGCTCCTCATGCAATGTTTCCTGGAAAGTCTAACTGGGGCATCCCTCTGCTGGTACTTTCAATTGGATGGTAACCGCATCAAGACAAGGAAAAAACTGGCCACCTCCTTCTTGGCCCAATACAAGCACGTCACCGAGCTGGCACTAGATCAACTAACCTTACAGTCCATGGAAAAGGGACCCGATGAAAACTTCAAAGATTATGCATGAAGATAGAGAGAGACTGTTGTGGAGGTCCAACCTCCCCTTACAGAAAGAGAACCCACTACTCTTTTTATCAATACGCTAAAAGGCGTCTACTACAAGAAGTTGATCGGGTACATCTTTAGTAGTTTTGCAGACTTAGTCGCATCCGGTGAACATGTAGAAAGTGGGATTAAAGGAGGAAAGCTAAATGGTGATGTGGCATAGGCATCAAAAAGGTCTCAACCACTGCCTAAGAAGAAAGAAGGTGAGAGCAACCTCGTATATCAATCAAACCAGGCAATGCAGCCGACATTCTACCAAGCACCAGGGTACTACCAAGGATCACCAGTGGCCGCCTACACTGCACCTGCACCACCTCCCCAATTCATGTCATACTTGCCGCAAGGAGGGGTTCCATTTCCATATCCAATGGTACCTAACTCATTTCAACCAAGAGCGCTATACCCAAAGCAACCAAGGCCAGTAACTCAGGAAGGACCAAGAGCCTCATTCGAAGGACAGGGGCAACCGAGGGCCCAGACCCAGCAAGCAGGAGTGAATCAGGCTCCTCGTCGACCACGAGAAGAGTTTGACCCAATTCTAATGACTTATGCGGAATTATACCCCAAGCTTTTAGAGGCAAGGATGGTAACCCCTATACCCTTGGGAGAAATAAAGTCTCCTCCCCCGGCCTGGTACAAGCCAGATGCTAGATGTGAATATCATGCAAGTGGAGCTGGACATGATATCAAAAATTGTATAACATTAAAAAGGAAGGTTCAAGCATTGGAGGATGCGAAGTGGCTAGACTTTTCTGCACTGACTGGGACGCCAAACGTGAACAGTAATTCACTTCCAGAACACTCTCATGATGTGGCCAATACCACAATAGAAGGACGGCTAGAGAAGGTTTCGCAAATACAAATGGAGAAAAGTTATTTGTTTAACCTGCTGCAGGAACATGGATATATACCTGCTATGGACACATTGAAGACAGAGAAGGGGACAAAGTTGGAGAAACAATGTCTTTATCACAAAATGTCACGGGGACGTGATATTAAACAATGTAGCGAGTTTGCTAGCATGGTACAAAAGCTCATGGACCAGAGGATGATCGAATTCTCAAGAGGAGAGGTAGACAATCAAAGCCACATGATCCAAGGAGACATGTCATACCAACCATCATGGGTGCCAATACCCTTGTCTTGAGCGTTAAGACTCCAGAAATCCCACTACTGCCACATGGGATCAAGCCTCTCACTATACATGATGCAAATCTTGTGCCAAAAAAGAAAGCAGAAATAGAAATTCTGCAACTGCCTCATAGAATTACGCCTCTCACCATATGTGATCCTACCCCTTTCCTTTACAAGACAGAAAAAGTTGTCCCATGGAACTACAACTATGAAGTAGTCTAGGGAGCCACCGCAGCAGAAAAGAAAACCCGGAGCGATCGGGCTTATGCCCCTAATATGGCTGACAAAGCAAGGAAGGAAAAAGCTGTAGAACCAGACATTGAACCGACACTAGAGACAACGAGGAAAGGAACACCGGTCACGGAAAAAGAGATAATAGAATTTCTAAAACTCATGAAGCAGAGTGAGTACAATATTGTCGATCAGTTAAGTCGACAACTAGCTCGCATCTCATTGCTCTCATTAATGATGGATTCCCAACCCCGACCATCCAGTGGCGAATGTGGATGGACTCACTAGTAACCTCATTATGAACAATGTCATCAGCTTTGGAGATGACGAGTTGCCCCAGGAAGGAAAAGGACATATAAAAGCTCGACACATCACAGTCAAGTGTAAGGAGCACATTATAGCTCGAGTACTCATTAACAACGGCTCTACCCTGAACATTATGCCCTTACACATACTACAACAACTTCCAATCGACGCATCCTATATGCGTCCCTGTACGATGAAGGTACGGGCATTCAATGGAAGAAAACATGACGTGGTGGGAACTCTGGACATTCCACTATTGATTGGACCAACTTCCTTTACGATAGAATTTCAGGTGATGGACATTGCGCCATACTATCATTGTTTGTTGGGAAGACCCTGGATCCACATGGCAGTAGCAGTGCCGTCTAACCTCCACCAAAAGATGAAATTTGTGATAGAAGACCAACTTGTTTGCATCTCTGGAGAGACAAGTTTCCTCGTCACCAAGCCAGTATCAGTCCCTTATGTTGAGAACAACAAAGATGTACCAGATTGCTCCTATCGGGGTTTGAGATGGTGAATGTCACTTCTGCCCTAAGCCATTATCTCTCGAAGGCTGCAAGAATGGTTGCAGCCACCATGATCAAGCAAGGGTACAAACCAGGGCAAGGATTAGGCCCAAAGGCACAAGGAATCCAGAAACCATTGACCATCTGAGAAAATACCGAGAAGTTTGGGCTAGGCTACGTGCCTATAAGAGCTGACAGATAGAGGGAACTGCCAAAAGGAAGGAAATCAGAGTGGCAAAGTTGCATAAAAGGCCAATACAAGAGGAAAAGAGGAGCTTTCCCCCCTTAAATGTTACTTTCCGAATTGGAGGGTTTATCCACAAGAGCCAACCCGAGCCCGAGACGGGGACTATAGCTGCATTGGACACAGGCGAGCACGCACCGAAAGAGATGGTTCTGGTGGTGCGAGAGGATCCCAACCAGCCATGAACAATTGGACCAGCCTTGACCTCCCCATCATGTAATGCTTAAGGGGTCACTGGGATTTAATGTATTCTATTTTAATGTCTTTTGAAGCGGTGAACATTTGTTCTCATTAAAAGTTTCCCAATAAAATATACTTTTTCAAATCTTTCATAGTGTATTCCATTCATGACATATGCATATCATATTCGGTTACAACTTGTAATTCTCTTATAAGTAGGTATCATGATGTCAATGAAAACATAGTATGCGAAAGCGAGACGAGATGCATAAGGTTTGATCAAAGTCCAAACTGGGAGCAACCAGTGTTTGTAGCTGATGAGAATAATGTAGAGATACCTGAGCTACCGAGAGAGATCAAACACCTATTGGAAAGGGACGATCGCTTGTCCATTCCAAGTGAAAACCCAATAGAAATAGTGAATTTGGGGACAATAACTGAACCAAGAGAATTGAGGGTAGGGTCTTTGATAGATGCTGACATCAAGAAGCAATTAATCGAGCTATTAAGGAGTTACATCGACGTTTTTGCATGGTCATATCAAGATATGCCAGGATTAGACACAGACATAGTGCAACATCACATACCAATGAAGCCAGAGTGCAAGCCAGTATAGTAGAAGTTGCAAAGAATGAGGCCGGAGATGCTACTGAAGATTAAAGAAGAAATCAAAAAGCAATAGGACGCAGGTTTCCTAAGTGTCTCCCACTATCCAGAATGGGTGGCCAATGTTGTACTAGTACCGAAGAAAGGAGGCAAAGTCCGCATGTGTGTCGATTATAGAGATCTGAACTAGGCCAGTCCGAAAGATAACTTCCCGCTTCCTCACATTGATACCCTAGTGGATAACATAGCAAAGCATGCTCTATTCTCATTCATGGATGGCTTCTAGGGCTACAATCAGATTTGTATGGCTCCCGAACACAAGGAGAGGACCATGTTTACAACACTTTGGGACACATTCTGTTATAACGTGATGCCTTTTGGTCTGAAGAATGCAGGGGCAACCTATTAATGAGCCATGGTGACCCTATTCCAAGACATGATGCGTAAAGAAGTCGAAGTCTATGTGGCCGACATGATAGCCAAATCACGAAGCACTGAAAATAACATTGAAGTACTTCGTAAGCTCTTCAACAGGCTACGGAAATATCAACTCAAATTGAACCCTGAAAAATGCACTTTTGGGGCTATGTCGGGAAAACTGTTAGGTTTCATTGTGAACCAAAAAGGAGTGAAAATTGATCCACACAAGGTTCGGGCTATCCTGGAGATGCCCCCACCACGAACTATCAAGGAGGTCATAGGATTCCTCAGGCGGTTGAATTACATTGCCCGATTCATTTCCCAATTGATGGCCACATGTGAACCCATTTTCAAGACATTACGGAAGAATAACCCTGAAATTTGGAATGACAAGTGTCAAGAAGCCTTTGACAGGATCAAGCAATATCTGTCCAATCCACCTGTTTTGGTCCCCCAGTACCAGACAGACCCTTGATCTTATACTTGACTGTTCAGGAGTCCTTAATGGGTTGTGTCTTGGGGCAACATGATTCTATAGGCAAGAAGGAGCAGACCACTTATTATCTCAGCAAGAAGTTCACCATCAATGAAGCGAACTATACACCGTTGGAAAAGACATATTGTGCCCTTGTATGGATAACAAGACGGTTAAGGCAGTATAGTCTTTATCATACCACATGGCTGATTTTGAGGCATGATCCACTCAAATATCTCTTGGAAAAGCCATCCATCTCTGGAAGATTGCCAAATGGCAATTGGTCCTATCGGAATATGATATCATCTATGTGCCTCAAAAAACCATCAAAGGAAGTGCAATAGCTGATTACTTGGCAAACAGAGCACTAGAAGATTATGAGCCTATGACTATTGGATTTCCAGATAAGCATGTCAACATTTCCAGTCTCTTAGGGCATGCTGTTGGGGCCATCCTAATATCTCCAAAGGGCGAACATTTCCCGATGGCGGCAAAGTTAACCTTCCCTTACACCAATAATGTAGTAGAATACGAGGCCTGTGTGATGGGCTTCAAGAAGCAATTAGCAAAGGAATAAAAAAAATTACGTGTGTTTGGTGATTCTGCGCTTATCATTTTAAAAGTGAGGGGCGAATGGGAGACTCAAAACCACAAATTAATCCCATATCGGAAGCATGTTACGGAGTTAGCTGAGCAATTTAAAGATATCACATTTGAGCATATGCCCAGGGAATACAATCAGATTCCTGACGCGCTAGCCACTCTAGCCTCCCTCCTTCGACTAGACACAACGTTGGAAGTCCAGTCTTTCAATATCCGTATACAAGATACTCCTGCACATTGCATGGCCGTTGAAGGAAATACTGAAAAAAAGCCTTGGTTTGATGACATCAAACAGTATTTTCTCAATCAAGAATACCCAGCAGAGGCCTCTGAGTCTGATAAAAGAAATATTCGAAGGTCGGCATCCAATTATTACCTTGACAGTCCCATTCTATATAAGTGAAATTATGACATGGTGTTACTGCGGTGTGTGGCAAAAGAAGAGTCAAAATAGATAATGAAAGAAGTGCACGAAGGAGAATGCGATTCACACGCAAATGGACATGCATTAACAAGACAAATCATGTGAATGGGCTATTATTGGGTCACCATGGAAAAAGATTGCATTGAATATGTGCACAAATGCCTCAAGTGTCAAATTTATGGCGATAAAATCCAAGTACCACCATCCAGACTGCATGTGATGGTTTCCTCGTGACCGTTTTTGCTTTGGGGCATCGATGTGATTGGACCGATATCTCTGAAAGCATCCAATGGTCATCGTTTCATTTTGGTGGCCATCGATTACTTTACCAAGTGGGTAGAAGCAACGTTATATGCCAACGTCAAACAAGTTGTGGTACTTAGATTTATGTGGAATAACATCATATGTCGCTATGGACTCCCTGAGCAGATCATAATGGACAACGCCGCCATTTTGAACAGTCAAATGATGGGTAAGTTGTGCGAAACATACAAAATCCATCACCGCAACTCAACCCCCTATCGCCCAAAGATGAATGGAGAAGTTGAAGTAGCCAATAAGAAGATCAAGAACATTATCAGAAAGATGACGGAAAGATACAAAGTTTGGTATGAGAAGCTACCATATGCTTTGCATGCTTACCGCACCTCGGTACGAACATCAACTGGGACAACTCCATTTTCTTTGGTTTATGGTATGGATGCAGTCTTACCTGTCGAAGTGGAGATACCTTCCCTCCAAGTACTCAGGGATACTCAGCTCGAAGAAGTAGAATGGGCCCAAAGTTGTTATGAGCAGTTGAACTTAATCGAAGGCAAACGTTTGGCAGCTATTTGCAGAGGACAGCTATATCAACAAAGAATGATGAACAACTACAACAAAAAGGTGAAGCCTAGAAGTTTTCAAGCGGGTGACCTCATCCTAAAGAAGTTCTTACCAATCCAAAACGACCATAAAGGCAAGTGGACTCCCAATTATGAAGGCCCATATGTTGTGAAGAAAGCATTCTCAGGAGGCGCCTTAATCCTTGCCAGAATGGATGGTGATGAGCTCCCTAACCTAGTGAATAGCGATGCAGTGAAAAAGTTCTATGCCTAACTCTCCCATCCAAATGAGGAGTTCCTTAATCCTTTTTCCTAGACATGGAAAGAATAAACATGACAGTAATGAGCGGACATGGTGAAAACCCGAAAGGGCACCAAGAGTAAAATACAAAGCTCCAACAAAAGACAAAGAAGCAAACAAAGGTGGACTTGGTGAAAACCTGAAAGGGCACCAAGGGTAAAATACAAAGCCAAAAGCAAATCTTGAAGGATGAAATCAGTCAGAATCTCGAAGGATCAAGACCACATAAAACAGGGTCCTTAATAATGGACACAACACCATTTGAAAACAGCAGCTACAAATAGTGGAAGGCTTGGTCAAACCTAAGGCTACTCGAATCAAATTTGTACATTATGCTTCTAAAGACTTGTGATTTTGTTTATTAGATTATAACAAGGGGGACTTTCTATGATATAAGTATGTTTTGTGGAATCAAACCAACAACAATCCCTTTTTCATCTCTTTAATCATGTTACATCGTCTTCATTTTACATTTAATTAGAATATTTTAAATCCCAGTAGGCTCTATTGGCATTACCTTATGAGTAGAGTCAAGCTCAAAAACCTCAATCAAGTCAAGCTCTTCATGCAAAGTACCAATATTGCCACAAAATACTAATATCCCTAGTGAAGTCATCAAGCCAAGCTCCTCAATGCGGTGAAGCTAAATTAAACAGACCCTTCATCCACAAAAGGGAGTTCCCCAGCAAAGATAGAATGGACTCCCCAGCCAGAAAGACAAAGAGTTCCCCAAATAAGTTGGATGTCATCCAAACTCTCCAACAACATGGAGATATACTCCCAGCCTATATTGAGTCATTCATTTCACTATGTATCCCCGCATACACCACATTGCATTCCATGCATTATTTACATTCATTTAGCAAGCTTATTTGCATGCATTCCATGCATTATTTGCTTTCCATGCGTTATTTGCATTCCACATTTCAGGAACGTCATCACCTCTCAAGATCCCAAAAACTCATTCTCAGCAAGCTTCTTATCAAGCCCTCCAAGCTTCTTTTGTTCAACCCTAAATCTTTCTTTGCCACTTCCCTAAAGCATCCTTTTAACACTCGAACAAACTTTTTCCCTTTTTGGGTCACCTCGTAGATCGATCTCCTTGAGTGAACTCGTAGAAGGAGCCCAGATTGGGTTACTTCCCAAGCTCACCAACTCCCCAAAGCATTTCCCTCAAACACCAATTGATGTCTCCAACAAATCTTTTCAATTCAAGCCTGTCGTTGATGTGGGCTTTCCATTTTTCAGTTCAAGCCTATCGATGCTGTGGGCTTTTTTATTTTTAAGTTCAAGCCTATAGTTGCTGTGGGCTTTTCATCTTCAGTTCAAGCCTATTACGTTGCTGTAGGCTTTCATTTTCAGTTCAAGCCCATCGTTGCTGTGGGCTTTCCATTTTTCAGTTCAAGCCTATCATTGCTGTGGGCTTTTCATTTTTCAGTTCAAGCCTATCGTTGCTGTGGGCTTTCCATTTTTCAGTTCAAGCCTATCGTTGCTATGGGCTTTCCATTTTTCAGTTCAATCCTATCATTGCTGTGGGCTTTTCATTTTTCAGTTCAAGCCTATCGTTGCTATGGGCTTTTCATTTTTCAGTTCAAGCCCATCGTTGCTGTGGGCTTTCCATTTTTCAGTTCAAGCCTATCATTGCTGTGGGCTTTTCATTTTTCAGTTCAAGCCTATCATTGCTGTGGGCTTTCCATTTTTCATTTCAAGCCTATCGTTGCTGTGGGCTTTCCATTTTTCAGTTCAAGCCTATCGTTGCTATGGGCTTTCCATTTTTCAGTTCAAGCCTATCGTTGCTATGCGCTTTTTATTTTTCAGTTCAAGCCTATCGTTGTTGTGCGCTTTTCATCTTCAGTTCAAGCCTATTATGTTGTTGTAGGCTTTCAATCTCCAGTATCTTTACATCATAGGCGGTAATCTTCTTACCTCTTCAAATCCTATTTGGCTTTGCTTGCCTTTCCCATTTTTGTTAGGCCTTGCTTCCCTTTTTCATTTTTGTTAGGCCTAGTTTGCCTTTTCCATTTCTATTGGCTTTGCTTGCCTTTTTCTATTTCCGTTAGGCCTTAGATGTCTCATCAAAATTATATCCAAGTCCACCAGCCTGAGAAGCCCCTTTTCACTCTCGAGGACAGACCCAACCAATGCATTCTACTCTTCCTCCGAGCAAGGTAAGTCAGGTAAGTGCTCCAACCCGTCCAAAATGACTCCCTTTTATCTTTGTACGTTGTTTGTATACAAATAGTGCACAAAGAGGGGCAGCTGTTAGACCCCATTTTGTCCGGGTTTGACATACTAACCCCATTTGTATATAGTTGTCTACCAATGCCATATACCTTGTGGAATAGGTCCTCAAGGATCCCCCACTACCAAGGAATGGTTTGGCATTGATGTTAGCCCCAATTTACACAAGATGGATACATTGACACGAACAAGGAAGCCCGAAATTGATAACATCTGTTGTAAGCCCCGAAAGTACCCCAAGACCAATACCAGGGGATAGAGGAGGAAATTTGGAGAATAACGCACTTGACTGAGCTCAATTCCGATGAAAAACGAAGAAGTCATGGCCAAAACAACTTTCGTTGGAAAAGTCAAACTTGCCAAAAGACGGTCAATGCCCCTGGTCAAACTGCCCGGAAAAGAGACTATGTAAAATTCTCCAAAACATCTATTTAGACAAATACGAGTCCTCCCAAATAATCCCCGAAAGGTTATCCATTTTTGCATTTTGGGTGGGGGTAAAAAAGTAATTAAAAGTTGACTCGTAGCCTCGAAGCCTCGAAGCCTCGAAGACTCGAAGACTCGAAGACTCGAAGCCTCGAAGCCTGTAAGCCTTCAACACAGTAAGCCTTCGGGTCTTCAAGGAGTGACCCCGTCGACCTTTGCTGACACTCTGACCTGCCGACACTTCGACCCGTGGACCTTCTACCCTTCGCCCCTCTGATCTTCGACCCTTGATCTTCGAGGAGTGACCCTTCGACCCTGCCGACACTCCGACCTGCCGACACTTCGACCCTTCGCCCCTCTGATCTTCAACCCTTGATCTTCGAGGAGTGAGCCTTCGACTCTTCCGACACTCCGACCTGCCGACACTTCGACCCGTGACCTTCGACCCTTCGCCCCTTTGATCTTTGACCCTTGACCTTCGAGGGTTGGCCTACGACCCATTGACCGTTACCCTTCGACTCACTAACCTTCAACCCTGGCGACTCTTCAACCTGCCGACATTCTGACCCTTTGACCTCTGACCATCGCTATTTGGCCTCTCTCAATGGCCCTCTCACTGATTGCTCACGGGACGTGTTTTACTAGCTAGCCATTTTGTCAAAGGTGCTTTTCAATGCCTGTCAGTCACATGTGTCACTAAAAAACAAAAAAAGGCAATCATAGGTTGACAGTCCACCCGACAAAGCATAGAATCTGGAAATTAATAATACTAGGATTAATAATACACCCGACAAAGCATTAAATGCAGCAATTAATGAGATGCAGCCAAACCTCTTTAAAAACCAGTATCCTCTCCAACAAAAAAAACAGAGATTACGCCCAGAAAAAGAAAAAACCTTTGACCTTGAAAAAAAAGCTGCTGCCATTCTCCATAATTTCGCCCAACTCCCTCCTTCAAAAATACAAAAAAGGGAGTCACATAGGCCGTTTCCTCTTTCTTTCTTTTCTATTTCCACTACCTTTCTCCTCACCTTTTTTAACAACCATACGTACTCCTTCTCTTTCTCAAACCCAGAAGTTTCTGAACCAACATTTTCATCTCCCCAGTTTCATTTTCGTTCTTTTTTTTTCTCATCAACAAATATCCAAAAAACAAAAAAAAAAAAAAAAACAGATCCATTCGCAGTTCTTTCCAGCGGTACCTAGCTTCCAGCCCGATTTCGACCGACCAATCTTGGAGTCTCGCCCTCCTGCCAACGTCGCTGCTACCGGAATTCCAAGCTAGAGCCTAAGTCAGTTTATTTATTTATTTATTTTTAATCTTTATGTTGTTTTAATTTGTTCTTGTTTTACTTCATATATTCGTTTATTATTATGTTATTTTTTCTTATCTTTTAGTTGTTTTAATACATGATTGTAATTTGTAATAGCAAAAAAAAAAACCCCGAGAGAGTAAAAAAAAGAGAAAAAGAATCATGCAAAAAAAAAGGAAAAAAGAGGGGAGTGAGTTTGTTATTCTATTTGTGGATGCCACCAGCACACACATAACTTTTATGTTGATAGTTGTTTTAACACATAACATGTGTTAGTGCTTAGTTTTACCCTTGTCAAACCAAAAACAAGAAAAAAAAACTCCAAAAAACAAAGCAAAACAAAATAAATACAAAAAAAAACTATTTTCAAAAAAGAAAAAAATAACCAAAAAAAAGTGGTTTTTAAACCAAAAAAGGGCATATTTCAATTTTTAGGACTTGAATAAAAAAACAAACAAACAAAACAAAACAAAACAAAAACAAAACAAAAAAAGGGGCATTAGGATTTTGTTTTCCATTTCAAACAGAAAAACAAAATAAAACTTTTAGGATTCCCTTTAGAAATTTAGGGTAAATCAATTTTTAACCATAACTTTAACAAATAACTTAGCTAAATAAAAGCATAGACCTTCTACAAAACTCAATCCAATTACGGCAGTAACAATAAATAGAAAACCTTCATTCCAAAAATAGATACCGAAAGGGCGCTGTAGGGGTAATAATCCTTCCCTACATGTAACCAACTCCCGAACCCTTCTCTGATAACGCAGACCACATTTTTTACTACTCAAGGTAGAGGGTATTCAACCGTACCCCAAAAACAGTTGGTGGCGACTCTAAATTTCTCACCGTTGGTTTAATTTAAGCCCACCCCAAATGGGCCCGGACGAAAACTAGTGATGACACCATCGATGTAGCCTATTACTCATGGAAAGACCACCAGCTCATAGATTGCAAGGGTGATAAGTGAATGGGCTTTGTCCATGCTTATGCCTTCCAGCTCATTTTTATGAACTACCACGGAAAGATTTCTTTAGCTAAGCACTTGTGCCCCCGGAAGTGTGCTAGCCCACGTCTACAGGACTTTTATGGGTTAGGCTGAAAAACAATGCCATCTTCTTCCCAAGGAACACCAAGTATTCTTCGATATTCCTCCAAGGTTGGTACTAGGTCCACGTCATTAAAGATGAAGCACCTTTGCCTCGGACCCCAAAAATGGACCGCTACTTTGATCATGATTTCATCAACAAAGACTTATGTCAGGTAAAAGAGATCGCCAAGTTGTTGGATGTAAGCTATTTGCCTCTTGTTAGGCCATTTGCTCTGTATGGCTCGGATATCATCGCGGAGTTCGACTTGAGTATCCATGGTGATCTAGTCAGCTAAAGAAAACGTCTCGAATGAGAAGTTTTCCAATTGTCGTTGGATCCGAATTGAGGCGTACTTCACCTCTTTTATACTTTAAGGATTGCCGATGCCCCTCAGAAGGTTCCCAAAACTTGCCATGTTCCCTATATGTATGCATGGGATGACATGGTATGTATATGACAAGTAAAAATGAATGTGGGTTAAGGTAAATCCAAGCAAAATAAGATAATATGGTGAAAAGCGCATGAATAGGAAAACAAGGTGTAAACAAAGCAACAACAATGATAAAGCACACACATGAAGGTTAAGACCCTAGATGGGCATCTACATCTATGCCTATCTTATTTGTTGGTTCCCAAACTATCTCATAAGAGAAGCTCCGTACCCCTAAAGGCATTAATATAGGGGGGCCTCCAAAAGGACCCTACTTGGGTGAGGAGTTCAAGCACCTTAAGTAAGAGAGAACCCACAGGGCATCTCTATTAAACCTCGCTAATCCTAGGTAAGAGTAGAAAACCCGAGTATAGGGTTGAAGGGATAGAGAAATGCAAGTATGCACAAACAAGGCAGTTATATAAAAGGAAAAGAATATAAAAAAAGAACAAAAGGGAAATAAACAAACAACCACGCCACAAACAAGAGACCATGGCTAGACTCTGTCAAATATCCCGAGCAGAGTCACCAACTGTCATCACCCGTTTTCATCCTAGCTCGGAGATTGCTGCGAGATACTGTTTTGGATGGAGATTTGGTCATTGAGCCATCATTGCCATAGTTCGCACAAAACCAAAAAGTGAGATAGGGTAAAGAATGATTCGCCACCAAACAAAAAGGAAGGTGTGCTTGGCCACCTAAGAGGGGTCTACGATTCTAGAGAATAGGTTCAGAGTCGGTTATGTGTAAGGAAGGAAGAAGAACTCTTGCACCCCCATAGCACCCAAAATTGATACCTAGTCTTTGTCTATAGGTGCTTACTTGTTTTAATTTTCCTTTCTTTTCCTTTTTTATATTTTTTAGGGACAAGGGAGGTTTTATTTAGAAAAACCAAATTTGGAAATTGATCCCCAGCGACAATGGTGTAGAATAAAATTTATTAAAAAGGACCATTGCCACAATTGATGTGGGCTCGAATGGTTCGATTATGGACATGTCCTTCAATCCTAGGGATGTTGGGGGCCTTTTTTCTAAAAGGGTTTACTTTTGTGTTTTATCTGGGAAATAGAAAGAAGGTTTGGTAGCGTGAAGAGCATACTATGAAGCTCAGATTCACTACTACGGACGATGTTGACCGAGTGGCGAGGATATGAGCATGGAGCTCAATCCCAAGGCCACTGGGGTGTTTGTTTTTTAATAAAAAGATTTGGGGTTTATCTTTGTGTTTTGTCTAGAAAAACAAGAAGATAAAAGAAGAAATGAAGAAAGAACCTGGAAGTAATGAGGTTGATGCTCCTGCTGTACATGACTCCTTGGAATGCTTGAGGAATACCGACAAACGGTGCCAAAGGTGTGCCAAGATCAGAAAAGTCGTGTATATTCCTTTTCTCTTTTTGTTGTGCTCTTGCTCGTGCGCTCTTATGATTATCGATCGATAGATCATGGATGCCTTCCTTTCTGTTTGGGCGAGTAGCCTTTTTCTAGAGGTTGAGGAAGAGACAGTCAGCCCTCTTAGAAATAGGGGGAGCATTCTAATTAAATGCCTCAGAACTCCCATACATCTGTGATATTCCCAAGATCCAAGAAAGATCATTTGGGTCTGTGTGTGTGTATACAGAGAGGGTGGTGAACCTGTATACTTAAAACTATATTCTTTAGTTTTAATAGTAGTATGATACTCAAAGGTATTCTACAGATGTGGTTCTTCTTTGGGTATTATTTTAGTATCTTATGCAATATCATATTAATAGCAGGTATGTATGGGAAGTAAAAGACAAAGACACACGATTTACATGGTTCAATCAATGTGATCTACTCCACGGTGGTGAGGGTGTACCTACATCGGGTTAAATCCACTATATGCTTTCAATACAATTTTCAGATCACTAGGGTAAGGGTTTAGGACCTTAGCATTTAACGAGCCATGCTTATAAGTGGAGAGAACACTTCATTTGTTCTGTTCTGATTTTTATGCTCTTATTTTCAAGTTGCTATTCTTAATACTTTTGAAAACAGTTTATAATTTTTGTTTGATATGAAAAACAATTTATAATTACCAAATGTATTGCACATTTGCAAAATGAGATGGGCTCTAGCCATTTTCAGTTGCTAGATATGTTGGCCATAGGTCGCCGGTGACAGTAAAAAACTAAGAACATTATTAATGGAATAGCTAAATATTTTAATAATTTTGTCTATATAGTAAAATAATAGTTACAAATCGTACAATTTGTGTGTTTGTTATAAACTTAGTTAAAATTCTAAATTTTAAGTCATCGACTAGTAAAAATTAGTCAAATTTGACTAGCAAGGGTCTTGATGTTTGATATTCCAAGATCCAAGCAAGATCGTCTGGGTATGTGTGTGTGTATACAGAGAGGGAGGGTGAATCTGTATACTTAAAAACTATCTCCTGTAGTTTTAGGAGTAGTATGATACTCAGAGGTATTCTACAAATGTGGTTCTTCTTTGGGTGATATTTTAGTATCTTATATATAGAATATCAGATTAATAGTAGGTATGTATGGGAAGTAAAAGACAAAGACACACGATTTACGTGGTTCAATCAATGTGATCTATTCCACAGTGGTGAGGGTGTACCTACGCCGAGTCCAATCCACTATATGCTTCCAATACGGTAGGGTAAAGCCCTTGCTATAATAGGATCAACTCTTTTTTCTCTTAAGTGCAAATACAAAAATAGTATTACTCCAGTACTCACTCACTGTGATGAACTGTCTAGCGCAATCTGCTCCTACGTATTCAATCGTTTGCACTGCTTGACCTTCAACCACTCCTTTGCCAAACTCACAATCTGTTCGTTGAATGTATGAGAAACGAAGACAGATTAACTCATTGTTATCTCGCTTACAATCTTCCTCTCTCTCTGTGTATATCTTACGAACTACTTTGTGTCATCTTTTTGTATCGCTCTAGATACCTTTCATGTATTCTCTAATATTCTGACGCATTTCTTGAAGTAAGGCATATCCTTGCTTTTATAGAACGGCCGTAGTATGAAACCCTTCTACTAGGGTTAAGCATGATTCCCCTTTTGATCTTCATCGTTCACACATGTTAAGCCAAGCCAGCCTCAGATGACGTCCACGTGTTTTCCAATACTTAGCGTGCTCAAAAATGTTGTCTGAGTGATAACTTACTTAAACAGTGACCTTTAACGCGTTTCGATCCTTCGACTAGCCATAGCCTCGAAGATGTATACCTCATAGCTTCGCTATTACTTCTCCAGCTACACATGTTGCTGCCTCTGAGTCTTCACCTTCGACTCTTCGAGCCTTGGGAATTGATCTTCCAATTCTTCTGTTCTTCGGCTTCAAAGCTAAGTACTAGTGATCAACTGACTTTTCACTCTATGAGTCTTCGAGTTTTCAAATCTCCAGTTTCGAGTCAGTCACAACCGCATTTTACCTTGGCTAATCATTTGTTCACATCAACGGGTCTCTGTTCTCGGCAATGGGTCTCCCAATCTTCGACCCTATGAGCTTCGACCCTACAGGCTTTGACTTTACAACATTGCCATTCTACACCCGATAGGTCTTCGAGCCTGCAAGTCTTCAAATCTCTGAGACGCTACTCTCACCTGATTACACCTTATGTCTTCGAGTCTTCGACCCTATGGATCTAGGAGTCGGCGACCCTGTGTTCCTTCAATGTTGCTTCGAGCCTGATGGTCTGATGATCTTCGACTATGTATATCTTCGATTCATCTGATCTTCGACATTGTGAGTCTACGACTCTTTGGATCTTTGACCCGAATCTTCGACTCTGTAAGTACATGGTTAGATGCCCTCTACGAGCTCACTCTACAAAGTTATCAAACCCAGTATGAGCCTTCAACTCTGCGTCCTCCCGCTTTCGCATTCTGTTGACAACAATGACAACTAAAGTACGATGAGAACAACAGTCTGTTGTACTATTTGAGGAGTCTGCGATTAATGTCTGGTAAGGCGCTAATTCCTGTATAATTAGAGTTTTGGAACATCTTAAAACGTCTTTATGATTTTCTTGGAAAACAGGTCCCAAGAGGCTAGAGGTAGCGCATATGGCGTGGTGATGTTAAATCCACTTTTCGAAGATAATTGGAAAACAATTTGGATCATTGGAAGCATATTCCGGATCATTGATACTATGGATTATTCCAGATTATTGATGCTATGGATCATTCCAAACTATTGAAGCTGTGGATCATGGATACTATGGTATACGGAGCGATCAGATCATTGAGGCCTATTCGTATCATTGGAGACTTATTCCGGATCTCTGGATACCTTATTCTGTTCTAGTGGAAAGCTTGGATCTCTTATTCGTGCTAAGGAAGGCTCATATTCTTTACTCGTGATAATCACTCGGATTCCTTACTCCATGCTAAGGAAGGCTCGGATTCGACCTCGATGCTCTAGATTTGACCTCGATGCTTCGGATTTGACCATTGACCATGATGCTATGGATTTGACCATTGACCATGATGCTCCGGATTTGACCATTTGACCATGATGCTCCAGATTTGACCATTGACCATAATGCTCTAAATTTGACCATTGACTATGATGCTCCGAATTTGTATAATCGCAGTTTGACCAAGGGCATTTGACCGTCCTCTTGCAAGTTTAGACTTTTCTGTCCAAACCCGTTTTGGCCATAACTTCTTCATTTTAAGTTGGAATTGAGCCCAATCAAGTGCGTTGGTCTCTAAATTTCATCTTCTGCCATTTAATGTTGGTCTTGAGGCATTTTGAGGTCCTTTAGAAGTGACCACCCATTTCGGGTTTCTTTTCTGAGTTTGATTGCGATCTGGCTTGGTCAAAATGGGGTACAACAATTACCATCAAGGATAAATATCCAATTCCTTTCATCGACAAACTCCTTGATGAATTACATGGCTCTAGGTATTTCTCCAAACTTGACCTTCGTGCCGGATATCATCAAATACGAGTTCTAGAGACTAATATCCACAAGACTGCCTTCCGAACCCATCATAGGCACTATGAATTTGTTGTGATGCCTTTCGATCTTAGAAATGCCCTAGCCACCTTTTAGAGTTTGATGAATGACTTGTTGCGACCCTACTTACAGAAGTTCGTTCTCATTTTTTTGACAATATCTTGGTGTATAGCAAGGGTTGGCAAGACCATCTCGACCACCTCCACAAAGTCCTACACGTCTTATTTATCAACTGCTTATTCGCTAAGAAATCCAAATGTTGATTTGGCGTGTTGAGGGTGTCATACTTGGGACATCTTATTTCCTTTGCAGGGGTAGCAGTGGATCTGGCCAAGATTAATTATGTCCTCAAATGGCCTACTCCCACCTCAGCAAAAGGAGTCCGTGGCTTTCTTGGTTTAACAGGATACTACCGCATGTTTATTAGTGGCTTTGGAGGGATTGCCGCTTTGCTCACTCGCCTATTGTCGAGTGCTGGGTTCCAATGGACATCAGAAACAACCGATGCTTTCTCCCAATTAAAGAAAGCGCTTTCAGGTCCGCCAGTCCTCCACTTACCAGATTTTACTCAATCCTTTATCATCAAATGTAATGGTTATGGCGTCGGCATTGGAGCTATCTTACAACAACAAGGCCGGCCTATTGCTTACTTCAGTGAAGCTCTAAAAACTTCGGCTTTGACTTTATCAACATATACGAAAGAGATGCTTGTCATAGTCAAAGCTATCCGCAAATGGGGATCGTATCTAATCGGAAAGCCCTTTGTCGTTCGTACGGATCACAAAAGTTTAAAGTACCATTGGGCTGGCTAGTCCTGAAACATGGACCGTGTGAAGGGACATGGATAATCGGTTCCGAATTATTCGAAGGATGAAGTTGTCACTAGAAGGTGGTGTAGATGCCCTACATGCGAAATGACATATTGAGTTAGTTGACAAGTGGATCGATATAAATATTTGGACCGACTACAGAGATGCGTTATTTGGGCCAACTGATGGAATAATGAGAGGCATCAATGATTTTCCACTATCAATGCCTACCTATCATTCTCGGCGTTGGATTATCAGTACCCTCAATGATCTGGAAGCTATTGGAGCAACACATTACAACGCCCGCCCAATCATAGTGGCTACCAAAACTCCTCGGGTATGATTACATCGTTGAGTATAAAAAAGGGACAGAAAATTGTGGTGCAGATGCTCTCTCCCGAGTTGGCGAGCTCAATTTCCTTTTTGTGTCCTTGCCCATTGCCACCTAGTGGTCCACACTCTAACAAGAGGTCACAACCAATCCATTCTACAAGTAGCTACTAGAATCTCTCCCTCCTTGTTATTTTATACGAGATGGGGTGCTTTTCAAACATGGAAGTATCTATTTAAGTCCCACATCTCAGCTCATTCCTACCATTTTGTCCACCTACCATTTTTCACCAGTTGGGGGACACTTTGGCTATTATAAAACATTGAGTCGCATCCACGCCAATTTTACGTGGCCTCACATAAGCACAAAAATCAAGGACTTCATCAAGGATTGTGTGGTCTATCAAAGTTGTAAATCAGAGAATATATAGCCCGAATACCCAAAAAAATCTGGACAAATATCTCCATGGATTTTGTGGAGGGGTTGCCATTATCCCACGGCAAATATGTTATTATGGTCGTAGTTGACCGCTTGTAGAAGTATGCACACTTTCTCTCCCTTAAACATCCATTCACTACCCTCACGGTGGCTTAAATCTTTATTAACCAAATTGTCTGCTTGCATGGCATGCCATCCTCTATCGTAAGTGATTGTGATAAAAAAAATTTAGTCTATTTTGGAAGACTTTGTTCTAGTCAAAGGGGACAGCTCTCTGTTTGAGCTCCAGTTATCATCCACAGACCGACTATCAAACAGAAGAAGTCAACAAAACACTCGAACAATACCTGTGGTGCTTTATGCACAAACAACCCAACAAATGGGCTAACTGGGTTGCTTGGGCAAAATACAGTTACAACACCGCCACCCACTCATCCACCAAACTCTCTCCTTTTGAAGCAGTATATGGCCATCCTCCTCCGAATATTCTTCCTTACACCCCTAGCACATCGAAAGTGCAAGCCATGGATGACATTTTGCGTAGCGGTGATGCTATTCTCCATACCTTACGAAAAAATTTGCAGGTTACCCGTGACCGCATGAAGTCCCAAGCTAACCTCCATTAGCGAGATGTTGTTTTCAAAGTAGGTGATTACGTCTACCTCAAACCATGGGCGTGGGTGAGTGCACCTATGGAAGACGCCACTTGGGAAAACCGCTGGCATTTTATGAAGACTTACCCGGACTTCATCCTTCAGAACAAAGATACTCTAAGAGGGGAGGAATGACACGTATTATCTCTATCGAACTAGGTCAACTCCAGCTGGGTCTAGCACTTCATTATCCGGGAGAAGAGGACTTAGTTACAGTTATTTTCATAAATAAGCACTTCATCATCTAGGGCAAGAGGTCTGGGTTTTGTAACTTTCCTCAAAATTTATGCACCTGCCTGTTGCTAGTTTTCCGTTGTTTCTGTTTTGCAAATACTCACTTGGCTTAGAAATAACCAGTAAGTTATGGAATAAAGAACAGTGTGGAAAATAACTTCAGATCCTTTTTTCTCTCCCTGATATTCTCTTTCCCTCTTTCGTCCCTAGCATTACGCATCAAGCAGCCTATGTGGCTGTAGTTGAGGTGCTTATGCAGCCGAGGTGAAGGTTGAGGTGGCTGTGTGGCTTGCTTATGTGTTGTCTAGATTATGAGTACCCTGAAGTTAAAATGTTGATTATAAACTATTTGTGTATCATTGCAATGACACAACACATGCGCACTCATCATGTAGACACTAGAAGCATGGGATAAGCCAGGGAGACATGATCCTTACTAAGTTGTGGTTGCTTGTCATCACTAGTTTTCGTCTGGGCCCGTTTGGGGTGGGGCTTAAACTAAACCAATGGTGAGAACATTTAGAGTCGCCACCAACTGTTTTTAGGGTACAGTTGGGTACCCTCTACCTTGAGTAGTAGAAATGTGGTTTGCATTATCAGAGAAGGGTTCGGGAGTTGGTTACTTGTAGGGAAGGATTAGCACCCCTACAGCACCCTTTCGGTATCTATTTTCGGAGGAGGAGGTTTTTTATTTCACTATCGTGATTGGGTCGAGGCACTATTGTTTTCCTAGAAAGTCCATGTTTTTTTCTTATTTAACTAAGTTATTTGTTAAGGCTATGATTAAAATTGATTTACCCTAATTTTCTAAAGGAAATCCTAAAGGTTTGGTTTTGTTTGAAGTGGAAAATAAAACTCTAATGTCTTGTTTTTGTTTTTTGTTTTTTGTTTTTTTTTTGTTTTGAAAATGCATTTTTTTTTATTTTGAAAACGTTTTTTTTTGTTTCTTTTTGCAAGGATAAAACTATGAACTAACACAATAACATACAAAGTGACGTGTGTGATTGTGACATCCACAAATCAAATAATGACTCACTCTTTTTTTTCTTTTTCTTCATCTCTTTTTTTTATGCCTCTCTTTGTTGTCTTTTTTTTTTCTAGTTTCCTTGCTATTACATATTACAACTTTGCATGAAATGATAATTACAAACAATAATAAAAAACAAGATAACGAAAAGAAACAACACAATACAACAATTACAAAAAAGAGGAAAAAAAAGAATAGCGTAAGACAACGAAATGAAGAATTGACCCGACGTTGTCTTGGATCTGGGGCTCCGCTTGCAGCAACATTGGCAGGAAGGTATGATTCCTAAGATTGGTCGATGGGAATTTGGCTGGAAGTACTCCAAATACTGCTGGCCAAAAATGCAAATGAACATGTTTTTAGTTGATTTTCGATCTTGGTATTGTTGCTGGAAATATAAGAAAAAGAAAGGGAAATGAAAATGGTTTGAGGAATTTTGAGTTTTTGATGGGGGAGAATGTATGTATGGGTATTTTGGAAAAGCAGTCAGACTGTGTGAGCAAGGGAAATGACAGCAACTTAGAAAGTCTTCCTGGGCAGAGTTTTTTTTTTTGGGAAATTGACTGAATAGCAGTATGGCAGAATGGCCTCCTTTTTTTTCTCTCTCTTTGATCTCCCCGATTCCTTTTTTTTGGGGCATAATCTGGGCGTTCTCTTTTTTGGGTTTAGGGAGCTGGGTGTGAAAATGGCAGACGAGCTTTTCGTTTTTGATTTTCGAAAAAAGGTTTTGGTGAAGATCTAGGCAGGCGTTAAAGGCTCTAGGCATTTTTTAGGATAAATCTGAGAGAGAATGGCAGCAATTTTTTCAGTTAGAGAGGGGTTTTTTTGGTGGGCGTAATCTCTGTTTTTCGTTGGAGAGGATTGTAATGACCCGTGTTTCGGGATGTGTGGAGCTAGTCACAGTTTTGCCTTTTAAGTGGCAATTTTCTAGTTTTTTGAGAACTTCTACTCATGGACTTCAACCAAATCATTTTATTTACCAAATAGGGAACTTTTGACGAAAGAGGGCAGGCAGAAATAGAGTGCACATCATATGGGCATTATGACGTGCAAGGTTTTCATTGTATGCCTGCCTTCTACATGATGTAAGGAAGCTTGGGGTAGAATTTCACAGCATATGGAGCTGCACGTCATATGGGGATATGACGTGCAATATGGCGTGCAGCCATATTTTGGTACCGTCACCTTAGTTTTGTTATTCTAATCATCTTTTCCCAAAGGACCATGTTGGAATTATGAGTATTTTGTCTTATATGGTTACGGAAAGGTTGTAGCTTGTGCGATCAAAACTACGTCGTTTTGATACTGGTTTCACTTAATCAAAACTACGTCGTTTTGATGTCATGGTGTCTATATAAAGGGGTTCAGGCTTAGGTTTAGGGTTCTTTGGTTCCTTTTTGCCATCGTAGCCGCCACAGAGAGAGAGAGAGAGAGAGAGAGAGAGAGAGAGAGAGAGAGAGAGAGAGAGAGAGAGAGAGAGAGAGAGAGGGAGGGAGGGAACCTCCGGATCGTTGCCGTGGTGGTTCGCGTGGGTGGACGGTGTCTAGCGTGGAAGCAAGAGCAGGAAGACACTTACAAGGTTGGGGTTCTGTTCTTCCCTGAACCTATCCCAAGGCCTTGGCCTTGTGGTAAAAAATCTAGTTATGTATATATATATATATGTATATATATATATATATATGTAAATTCATATAGGTGTGACCTCCTATATGAATGTTGGCCTTCAGTGGCGTGTATGTGTTTGATATTATGCCTGTGAGGCCATGCGTATTATGTGTTTGATATTATACATGTGAGGCCATGCGTATTATGTGTTTGATATTATGCCTATTAGGATACGTATGCTAAGTGTTTGATGTTATGCCAGTATGGATATGCATGTTAAGTGTTTGATGTTATGCTTGAATGGATGAGATGTATGTTAAGTGTTTGGTGTTATGTTAGTGAGACTGACTGTGGAGCCTAAGAAACCTGAGAGACTGAGGCAATGTCTGTGGAGGCTAAGAAGTTTGAGAGGCTAAGGCAATGTCTGTGGAGCCTAAGAAGCCTAAGAGGCTGAGACAATGCTTGTGTACCTGAGGAGCCTGAGAGGCTGAGTTAATGTCAGTGAGACTGACTGAGGAGCCTGAGAGGCTGAGTTACTGTCAGTGGGACTGACTGAGGAGCCTTTGTGGCTGAGGCAATGGTTGTACTTGTTTTGTGGCTTGTTGTGTGTATTATTGATTATGACCTATTTTAAATGCAATTGCAACGACACCGCACCTGTGCACATCTTCATGTAGATGGTAGGAGCATGGGATGGGTTGGGGAGACATGATCCCTACTAAGCTGTGGTTGCTCACCCCTCCTACTGTGGTGTGTTTTCTTGCAGGAACCTACAGGCGTTAGGGGGGAACACCAAGGTGGGAGACAGTTCTGTTTTGTGGCTTTGTCTTATGTTATTTGTGTTATGTATTCCCGTTGAGGTCTTGTAACCCCAGTGGGGAGATGTTGTAATGAGGTTTGAAACATAATAAAGGTATGTGGTTTGGTTGTAAATGTTTATGGTGGTTTGAATTTATTAAACATATGATTTTGTCTTTCTGAATATATCTTGTGAAGGTGTATGTTGTCCTGTGTGGGAAAGTCGTATCCTACCCCCTTATCCACCGCGTGGGTAAAGGGGGAGTCACGAACCGGTCTCCTCAGGTTGGAAATCCGGAGCGTGACAAGGATACTAGTTTTTAAAGAGGTTTGGCTGCATCTCATTAATTGCTACATTTAATGCTTTGTCAGGTGTATTATTAATCCAGTATTATTAATTTCCAGATTCTATGCTTTGTCGGGTGGACCGTCGACCTATGATTGCCTTTTTTTGTTTTTTATTGACACATGTGATTGCTAGGCATTCAAAAGCATCTTTGACAAAATGACCAGCTAATAAAACACGTCCTGTGAGCAATCAGTGAGAGGGCCAGCGAGAGAGGCCAAACAGCGAAAGTCAAAGGTCAAAGGGTCAGAGTGTCGGCGGGTCGGAGTGTTGGCAGGTCGAAGTGTCGGCAAGGTCGAAGGTTGGTGGTTTGAAGGTCAACGGTCAATGGGTCGTAGGTCAACGGGTCATACGTCAACGGTCAATGGGTCGTAGGTCAACCCTCGAAGGTCAAGGGTCGAAGATCAAAGGGGCAAAGGGTCGAAGGTCTACGGGTCGAAGTGTTGGCAGGTCGGAGTGTCGGCAGGGTCGAAAGGTCACTCCTCGAAGACCCGAAGGCTTACTGTGTCGAAGGCTTATAGGCTTCGAGGCTTCGAGGCTTCGAGACTTTGAGTCTTCGAAGCTTCGAGGATTCGAGTCTTCGAGGTTTCGAGGCTACGAGTCAAGTTTTTTTTAATTACTTTTTTACCCCACCCAAAATGCAAAAATGGACGCCCTTTCGGGGATTATTTTGGAGGACCCATATTTGTCTAAATATATGTTTTGGAGAATTTTGCATAGTCTCTTTTCCGGGCAGTTTGACCAGGGGCATTGACCATCTTTTGGCAAGTTAGACTTTTCCAACGAAAGTTGTTTTGGCTATAACTTCTTCGTTTTTCATAGGAATTGAGCTCAGTCAAGTGCGTTATTCTCCAAATTTCTTCCTTTATCCCCTGTGTCACGACCCGAGCAGCGTGGCGCTGGTGGGATGTTTTTTAGTGGCACGATTCAGGAATGTATTAGTGCTACGTAAAGGAGAGGGGTTGGTTGAAAGCGTAGATGGTGCGCAGCGGAAGGTTCCAGGCAGTTCGTGGAGGAAAACGGATGGAACCCCTTCGGAGTTCAGACGTGCCGACCCGGTTGAATGCGGGGAGCACGCCGCTAGTCGAGGACTTGACGTTCAAGAAGGGATTTGGCCATCCTTACACAAACTGGTCGGGAACTGGAGTCGTTCTCCTGATGAGCCCAGTGGCAGGGCAAAACCAGTCTACATGCGCTTCAACCCTCAAAGGCTAAACTTAGCGGACCGTGGATAGAGAAGCTAAGTGCCACAATGGGTTAAGAGGCGCAGGAAACCTGACCCCGTGACAAGTGGTATCAGAGCCGAACCGGCCCGTATCCTGAAGACTCGCCGAGCACTCTCGCGAGTAGCGTGATCCCAAGGTGGGAGCTCACAGAGGTGAGTCAACCGATAGTGTCTTGCACGCCTTGCGTCCATAGAGTTGGAGTATCCTAGAGTGTGATACAGAGCTGGGCAAGGGAGTACGAAGGAGCGCGTCAGAGCGATCTTGGAAGCCTCCTGTCCTTTGGACATTGGGCAAGTGGGCGAGCATCTTGGTAAAGGTGTTGCAACCTGAGGGGAAGCGATGTCCAAGCTGTTCACATTGGGCAAGTGGGAGGGCATCAAGGTAACGATGCCATCGCCTGCGGGGAAGCGATGTCGACAAGAGCAACAAGGATGTTGTGAGGATTGGGTGGAGGAGAATGTCACGACCCAAGCAGCGTGGTGCGGGCGGGATGTTTCTTAGTGGCACGATTCAGGAATGTATTCATGCTACGTAAAGGAGAGGGGTTGGTTGAAAGCGTAGATGGTGCGCAGCGGAAGGTTCCAGGCAGTTCGTGGAGGAAAACGGATGGAACCCCTTTGGAGTTCAGACGTGCCGACTCGGTTGAATGCGGGGAGCACGACGCTAGTCGAGGACTTGACGTTCAAGAAGGGATTTGGCCATCCTTACACAAACTGGTCGGGAACTGGAGCCGTTCTCCTGATGAGCCCAGTGGCAGGGCGAAACCAGTCTACGTGCACTTCAACCCTCAAAGGCTAAACTTAGCGGACCGTGGATAGAGAAGCTAAGTGCCGCAATGGGTTGAGAGGCGCAGGAAACCTAACCCCGTGACAAGTGGCATCAGAGCCGAACTAGCCCGTATCCTGAAGACTCGCCGAGCACTCTCGCGAGTAGCGTGATCCCAAGGTGGGAGCTCACAGAGGTGAGTCAACCGATAGTGTCTTGCACGCCTTGCGTCCGTAGAGTTGGAGTATCCTAGAGTGTGATACAGAGATGGGCAAGGGAGTACGAAGGAGCGCATCGGAGCGATCTTGGAAGCCTCCTATCCTTTGGACATTGGGCGAGTGGGTGAGCATCTTGGTAAAGGTGTTGCAACTTGTGGGGAAATGATGTCCAAGCTGTTGACATTGGGCGAGTGGGAGGGTGTCGAGGTAACGATGCCATCGCCTGCAGGGAAGCGATGTTGACAAGCGCAACGAGGACGTTGCGAGGATTGGGTGGAGGAGAATGTCACGACCCGAGCAGTGTGGTGCTGGCGGGATGTTTCTTAGTGGCATGATTCAGGAATGTATTCGTGCTACGTAAAGGAGAGGGGTTGGTTGAAAGTGTAGATGGTGCGCAGCGGAAGGTTCCAGGCAGTTCGTGGAGGAAAACGGATGGAACCCCTTTGGAGTTCAGACGTGCCGACCCGGTTGAATGCGGGGAGCACGCCGCTAGTCGAGGACGTGACGTTGAAGAAGGGATTTGGCCATCCTTACACAAACTGGTCGGGAACTGGAGCCGTTCTCCTGATGAGCCCAGTGGCAGGGCGAAACCAGTCTACGTGCGCTTCAACCCTCAAAGGCTAAACTTAGCGGGCCGTGGATAGAGGAGCTAAGTGCCGCAATGGGTTGAGAGGCGCAAGAAACCTGACTCCGTGACACCTGGTATTGGTCTTAGGGTACTTTCGGGGCTTGCAACAGATGTTATCAATTTCGGGCTTCCTTGTTCGTGTCAATGTATCTATCTTGTGTAAATTAGGGCTAACATCAATGCCAAACCATTCCTTGGTAGTGGGGAATCCTTGAGGACCTATTCCACAAGGTATATGGCATTGGTAGATAACTATATGTAAATGGGGTTAGTATGTCCAACCCGGACAAAATGGGGTCTAACATTGCTCACCCCTTCTGTTGTGATTTGTTTTGTTTCAGGATGCTACAAACGTTAAGTGGGACACCAAGTTAGAAGAACGAGTTATTGTTTTGGTTGATTATTTTCATTTTATTTTGAATCGTTCTATGGAAATTGATGTAACCCCATTGGGGAATGATGTAAAAATTATTTGACTGTCTAATAAAAACATGTTGTTTGACTTGTGAATACTTATTATGTTTATTTGTGATATTCTATGTGGTATTGTTTATCCCAACCTCTTGCCCACCGGGTGGGTAAGGGGAGTCATGAACTAGTTTCCTCGGGTTGGAAATTTAGGGCATGACACTTTACCACGGGCTGATCCACCTAACTCTGGTAAGCACCTAAAATAAAAACAATCATAACAAGAGGAGTGCGCAACCATAGCTCAATAGGGATCACGTTTTCCCAACCCTTCCCAATGCTCCTAGCCTCTACACATATAAAATATGTGTCTTTGCTCGTGTTATGTCTCTATTTCAAACAACTCGATTGTCCTGTCATTTGGTTCATAACACATAAATCATACAAAACTTGAAACAGGCCACGGAAGCTACCTTAGCCTCAGCCATACAAACTACCTTAACTTAGCCACATAGACTACCTCAACTTAGCCACATAAGCTTTTAGGGCATAAAATGCATTATAAACCATTTATATATAATAGTGTATACAATTGAAAATAGAAGTTATCACAAATGAAAAAACTCCTCGGAGTAAATAACCCCTTAATATAAAGCATAACTCAGAAACTCAATCCTTTTCAATGCAAAACAAAACTCAAGCAAATATCTCATTATAACACACACACACACACACACACATATATATATATATATATAAATACAAATTATGATCCAACTCAACACCTCAATAATAATACTCATATACCCCTTTTCCTCAGCTATAAACATAGCTTAACAGAACGCCTCAATAATACTGAACATAAGTTCATGTACTCGATATAAGACATAATCTAGTAACACGAAGTAATTCCAATACTCATGACCCCATTCCTCTATAGTACAATGTTTAACCTAAGTCCCCATATGGACTCCACAGGGTTTCCCCTCAAACCATTACAGAGACGATGGAGTAAAAGAACGAGAGACGAGACAAACTACAAAGTACCCCCATGTCACGCCATCTCAAGCCAACATTCATATATGAGATTACAAGTATATGAATTTACATATAATTACTTGTACATACATATTCAAAACTTGTACCCTCACTCTAGAACACTATTGGTCCCCGGAAGCCTAGAGGGGGGGTGAATAGGCTTTTATCGAAACTCTTCTTCGTCTCTAGCACAACACTAATATTGTTTAAGAGATAAGATCAATGCGGAAGGTAACCAGATAGTAGAAGTATTTTGTTTTATTATCAAAAGATAATTAAAACAAAATAGAGCATATTAAAGCTTGTAAAGCATTTTGATCTACTGTAAAACTCTCTTATACTCTGTTTACAAATAACTCATACGAGCCAATATGATCTATATAAGCTCTTGTACATGTATGCGCTTATACACACTTTTACACTTTCGCGCCTATATATACTCTATTTTTCGCTCATATATGAAAATATACAACTATTAAGATATATAGCCATCCGTTAGAAAACATCCTTGGAACTTGTTCTTCCGGGCAGTGTGTAGCAATGTCTATTCCTTGGTAATCTCTCTGCCTCAATTGCTGCGGATGTGGAGCTCAAGATCTTGGGTCTTTAAACATTGAATTACTTTGCGAGTTCCCAGGTGCAGTTAAAGTTGTGTCCACATATCCGCGTGATCCACGTGTAAGATGCTTTAGGTTTTCAACAAGTTTGTCTTACATTGGGACATAGCGAGCTGACGACTTTGAATGCGAAGATGATAAGTTAAAGTAGCATCTTCTTAATCCGTCGCAAGGTTCCTTACTCCGTGTTAATGAAGCTCGGATCCTTACTCCATGTTAGTGGTTGCTTAGTCCGTGTTAGTAGTAGAATCCTTATTCCGTGTCAGCGCTTCCTTACTCCGTATTAATGAGAAGTCCAGAGAGCTTACTCCATATCAGTGCTTCTTTACTCCGCACGAGTTCCTTACTCCGCATGAGTTAAAAGGTTTGGATAACTTACTCCGTATCAGAGCATCCTTAGTCCACATGAGTAAAAGGTTCAGATTCCTTAGTCCACATTTCTTTTCCTTACTCCGTGCGAATAAAGGACTCGGGTCCTTATTCCACACAAGTCATTCCTTACTCTGCAAGAATGAAGACTCAGATTCCTTACTCCATGTCTTCTTGTCCTTAATTCGCTTAAGTAGAAGACTTAGCTTCTTATTCTGTGCCTGTTCTCTCTTACTCCATGCGAGATGTAGACTAGGATTCTTATTCCACATCTATTTGACTTAGTCCATTTAAAGTATAAGACGGGGATTCCTTAGTCTGTAGCTTGAAGCATTTGATCCGCATGAGTGATCCTTATTCCGTATGAGGACTTGGTTATTTACCAAGTGCTTACCGACACTCACGTTAGTCCGAATCAGGATTATATATCATGTCCTTAGCTTTGCTCTCATGAGTGTAGATCCGATTTAGTGTTATATCTTCTACAACAACTTAAGATAAACAAACAAGGTCTCAAATCAAATTACATAGGTTTTTATCCACATCATCCAAATTCTGGGTTTGATCCAACAATCTCCCCCAATTATGGATATGCCAAAACCCTTTGTAATCTGATTTGGAAAGTGAAGCAAAAAGATAACATACAGAAATAAGTGTAACTTCCACATTCCATTAAGACAGCAACAAGAGTACAATTCATCTTTGATATAGGAATTTTACATTTAAGGTACATAAGGCTTACTATACTTAAAGATCATTGTTGCTGCTTTCTCTCGAAGCTCCATTATTTGCTCCATCGTATAGTTGCGGATGTTGTTCCAGTCTTCATCCACTTTTATGAAATACTTGATGAAGAAATAGACAAAGGCTCCGCAACTATCTCCATCGGGCTGTTGAGGCACTTATTTCTTGCTCTGGATCGCCGCTTTCAACTTCTCATTAGGGGCCAAAGGAACTTGACCCATTTCTTCATAAAGTCTGGATTGCTTAACTACTTCTGTCAGTCAAAGACATAGTGGTTCCAATTGATCCTTTCTAACTTTGTTATCCACAACTTGATGAGAATCAATTAAGAGCATCTGCTTTGACGGAATCAGAAATACAATCAGTATGAAGTGTGGCGTCTTGACCCAGTACGGAATGAGGACCGAGGAAAGGTTTCTCCATGGCTTGCTATCCCCAGTAGTTCCATTAATGAAGGTCCGGATGTGGGCTACATCTGGAAGATAGCCCTCAGACCAACACGGCAAGACATCATACAAGTATCCGTCCTTATACAGAGATGGAAACAGCCTCATCTCCATCTTTACTGCCCGAGAGAAGTTGTCAATGTCATCAGTGGTAAACTGGCCCTTCTCAGAACGTAGAGTCTGAATATCTTCAAGTGAGAAGGGGTAAATATCTAACAAATATCTTCGGTCGGAAGTAGAAGTGGCATACTTAGTCATTTCATTAAAAACACTTCCATCCGCATCATGTGGATCACGATCCGTATATGATGGGAGGAAGGTGACAGCCACGGATAGAGACGTCGAAAGAGGAGCTGCACTTGAGGAGTTGGGCTGAGAGAAGCGGCTACGTTTGGGGATAAGAACTCCCAGAAGAATTGTAGATGCAGGCCGTTTACCAGCAGGAGTGAAGGAAGTTACAGGAGGATCAGAAGACACTTTCTCCCCCGTTTTGGAAGATCACCGAGGAGTGATAGGAGGACGAACCATCATGTGAGCCAAGTCCGCAAATGAGGTAGACAATGAATCCACGAACGAGGCTACAAGATCCATCTTCTACTCGATGGAAGTGGAAGAGTCAGTGAGGGCGGAGAGGAGTTGGGCCCCTAGAGCATCAACCTTGACGGCGATGGCGGAAATTTGGGCGCTCTGGGCTTGAGCATAACGGTTTAGCTGGGCGGAGAGCACAACATCGGAGTGAACCGTGCCAAGAGGCACGCCCAAGCGCTAACTCCGGGGCTTTGGAGGACTCCCCTGCATGAAGTGGTGTAGGAGTGCATTGGGCAGAGGAGTCAGTGGTTGGAGAGAGGGGTTGGTCAGCAGCAGTAGCAGAGGGACTAGTTAGAGCATCGGAGGTATCTGGGCTATCAGATCCGCTTTGACCAGAGAGGTTAATAACGGGGATAGCTGCAGCAGGAGAAGTGAGCCCGGCCTCAGCAGGGGAAGGAACCCGTGCATCATGGGCCGGACCGGAAGTAACAGCAAACGGGACATCGGGAATGGAGGCCGGCGTAAGGAAGCCGTGATCCAAGTTCCAGATAATCATATCCTCTAAGGTTTTGGTGTGACGAGTGCAATACACCTAGAGGTCATTGTCGGGGATGGTGGCTATGCAGGCTAGGCTGAAACGGAACCAGAGGTCCGTTAGGGTGCCGGCAGGGAGATGGTCTAGGTAGTCTCGAGGTTGAGGTAATGGGGGCAAGGGTGCTTTTGGAGGAGAGGTAGGGACATCAGCCACTGCCGCAGCAACTGCGGGAGAATCGGGTGCGGGGACATCAGCAGTAGAAGGTGCTGGTGAAACAGCCGGGAGAGAACTGGGCTGAGACGGCCCTGCAACCTCGGAGGGGTCTGCGCGAACGCTGTGCTAGGAGCCTCGGGAGATGGAAGGAGAAGTTACGGACCGAATCCGTGAGGACCGGTGGACAGAGCTGACCTCAGGGGCAGAGCTGTCAGCTGGGTCACCAAACGAGCTATCTTGTTGTTCTAGAGCAGGGAGGAGGAGGATAGCAGCGGAGGGCCAGCGTGCCGTCAGATTCCCGTCAGGCGTTAGATGGCGGAGATAGAATGCCTGTGAGAAAGGGATGACGCTGTGTCCGTTGAAGTGGGACAGACGAAGATGCCAGAAGATGATACTGAGTATCCGCCCAAAAGATTGATTCTTTGGTTGTTCCCTAGCAGTCGAAACAAGAAAGTCCCCCAATCCATCAGATGGGACAAAGTCTAGGGCTGTTGTATGAGCCAGAAGACACCAGCTCAGGATGGTCGCCATACATCGGTAGCGACCTTGGAAGGAGACCTTATATTCCTTCCCTTTGTAAGTGTAGCCCATGGAAGCTGCCATTGGCTCTGGGTCCGGTCGCTGATGAGGACCAGAAGGAAGATGGAGAGTGGCACGAAGGACGTTTGGGGTGATGATAATGGATTCACCCCTAACGGTGGAACGTATGGAGTCGGTGGTGCAGCGAATCTTCTGGTAGAACTCAACGATGTCGTCGATAAGAAGATCAATGGGATCAGAGACCAGGTTTAGAATGTGGCTTGCTTCCAGTAAGGGGTGAAGATCCAGAAACCATGCCGGAGGATTGGATACAGAGTTCCAGTCGACAAGATGGCCGGGATTAACGCTGGAAAGAACAGTCTTGGGTGCCATTGCAAATGGATGCAGAGAAAGGAAAGGAGATTTAGGGTTTGAAAAAGATGAAGAGCGATTCTAAAATGTGATAGTGATAAGTCGCTCTTGGCTTGAAGGCTTATGATATATAACGGGTCAGTGGATGCCGGCGAGTCTAGGGTTTAAGCGAAATGAACAGTGAACTGCCTGACAATCTGATGTCATTAGTCTTAAGAGTTAAGCGCCTTCGAATATAGAAATGACGTGGAGGCAGCAGAACCAAGCATTTATGACAGCTTGTATGCCATCTTCCGGAAAGTGAAAAGATAAAGTGCCCTGCTCGAGACGAGCATTTAATGGACCATCATTATTCCTCCTCAAAAATACGCGATGTAAGATAATACTTGGATTATCGCGATTTGAGAGTTCCAAGAGTCAGGAGGAATTGAACTGACTTTCATCTGGGGTAAGGATAATCCGTAGAAGTATATCCGAATGAAAAGTAGACTGAGTCTATAGAAACAAGTGCTGTAAGAGAAAGATAGATTCATTTGCTGTCTTGAAGTCAAATAAAACAGAAGTACCACAATACTTCAAATCCGAGACATCAGACAAGATATACATCAATGAAAATGCAAAGAGAATCTGAGCCTGTAGCTTCACAAAGATAAACTAAAAAAAATAGAAAGCTTAACAAGTTGGGATTAGTACGGATATGAAACAGATATTCAAGTAAGAACAGCATAATCCGAACTAATGAAAAACAAACAAAACTTATGCATTAAAATTGAATGCGAGAGACACATACATATGAGTTAACGATCATGTTACTGAAATCAATGCATATGACAGATAAGAAACACATAAGTTCAATATGTCAATATAGCAAATCTTTCATACTGATAGTGATAGCAAAGATTTATTAAATCTATATGAATTTATTCGACTTAAGATGCATGAGTGAGAATGAATAAGAGAACACATGATGTATGACTTAATCAATTGATTGTCATCCCTAAGATACAAGGTTGAAGAAGAAATCAGCCAAGCAATTTCACAATTCCGATTCAACAATGCAAGTCCAATCAGATTGAGGAGTGAGAGTTAGAGGGAAGAGTATCCGAGATATATCAGAGAGGCATTACTTAATAATAATCATTCTCTCGCCTTGTATTCATGCCTTTTCCTAAAATAAGGGACCTTACTTAATATTCAACAAAGTATTCTCTCCCCCTGAGATCAGCAAATCATTTTGATGCGATCCTCTCTAGGAGAAAACTCCCCCTCAGACAGACAACCAGGAAAGAGGTCATGAGATTTATAAGGAGGGTATTACTTCGGTAATTGATAAAGCATTTTCTCCCCCTTAGATCATATGATCCTCGTAATAGACATTTCATGCTTAAGATTTTAGATCGTGAGAAATTGCTGTCTATCCTTGATGAACTCCACTCAAAAAGTTGATTAGACTACAATAGTGAATTTCCACCAGACATTCCGAGCTTACCCATGTCACTCTTCAACTGTGCATTTCAGATATGTCATTCAGTCATAGAAATCATAAGACATGTGGTGAGAGATGGTAGTGGAATCATGACATCGAAAGAAGGTTATCTTCATATATTTTTTAATTATGTTTACTTAAATCACTTTCAGTCCAGATTCGCCTGATATCTTGCACAAATGCAAGTTGCAAACATAATATCCGGGCGACTTACGGTAAGGTACAACAATGATCCTATCATCCCTCTGTATTCAGTCATATTCACTGATTTTTCGTTAGCATCAGGATCTAACTTGGCACTGACTGGCATGGGAGTCTTCACGGGAGTTGAGTTTTGCATTCAGAACTTCTTGATCAAGTCCCGTGTGTACTTAGCTTGGTTGATAAAGATTCCATCCTTCATTTGTTTAATTTCTATTCCAAGGAAGTACAATATTTCTCCCATCATGCTCATTTCAAACTTGTCAGTCATCAACTTCACGAACTCTTCACAAAGCTTCGGATTAGATCATCCGAAAATGATGTCGTCCACATAAATGTGTACGATCAGAGAATGACCCTTCTCTTTCCGTAGGAATAATGTGGTGTCTATCTTCCCTTTTTTGAAGTTGTGTTCGAGCAAGAATTCTAACAGTGTGTCGTACTAGGCTCTGGGAGCTTGCTTCAATCCGTACAAGGCTTTCGTAATTTATACACCATATGTTCAGCCTTGTGTTCAACGAAGCCCAGAGTTTGTTCAACATAAACCTCCTCTTGAAGATCTCCATTAAGAAAAGCGCATGTGACGTCCATTTGATAAACTGTGAAGTTTTCATAGGATTCATATGCTAGGAATATTCAGATCGCATCAAGTCTAGCTACTGGAGCAAAGGTTTCGTCATAATCAATGCCTTCTTCTTGACGATATCCTTTGGCTACCAGTTGAGCTTTGTTCCGGATTACTATTCCATCAGTATCAAGTTTGTTCCGGAACACCCATTTAACTCCAATGACTTGTTGCGACCTAGGCCTTGGTACGAGCGTACACACTTTGTTCCTCTTGAATTGATTAAGCTCTTCTTGCATAGCATCTATCCAGTTTGAATCTTGAAGGGCTTCAACTATTAAACATTTTCTATTAAAGATGCGATAAGCCTTGCTGTGTAACGAGTATCCGACAAAGATCTGATCATTGGATTTTAGCTCAAATTTACTCCGGGCCTCCTTGCCGTTGTTTAACACGTAGCAAGCACACCCAAAGCTTTGAAATGAGATATTGACGGCTTCCTGCCTCTCCACATCTCAGGGTGTTTTCATGGTAACCTTATTGATAAGAGTTCTGTTCTGAACATAGCATGCAGTGGACATGGCTTCAGCCCATAGACTGACAGGAAGCTTTGCCCCTGTTAACATTGATCTACCAGCTTCGACTAAAGTGCAATTCTTATGCTCAACAACTCCATTTTGTTGTAGAGTCCTGGGTGCAGAGAAATCGTGCTGAATGTTCTGTTCAGAACAATATGATCTCATATCGGAAAAGTCAAATTCCGTACCATGATCACTCCTGATGCATTTAATACTCAGTCCTTGTAAATTGCTTATCCAGTTAAAGAGATCTACAAGATGTTCAAAGGTTTGATCCTTCGATTTCAGGAACATCACCCATGTATACCTGGTGAAGCCATCGATAACCACAAGGGTATATCTCGCACCACCAAGAGAAGCAATAGAAATGGGACCACAAATGTCCATATGAAAAAGTTACAACGAAGCAGTTATTGAATTAACTGATTTGCTCTTAAAGCTATGCTTGGTCTACTTGCCAAGTTGGCATTCTTGACAGAGTGAGTCTCTGGAGTATTTATGTTTGGGCAGACCATTTACCAAATCAAGTGACACTAGTTTAGACAAATTTTTAAAATTTAATTGAGCGCAACGCTTGTGCCATAGCCAACTTTTTTCATGTGATGCTGTAGTGAGGAAGCATACAAGGTCAGAATAATTATTTCTTAAGACCACTGAATATATGTCCTCATCTCTTAATTTGGATAACTTAATATCTCCAGATAAGTTTTCCCTAAATGTGCAGGTGTTAGACATAAAGGAAATAGTGAATCCTTTGTCACATAAATTACTGACACTCAGCAGATTATGCTTCAAACCTTCAACTAGTGCAACCTTAGTAATTGATACACAGTCGTTAGTTAAAGTGTCATACTCATAGTCTTACCTTTACTGTTGTCGCCGTATGATACGAATGGTCCTCGTTTGTCAGTAACTTCTACGAGTAGAGACTAATCACCCGTCATATGTCCGGAGCATCCACTATCGAGTATCCACTTGCTTTGATTGATCTTTAGCTTCAAGTGGTCCAAAAATGAATTCTAAAGATGCTCCTGCAAGACAGCAGTTCACACTTTCGGTGCCCAAACTTGTTTCAGGCGGTTAGGAGAAACAACAACAGTTCCGGATTTTACTTTGTGAGGAACTTTAGCTTTCCAGGTTGACTTTACTTTGTTAGCATCAGTTGCTTCTTTTATTTGGGTTTTCTTGGGAGAGATACTCCTTTGAGATTTAGATTTAGATTTGCAAGAAAAACCCTTTTTCATGAACTAATCTTTATTAATATGAACTTGATTACAAAGCTAGTCATCAGATAGACTCCAACACTCATAGTGACAATGGCCTATTTCTCTACAGATGGAACAGACACTATGATGCGGAGCACAAACAGGGGATACATGTTTCTTAGGTTTTACAGGTTTTCTACTCTATTCCCTATGGCCTAATCCTTTGCGATTGGGTAACGTGCTCTTAGCCCTAGATGCGTCAGTCTTAGTCTTTCCTTTCTTTTTGGGTGCTACAATTTCGGCTTTAACTGCAGTAACCTTCCCTTCATCGTTAGGTACGGGTTCTATTACTTTGGGGTTAGCAGTAACAGCCTCTTTTCCATAACCATAAACTATGGTGCCACCTGAATTGAAACCATCCAGCGGTTTAGATGTAATAAGAGGATAAAGGTTGGTTAGTTTTGGAATGAAGTCCGAGGGACATTCAGTAGCTTGTGTGGAGGATGATGGTTTGGAACCAAGGCCAAGTTTAACTCGGATATCATCCAAATCAGTTCTAAACGTAGAGGCTGTTTCCCTTGATTTTAGCCACTTATGATTTATTCCCTTTTCCTTTTCAAGTTCGTTCTCGAGTCTTTTAAGATTAACAGTTAGGCCAATTAGGTTGGTATTTAGGAAATGATTTTCAGCTCTAAGATCATGATACCAAGCCTCTTTACTCCTAAAGTCAGCTATGTCTTTGTCAAGTCTTGCAACAGTAAATTCAAGACGTTTAGCCTGACCTTCTATATCTTTATACATTTGAGTAATTATTAGTCTCTCATTCTTTTCATGATCACGATCAGAAGTAAGAGATTCTAATTTACTCATGAGCTCAAAGATAGAAGGGTCAAGGAATTTGGGGGGGGGGGGGGGGGCGGGGGGGGGGGGGGGGGGGGGGGGGGGGGGGGGGGGGGGGGGGGGGGGGGGGGGGGGGGGGGGGGGGGGGGGGGGGGGGTTTTTTATTTTTTTTTTTTTTTTGGGGGGTCGGTATTTGCCATGATGTAGATGTTTGGCTTCTCGGTTGGCTCATCATCAGAGGATTCCTCCTCTTCTTCCGAGCCATTAACGTACTTCATGACGAACGCCTTCCTCTTGTTCTTGCTATTCTTTGAGGTGGAGCGTCGGGGTTTAACCTTGTCACTTTTATCGAACGTCTTTGATTTGGATTTACAATCCTTGGCCCAGTGACCGGGTTTCCCACAGTTGTAGCAGTCTTGGAAACTAGACCCCAATCGCTCCTTCCTTCTGGATGATAATGAGGAGCCTCTTCTGAATCCTTTTCTGCTTTTACGCAGGAATCGCTCAAAGGATTTGACCAGAAGAGCTATTTCTTCTTCAACGTTCGAGTCAGTGTTCTTTGACTCTTCCGTATCATCATCCCACTGTATGCTTAGACATTTCGTAGCTTTAAAAGCTACCCCTTTTCTTTCCGAGCTATTTTCTCATCTCGGTCAGTATATTTGAATCTGACCTCATGAGTCCGTAGCTCTCCATATAGTTCTTCAAGGGGAGCATATTGCCAATTCTTGTCAGCTTGCATCTGGAGCTGCTTGGAGTAGTAGCGATTCGGCAAGGAACGGAAAAACTTGTCATTGATTTGGAATTGCATGTAATGCTCATTAATAGTTTTCAGCTCAAGAATGAGCTTGCCGAATCTCTGATAGATGCTCTCGAGGGATTCGCCAAGTTTATGATTGAAGCTCTCAAAGTTTTATCTCAGAGCACAGATGATGTTCTACATTTGGGACTGACTTCCCTCATAGAGGATTGTCAGTTTATCCCAAACAGCTTTTGCTATCGTGCAGCCCTGGACGTCCGTGAAAGCTTCAGAGTCCAAAGACGATGTTACGTATGCCAGAGCCTTTTCACTAGCACACTGCCTGACTCTTTCGTCATTGGTGAGTTCAGAATCCGTCTTTGGCCTTCTAACTCCATTATCTCCGATAGTCATCGGAATAGGTAGCTCCTAATGAAGACATGGCCATATGAGATGATCATGACATACCATGAACATCTTCATGCAAGCTTTCCACTAGGAGAAAAACTCAGGTGTGAACTTTGGCGGTTTAGTCAGAGTGAATCCGGAACTCCGTTGTTGAGGAGCAGCCGCAGCAGTAGGTTGAGGTGGATCGACATTTTCACTGCTGCTTCAATTAGGGATGGGCTCTTGAGCTCCTCCAGAGTTGAGACGGGTGTTGAATAGCATGCTGCTTTCTTCGGCCATTAAAAGAGAGAGAGAGAGAGAGAGAGAGAGAGAGAGAGAGGGATCTCTACTTTTAGCAGGTAGAACTTACTCTTAATCCACTTGTTGGTCCGTGGAAGCCTAGAGGGGGGGGGGTGAATAGGCTTTTATCAAAACTCTTCTTCGTCTCTAGCTGATAACTGCGTAATTTGTCATTAAATTTGTATTTAATTTATGGGCTTTAATTTAATATTTTGTTGAATTTATACATTTTTATAATAGTTTTTCTCAATTTCAATTATTTACTATTTTATTTATTTTTATAGATTTAATATAAATTTTGGTGGTTTTTAATATTAAATTGATTATTCTAATTTTAATATTAATTCTTTAGGCTTAATTGATTATTTTAATTTTTAATCTTAGTATAATTTCTCTATATATAGTTTAGTTTATTTAATTATGTTTTTATTTGTTGTTATTATTATTTTTTGCATGTTTCGTAGGTTGCATTTGGGGAGCTAATAATTGGAAAGCATTAATGATGATATGTCTTAGCGTGAAGGAAAAGAAGAAGAAATTGTAAATAGAGGTGATGTCGTGTGGGGCCTTCATTGAATTGTCCTTTTATGTAGAAAAAAAAAAAGAAACCATGAAGGAAGAAGCATATTACATGAGAGCAAATTGGAAACAAGCACATGATGCGGGGCCCACTTTTGTTTAATGAATGAGAGAAGAAAAAAAATGGCAATTAGCGTGAAGAAGACCCATGCAGCGTGTGTGTATATATAGGGAAGACCCATCATACGGGCTCGTCAGCTCTCCAACGCCTTCGTCCGTTTATCCATCTCGCACAGCCCATCACCATCATCTCCATAGCCGGGTCACCTCCATCACGTCCCACCTCATGCTAACCCAGCTCCCCATCAGCGCGACCCGCGCGCAGCCCTGCTACACTCGCCGTCTACACCTGATTGCCCAGCGCAGCAAGAGACCCATGCACTGCGCCATCTTCATCACGCTGCAAGAGGAGACCCGACGCCGCATTATTTTCCCAACTGCATAGCGTTTCCCATCACGTCGCCTTATCACGTGCAGCAAAACGAACCATTCCAGCGCAGTAGTTATTTTTCCGAACAGTAATTAGAGGGGGTAGTGCGGTGAACATTGAAGCTTTAGAGCGAGTTCAAGACCGAGCATTTAATTGTTTGCAGCCTATTTTTCTTAATTCTGTTCTAATTCTGTTGTTCTAATTTTTCCAAACAGATTTGTGATTTTCCAACCCATGGAGGGGTAAGTATTTTGTAATCGGTTTAGCGTAGCACTTTGGATGCTTGTTTTGAATTCATATTTTAATATTTAATTTGATATTTTATGTGCTATGATTTAATTCTCCAACTCTTTGATTTGTTAATTTAATATCTCGGTTGAGTGTTGATTTAGCAATTCATCATGCGTTATTATTCTATCTAAGTGGAAAGATTTGTTTCGTAGGGAACAGGTAGTCTTTCGAGAATTGATTTATAATTATTCTGGTTGGAATAAATTCATAATTTGATTATATTCATGGTGTCTTGATGCATTTAAATTATGAGGCCATAATTTGCCTAATTTATCTTTTGGGATAGTGATAAACAACATTCAGGTGTGTAGTTAAACCGGTTACATCTTTGATTAATTGATTTTCTTAGTTAAAATTCTTTGCTTTAATTAGTTTTCATTCAATCAAAAATCCCCCCAATTTGATATTTATTCTTTTTCATAAGTCCTCCGGTAGAGAACGATCTAGGTTAAGCCACTAGCTATACTTAGTTTAAATTTTATTTGAAGTGCGTATGCGACAAACGCCCTTTTCAAATTGGCGCCGTTACTAGGGAGGCATTAAATTTGATTCAATTTATTTTCTTACTTGTTTTATTTTATGTTTTGATTTTAATTTATTGATTATTTTGTTCGAACTTACCTGGTAGTTTCTTGTCTTTGTTTTTGCAGGTTTCGTTTTTATTTTATTTTATTTATTTTATTTTATTTATTTATTTTATTAAAAAATCAAAAAAAAAAAAGTTTCCATTTTTCTAAAGTTTCCTTTTTTTTCAGGTTTCCTTTTCTAACAAGTTTCCTGTTTTTTTTATTTCCTTTTTCTCATAGTTTTATTTTTTGCAGGTTTTTCTTTTTCTTTTATTTTATTTTCTCTTCTCTTCCTCTTAATTTCCTTTTTGCAGTTTTATGACACAATCCACTTCAGGGGAACTACTAGATTTGGATCCAGAGGTTGAGCGGAACTTGAGGACTCGTCTTCGACACACTCAAGTAAAGGAAGAAAGCCTCTCACCAACAATGGCAGGGCACAACGGAGAATACAACCGCACCATCTGAGAGTTGGCAGCACCAGACATCAACTATCAACCGACGTGTATTGCCTACCCAGCCTTGGAGACTGACTTCGAGCTCAGATCTAGTCTTATACATCTTCTTCCCAAGTTTCATGGGCTATCTGGAGAAGACCCACACAAGCATCTTAAGGAGTTCAATGTGGTCTGCTCAACCATGAAGCCCCGCAATGTCCCAGAAGATCAGATCAAGTTGAGAGCTTTTCCATTCTCACTTGATGGAGCTGCAAAAGACTGGTTGTATTACTTGCAACCAGAAGATGTCACATGTTGGAACGAGTTGAAGAAATTGTTCTTGAATCGATTCTTCCCAGCATCAAGGACCACAGCGATTCGGAAGGAGATCTCAGGCATCAAACAGGGACATAGTGAGACGATGTACGAGTATTGGGAGTGCTTCAAGAAGTTGGTTGCTAGTTGTCCACATCACCAAATTAGCGACCAACTCCTCATCCAGTACTTCTATGAGGGTCTCACATCTATGGAGAGGAGCATGGTGGATGCAGCTGCAGGAGGAGCCCTAGTTGATAAAACACCAGTGGATGCAAGAGCTCTCATTGACAAGATGGCACAGAATACGCAGCAATTTGGAGATCGAGCATTGCCTACACAGCGAGGAGTCCACCATGTGAGCCCCAACACACAGCCTAGTCTTGAGGCGCACAAGCTTGATGAGATCTCTACTATGATAAGGCAGATGGCCTTAGCCTTACCAGCCCTCACTAGTCCTGTGAAAGTTTGTGGAATTTGCACCGCCACTGATCACCCTACTGATGCATGTCCACAACTTCAGGAGACAGAAGAGTGCAATGGCATCTTTCCAGGTCGCCCATATGAGCAGCAACAGCAATGTCCCCCTCCGCAGAAATATGATCCATTCTCACAGACATATAATCCAGGGTGGAGAGATCATCCCAATCTTTGCTATGGGACAGGGCAACCTCAGAGACCTCCATATCCTTAGAATTTTCAGAAGAGGCCTGAGGGGCCAACATCGAATGGTCAACAGCAAGCTCATCCTCAACAAAAGGTAGAACTAGATAACTTTAATCTCCTTCAGCAGATTGTGCTCAACCAACAGAATGAGTTGAAGGAACTCAAGATGCAAATAAGTCAGATGGCCACTGCTGTACATGAGATCACTAGTCATCAGCAGAACACACTTCCCTCTCAGACTACTCCCAATCCTAAGGGGAATGTCAGTTCTATCATTTTGAGGAGTGGCAAACAAACTGGAGATCCACAGGTTCCATCTACTCCACCAGGATTTGCACCACTAGCCAAGGGGCCACCCCCTACCTCAACCACTAAGGAACCAGAGATCAAAGCAAAAGAGCTGAAGAAGGAGAAGGAGACCACCTCTAGACCTCTTCCATTCCCATATAAGGCTATTCAAAACAAGAAGATGACAGATGAGGCAATTCAGCAGGAGGTTCTGGATATATTTAAAAGGGTGGAGATCAACATTCCACTCTTGGAAGCCATCAAGCAAATTCCTCGATTTGCTAAATTCTTGAAGGAATTATGTATCAACAGAAGAAGAAGCCTAAAGGGAGTTGAAAGAGTCAACCTTGGGAGAATAGTCTCAGCACTCATCACACATTCTCCTCCCATGCCTCCGAAGTGTGAAGACCCTGGCACTTTCACTATTCCATGTACCATTGGGACACTTCACTTTGCTAACGCTTTGTGTGACTTGGGCGCCTCTATCAATGTCATGCCATATTCTGTTTACTCTTCTCTTCACATTGGGGAGCTTAAGCCAACACAGGTGGTAATCCAATTGGCTAATAAATCCACAGTTGGACCAGTAGGCGTTCTTGAGGATGTTCTAGTTAGAGTGAGAGATGCCATCTTTCCCGCTGATTTCTATGTTCTTAACATGGAGGAGGACTTGGCGAACTCACATGCCCCTATCATTCTTGGAAGGCCATTCCTAAAAACTACCAAGACCATCATTGATGTTTGCCAAGGTACACTTTCTATGGAGTTTGGTGATGAAATTATTAAATTTAATATTTTAGACTCCATGAAGCATCCCTCTGAGCATAGTGTCTTATTCCTCTCACACTCTGAACCACCATATGAGATTGATTCTGACCTTGATTTCAGTGATGTGAATGATTTTGATGATGAGGTGGATTATGTTAATGGATTGAATGCTTTGTTTTTTGATGATGTTGCACATGTTCACTCTATTTCTTCTTGTGCACAAATGTCTACACCTAGCATGATTCCTTCCATACAACACCCACCTACACTTGAGTTGAAACCTTTGCCTAATAATTTGAAATATGCATATTTGATGAATGGAGATAGATTGCCTGTTATCATTGCTAGTAATCTCCTACCGACCAAGAGACCAAACTACTTGGATCTCTTGAGGGACAATATTAAGGCAATAGGTTGGACATTAGCTGATATTCCTGGACTTAGCCCATCCACTTGCATGCATAGGATTTTCTTAGAAGATGGTGCTAAACCAGTGAGGCAGCCCCAAAGGAGGCTAAACCCCACTTTGCTAGAAGTTGTTAAGAAAGAGGTAGAAAAATTATTTGCAGCTGGCATTATTTATCTTATCTCTGATTCTCAGTGGGTTAGTCCTGTCCAAGTGGTACCCAAAAAGACTGGGTTCACTGTGGTGAAAAATGAGAGGGAGGAATTGGTTCCTATGCGAGTCCAGAATAGCTAGCGAGTATGCATTGATTATAGGAGACTTAATGGTGTCACTCGCAAAGACCACTTCCCACTCCCCTTCATTGACCAAATGTTAGAGAGACTGGCAGGTAGGACACATTATTGTTTCTTGGATGGTTTTTCTGGTTATTTTCAGGTTCCCATTGCTCTAGAGGACCAAGAGAAGACTACATTCACTTGCCCATTCGGTACTTTTGCATATAGAAGGATGTCATTCGGTCTTTGTAATGCTCCTGGTACTTTCCAAAGATGCATGATGAGTATATTTTTTGATTTTCTTAAGAATTGCATGGAAGTATTTATGGATGATTTTACTATTTATGGCTCCTCATTTGATGAATGTCTCTCTAGCCTAGGTAATGTTTTGCGTCGTTGCATTGATAAAAACCTTGTGCTTAATTTTGAAAAATGTCATTTTATGGTTGAAAAAGGCATAGTTCTAGGACATGTAATTTCCAAGCATGGTATAGAGGTAGATAAATCTAAAATTGATCTTATTACATCTTTACCCTATCCTACTTGTGTTCGAGATATTCGTTCTTTCCTAGGACATGCAGGTTTTTACAGGCGCTTCATCAGGGACTTCAGCAAGATTGCACACCCATTGTCGCAATTGTTGCAGAAAGAAAAATCTTTTGTTTTTGATGATTCTTGCAGGTTAGCTTTTGATGAGTTGAAGAAGCAGCTGACCACCCCACCGATCATTTAACCACCAAAGTGGGACCATCCATTTGAGTTTATGTGTGATGCTTCTAATTTTGCTGTGCGAGCTGTTCTTTCACAGAGGGTGGATAGTGTTCCACATGTCATTGCCTATGCCTCGAGGACCTTAGATGCAGCTCAGTGCCACTACACCACTACTGAGAAGGAGTTCCTTGCAGTCATCTTTGCCTTAGACAAATTTCGTTCCTATCTCTTGGGATCGAAAGTTGTTGTCTTTTCTGATCATGCGGCCCTGAGGTACCTATTGAAGAAGCCAGATGCCAAACCACGACTTATTCAATGGATGTTGCTTCTTCAAGAGTTCGACATAGATATCAGAGACAAGAAGGGGTCTAAAAATCTAGTTGCCGATCACATGAGCCAACTTCCCCACCTTTCAGAGGACATCACTTCCTTGGGGTTGCGAGACACCTTTCCAGATGAGCACCTATATGTAGTCTCTTCTACCCTCCCATGGTATGCTAATTTGGTGAACTACTTGGTGGCTTCTAAAATTCCTGATCATTATAGGAAACACCAAGTAGCGAAATTGAAGAGTGAAGCGAGGCACTATTTTTGGGACGATCCCTATCTTTGGCGGATTAGTAGTGATCAGATTATTCGACGATGTGTCCCCAGCCATGAGATCCCATCTATTTTGAAATTCTGCCACACACTTGCTTATGGAGGACACTTTGGCTCACAACGCACAGCTAGGAAGGTATTGGACTCTGGTATGTATTGGCCCACTTTGTTTCATGATGCTTATGAGTTTTGTAAAGCATGTGATCGTTGCCAACATACTGGTAATATATCTAGGAAGCATGAGATGCCTCAACAGCCTATGATATTTTGTGAACTTTTTGATGTTTGGGGTATTGATTTCATGGGTCCCTTTCCTAGTTCTTTTGGTTATTTGTATATATTGGTTGCTGTGGATTATGTGAGTAAGTGGGTGGAGGCGAAAGCCACGAGGACTGACGATTCAAAAGTTGTTGTAGATTTTGTGAAAACTAACATCTTTTGTAGGTTTGGCATTCCTAAAGCGATCATTAGCGATCAAGGGACTCACTTTTGCAATAGGCACTTTCGAGCACTACTTCAGAAGTATGGGGTGACACACAAGACTTCGACACCATATTATCCCCAAACCAATGGCCAAGCAGAGGTGTCCAATCGGGAGTTGAAGTAAATCTTGGAGAAGACTGTTCAACCTAATAGGAAGGATTGGAGCCAACGCCTTGATTATGCACTTTGGGCCTATCGAACAGCATACAAGACTCCCATTGGCATGTCCCCATTTCGATTAGTTTATGGGAAGTCTTGTCATCTTCCCGTGGAGGTGGAGCATAGAGCATATTGGGCAGTTAAAGCTTGCAACCTGGACTTGGCCCAAGCAGGGGAGCAAAGGAAACTTCAACTTCAGGAGCTTGAGGAGCTTCGTTTGGATTCTTATGATAATGCAAGGCTCTACAAGGAGAAGTCCAAGGCTGCCCATGACAAGATAATTCACAAGAGGGAGTTCGAAGAAGGCGAGCGTGTTCTTCTTTATACTTCGAGATTGAAGCTTATGCCTGGTAAGCTGAGAACGAGATGGACTGGCCCCTATACTATAGTTCGTGTCTTTCCATATGGTGCAGTGGAGATCATTCAGGAAGAATCAGGACATAACTTCACGGTCAACGGACATCGGCTCAAGCACTTCAATGGGGGTTATCCTCTACCTGCGTTGGATTCTATCCAACTGTACGACCCTGTCATTCTTTGAGCCCATCAGGTTGTTTCTTTCCTTCTCATTTATTGTTCATTGTTCATTTTTAGATTTGCATTTCATGTTCATAGCTTTTATTTTTGAGTTACATTGAGGACAATGCAACATTTAAGTGTGGGGGAGGGAACACACATAGTTTAGTTTAGTTTAACATTTTTTTTTGTGTGTTTTTCCTTAGTTTTTTTTATTCATTTATTTTATTATTATTGTGTTTTCCTTAGCATACTTGTTTATTTATTTTTAAATTCATCAAAAAAAAACAAAAAGATTTTCTTTTGTTTTTTGTGTGCTTTATTTACTTACTTATTTATTTATTTATTTATTCTTTATAGGCTGCATGTTTTTAATCTTGAACTTGATTAACACTTGAATTTCTTGTGAATCTTTGAGCACTATGATTAGTTTCATTTGAGTTTATTTGATTGTGCAATATTTGAATAATGATTGGGAATCTTGAATAGTTAGAGTTAAGTTGTCTAGTATGGATACATATCTTGCACAACTAAAATTTTGATGCTTTAATATTTGATTAATTCATCTTGATTTTTATGCCTTAATTGGGATGTGTAAACATGTGAGAATCATGATTCTAGCTATTTTTGAGTTATGCTTGGACTTTAATTCAATGAGTTGTGAAATACTGTTTATATCATTACATTTTATTCATGCCAATACTTGAGTTTTCTTGCATTTGAGTTTTATATGAGCTAAGTTTGTGGATATAAAGTGAGATATTTTAAAAAAAAAAGTGAATAATCCATCAAGGGAGAGCATAAAATGCAACCTTGTAAGGTTATTAATTAAAAAAAAAAGAGCATTATTAAAAAAGTTTAGCCAACTTGCGGAGTATGCTATATTACTTGGAATTTATCTTGAAGGGCTTTTAAACCTGGTACCCTAAGATTCGGCATAATGTGGGATCTGCCGGATGGGTTCCGCTACATGGGTGGTATAAATAGTTATTGTTAAGTAAGTTTGGCTGCCTATTTTAAACAAAAAGTGAAAGAAAAAAAATTTTAAAAAGTGATTGGCGCCAATCCAGTGCATATATCTTGTTTAGCTCCAGTAATCTTTACCCATTTGTTTTACTTCAAGTATGTGTATGAATGATGGCATGATATTTGGAGTATGGAATGACTATAGTTAACTTTTGAGTATGCTTAATTGTAGTCAGCTGATTGATAATTGCATATTTGTGTGGCTTAATTAAGTGTCATGAAGGAGAGATGGATTAAACGAATAAAGAAGTCGATGAATTTTTAGTTTCCCACACTCACGTCTATACTAGAACTTAATTCGTGATATTCAAGCTGTTCTCTTTGTAAATTTGAATTTGCATGATTAGATAATCTTTGTTTGGTGCTTAAGCTTTATTTTTGTTCGAGGACGACCAAAGTTCAAGTGTGGGGGAATTTGATAACTGTGTAATTTGTCATTAAATTTGCATTTAATTTATGGGCTTTAATTTAATATTTTATTGAATTAATACATTTTTATAATAGTTTTTCCCAATTTCAATTATTTACTGTTTTATTTATTTTTATAGATTTAAATTTTTGGTGGTTTTTAATATTAAATTGATTATTCTAATTTTAATATTAATTCTTTAGGCTTAATTGATTATTTTAATTTTTAATCTTAGTATAATTTCTCTATATATAGTTTAGTTGATTTAATTATGTTTTTATTTGTTGTTATTATTATTTTTTGCATGTTTCGTAGGTTGCATTTGGGGAGCTAATAATTGGAAAGCATTAATGATGATATGTCTTAGCGTGAAGGAAAAGAAGAAGAAATTGGAAATAGAGGTGATGCCGTGTGGGCCCTTCATTGAATTGTCTTTTTATGTAGAAAAAAAAAAGAAACCATGAAGGAAGAAGCATATTACGTGAGAGCAAATTGGAAAGAAGCACATGATGCGGGGCCCACTTTTGTTTAATGAATGAGAGAAGAAAAAAATGGCAATTAGCGTGAAGAAGACCCATGCAGCGTGTGTGTATATATAGGGAAGACCCATCATACGGGCTCATCAGCTCTCCAACGCCTTCGTCCGTTTATCCATCTCGCGCAGCCCATCACCATCATCTCCATAGCCGGGTCACCTCCATCACGTCCCACCTCACGCTAACCCAGCTCCTCATCAGCGCGACCCACGCGCAGCCCTGCTACACCTGCCGTCTACACCCGATCACCCAGCGTAGCAAGAGACCCATGCACTGCGCCATCTTCATCACGCTGCAAGAGGAGACCCGACGCCGCATTATTTTCCCAACCGCATAGCGTTTCCCATCACGCCGCCTTATCACGTGCAGCAGAACGAACCATTCCAGCGCAGTAGTTATTTTTCCGAACAGTAATTAGAGGGGTAGTGCGGTGAACATTGAAGCTTTAGATCGAGTTCAAGACCGAGCATTTAATTGTTTGCAGCCTATTTTTCTTAATTCTGTTCTAATTCTGTTGTTCTAATTTTTCCAAACAGATTTGTGATTTTCCAACCCATGGAGGGGTAAGTATTTTGTAATCGGTTTAGCGTAGCACTTTGGATGCTTGTTTTAAATTCATATTTTAATATTTAACTTGATATTTTATGTGCTATAATTTAATTCTCCAACTCTTTGATTTGTTAATTTAATATCTCGGTTGAGTGTTGATTTAGCAATTCATTGTGCGTTATTATTCTATCTGAGTGGAAAGATTTGTTTCGTAGGGAACGGGCAGTCTTTCGAGAATTGATTTATAATTATTCTGGTTGGAATAAATTCATAATTTGATTGTATTCATGGTGTCTTGATGCATTTAAATTATGAGGCCATAATTTACCTAATTTATCTTTTGGGATAGTGATAAACAACATTCAGGTGTGTAGTTAAACCGGTTACATCTTTGATTAATTGATTTTCTTAGTTAAAATTCTTTGCTTTAATTAGTTTTCATTCAATCAAAAATCCCCCCAATTTGATATTTATTCTTTTTCATTAGTTTTTACTAAGCAGGTAATTAAATAGATTGAATTGAATTTTATAAATCCTCCGGTAGAGAACAATCTAGGTTAAGCGACTAGCTATACTTAGTTTAAATTTTATTTGAAGTGCATGTGCGACAAACGCCCTTTTCACTGGCACAACACTAATAATGGTTAAGAGATAAGATCAATGCGGAAGGTAACCAGATAGTGGAAGTATTTTGTTTTATTATCAAAAGATAATTATAACAAAATAGAGCAGATAAAAGCTTGTAAAGATTTTCGATCTACTGTAAAACGCTCTTACACTCTGTTTACAAATAACTTATACACTAGCCAATATGATCTCTATAAGCTCTTGTACATGTATGCGCTTATACACACTTTTACACTTTCGCGCCTATACATACTCTATTTTTCGCTCACATATGAAAATATACAAGTGTTAAGATATATAGCCATCCGTTAGAAAACATCCTTGGAACTTGTTCTTCCGAGTAGTGTGTAGCACTGTCTGTTCCTCGGTAATCTCTCTACCTCAATTGTTGCAGATATGGAGCTCAAGATCTTGGGTCTTTAAATTTTGAATTACCGTGTGAGTTCCCAAGTGCAGTTAAAGTTGTGTCCACATATCCGCGTGATCCACGTGTAAGATGCTTTAGGTTTTCAACGAGTTTGTCTTACATCGGGACATAGCGAGTTGACGACTTTGAATGCGAAGATGATAAGTTGAAGTAGCATCTTCTTAATCCGTCGCAAGGTTCCTTACTCCATGTTAATGAAGCTCGGATCCTTACTCCGTGTCAATGGTTGCTTACTCCATGTTAATTTGATACCGGAATCCTTATTCCATGTCAGCGCTTCTTTACTCTGTATTAATGAGAAGTCCGGAGAGCTTACTTCATATCAGCGCTTCCTTACTCCGCACGAGTTCCTTACTCCGCATGAGTTAAAAGGTTCGGATGGCTTACTCCTTATCTGTGCATCCTTACTCCGCATGAGTAAACTTCGCATTTCTTTTCCTTACTTCGTGCGAATATAGGACTCGGGTCCTTATTCCGCACAAGTCGTTCCTTACGCCGCATGAATGAAGACTAGGATTCCTTACTCCGTGTCTTCTTGTCCTTAGTCCGCTTAAGTGAAAGACTTAGCTTCTTAGAGCACTAGTAGCAGATTCCCTATAAAGGTCTGTTTCCTTATATTTAAGGAAAAAGAGTTAAAAAGTCATAAAATCATTTCCACAGCAGATGCCCTATATTTAACTTTCTCTATATGGTTTGTACAATGTTTCCTAATATATTGGGAAGCACTATTCACTCCCTATAATTATTAAATTATATTTATTTATTTATTTCACATTTCTCTTTTACATTTCCCGTAATATTAATTTTTATTTTATGTTAAATTATAAAAAATATATTATTAAATAAAATAAGTAATATAAAATATTATTTTAATGATATAAATGATAATTTAGGGAATCTATTGTAATGTATATTTGTATAGGGAAGCAAAAAGTAGTTTAAAACTATAAATTTGAGGAAACTCATGAGGAAACAACTGTGAGTGCTCTTATTCTGTGACTGTTCTCTCTTACTCCATGCGAGATGTAGACTAGGATTCTTATTCCACATTTGTTTGACTTAGTCCATTTAAAGTATAAGACGCGGATTCCTTAGTCTGTAGCTTGAAGCATTTGATCCGCACGAGTGATCCTTATTCCGTATGAGGACTTGGTTATTTACCAAGTGCTTACCGACACTCACGTTAGTCCGAATCAGGATTATGTATCATGTCCTTAGCTTTGCTCTCATGAGTGTAGATCCGATTTAGTGTTATATCTTCTGCAACAACTTAAGATAAACAAACAAGGTTTCAAATCAAATTACATAGGATTTTATCCTCATCATCCAAATTCTAGGTTTGATCCAACAAACATTAATCAACCGCGTAAGTTGTAACCAACATGCAAGTTCAAGAAAAGGGTATAGAATCCCTACTTCGATTTCGGTTGAACTTAGGGTTTAGAATCACATATGTTCCTTCCTCTTTGCTCCTCTTTGTTCCTCTTTGATAGATGGCTTCCCTTACTCAAAAACATAGAAATTATCGGTGAGATAGAATAAGCTCTCTCTCTCTCTCTCTCTCTCTCTCTCTCTCTCTCTCTCTCTCTCTCTCTCTCTCTCTCTTTTATTATAACTCCACCTTGAAAACAAAATAAAAATAAAAATGCTAACAACACGACGTATATCGAAAATAGGTATTCACGCAGGATCGACATCAACTAAAAGATAAGCACATCGACCAACATCCATTACCATTTCTCGTGTCATCCAGACACCCCACATTGGCCAAGGGAGATCAATCTCACTCGTGTATGGTCAATATGAAGTTACATTGACCACTTCAATCACACATCGAATTTTAGGCTAAGTCGATCAAAAGTCTCTAGACTCTCCTTCGGTCAACATTGACCATAATTAAGCTAGGTCGACCAGGTCGACCATACAACCTTGCATCGACCAGAGGAGACTCCAACGTCGATAACCACTTTGAGAAGTTCGTTGTCGTTTTCCTCATGGTTGATCATAATCGATCTTTGATGGACATAGGCACCAATCACCTCTGGTTGCAACGACGTGGAGGATGGTTATTGTCATGGCAGGGCTCAATGATAGGTTTCCAATGGGAGGAGGCGACAATAGTGGTTGTGGCAGCTAGGGTGAGGTCGAGGGTGAGGATAAGGATGAGGAGTTTGGCCGGTGATGATGTTCAATAGGAGGACTTTGGTCTAATCAAATAATGTAATTGTGGGCAATAATATACGAAGAAACAAAAAAAAAATTCTCTTATGCAAGAAAATTGTTGGATCAAGCCCAGAATTTGGATAATGCTGATAAAGCCTTATGTAATTTGATCTGAGATCTTTTGTGTTTCTTTGATCGTTGCAGAAGATATGTTATTAATCCGGAGATACACTCGTGAGAGCAAAGCTAAGGACAGGATACATAATCCTGATCCGGACAAGAGTGAGTGTCGTCAAACACTTGGTAAATAACCAAGTCACCAATACATACGGAACAAGGAACATTCGTGAGGACTAAGTCAAATTGACGCTAAGTAAGAGTCTTGGTTTACAAGGTCGCACAAAGTAAAAGAAGACACGGAGTAAGGCATCCGAGTCTTCCATACATGCGGAGTAAGGAAGTACAAATGCGGAATAAGGACCCGAGTCTTTATTAGACACGAAGTAAGAAAATTAGATGCGGAGTAAGGAATCCGAACAACTTACATACGGAGTAAGGAAGCGCTAGTACGGAGTAAGCACTTCGATCCCTTAGACTCGCCCGGAGTAAGGAACTTACATACGGAGTAAGGAATTTACATACGGAGTAAGGAACTTACATACGGAGTAAGGAAGCGCTAGTACGGAGTAAGCACTTCGATCCCTTAGACTCGCCCGGAGTAAGGAACTTACATACGGAGTAAGGAATTTACATATGGAGTAAGGAACCAACATGCGGAGTAAGGAAGCGCTGACACGGACTAAGGATTTCAGTACCAAATAGATACGGAGTAAGCAATTACTGACACGGAGTAAGGTTCCGAGCCTCATTAGCTACGGAGTAAGGAAAATTACACCGGACCAAGAAGATACTACTTTAACTCAACCGCATTTAAAGTTATCAGCTCGTGGCGTCCCGATGTAAGACAAATTTATTGAGAACCTGAAGAATCTTACACATGGATCATCCGGATATGTGGACACAACCTTCATTATATTTAGGAACTCACAAAGACACTTATACTCTTCAAACCCAAGATCTTGAGCTCCACAATCCGCAGCAGTCAAGGCAGAGAGATTACCGAGGGATAGTTAGTGCTGAACGCATTCCGGAACTACAAGTTCCAAGGTTGTCTCTTAGGAATGTTTTGTATAAATATTTATACTTGTACATTTGTGAAAGAGTGAGCGTATGTGCATTTGTCAAGAAAAGACTAATCCTGTGTATGCACAAGCGTTTTCATTTTTGGAGATAGAATTTGGCTAGTGTGTGAGTTCATTTGTAAACAGAGAGTAAGAGAGTCTTGCTTATATTTTGTTGTATTTGTCTTGTGATAATAAAACAAAATACTTCCACTATCTGGTTATCTTCCGCAGTGATTCTATCACTTAACTAGATAAGTGTTTGTGTCTTAAGAGAAAGAAAAGAGTTTCGATAAGAGCCTATTCACCCCCCTCTAGGCTCCAAGGGACCATCAAGTGGTATCAGAGCAAGTTCTATTTGTTCTAAGTAGAGATCCCACTCTTTCAATCTCAGAAATGGCCAAAGAAAGCAGTATGCTATTCAACACTCGCCTTAACTCCGGAGGTGCACAGGAGCCCATCCCGAATCGAAGCAGCAGTGAAAATGTCGACCCACCTCAACCTGCTGCTGCCGCCGCTTCTCAACCACGGAGTTCTGGCTTTACTCTGACGAAACCGCCCAAATTCACACCTGAGCTTTTCTCCCAGGTGGAAAGCTTGCATGAAGATGTTTATGGTATGCCATGATCATCTTATGTGGCCATGTCTTCATCAGGAGATTCCAATTCCGATGACTATCGGAGAACATGGAGTTAGGAGGCAAAAGACAGATCTTGAACTTACCAACGATGAAAGAGCCTGGCGGTGCGCTAGTGAAAAGGCTCCTGGCTTATGTTACATCGTCTTTGGATTCCGAGGCTTTCATGGACGTCCAGGGCTGCACGACAACGAAAAGCTATTTGGGACAAACCGACCATCCTCTATGAGGGGAGTCGGTCCCGGATGCAGAATGTGATCCGTACTCTCCAGACGAACTTTGAGAGTTTTAATCATAAACCAGGGCGAATCACTCGAAAGCATCTATCGGAGATTCGGCAAGCTCATTCTTGAGCTAAAGACTGTCAATGAGCACTATTCTCAATCCCAGATTAATGACAAGTTCTTTCGCTCCTTGCCGGATCGCTACTACTCCAAACAACTCCAGATGCAATCAGACAAGAACTGGCAGTATGTTCCCCTTGAAGAACTATATGGAGAGTTGCGGACTCACGAAGTCAGGTTTAAGTACTCTGACAGGGATGAGAAAATAGCTCGGAAAGAAAAGGGGGTAGCTCTTAAAGCTACAGAATGTCTAAACATACTGAGGAATGATGATACGGACGTGTCCGAGAATTTTGATTCTGACGAGGAGGAGGAGATAGCCCTTCTTGTCAAATCCTTTGAGCAATTCCTACGGAAAAGCAGAAAAGGGTTCAGAAGACGCTCATCATCATCTTTCCAAAGGAAGGAGTGACCGGAGTCCAGTTCCCAGGAATGCTTCAACTGTGGGAAAACCGGTCACTGGGCCAAGGAATGCAGGTCCAAATCAAAAGTAGCTGAGAAAAGTGACAGGGTAACTCCTCGGCGCTCCACCTCAGACAACAGCAAGAATAAGAAGAAAGCGCTCGTGACAAAATACATGAGTGGCTCAGAAGAAGATGAGGAATCCTCGGATAATGAGCCAATCACTAAGCCAAACGTCTGCCTCATGGCAAGTACTGAGGTACCTTCTATCTCTGAGCTCCTGAGTAAATTAGAATCTCTTACTACTGCATGTGATCATGAAAAGAATGAGAGACTAATAATTACTCAAATGTACAAAGATATGGAAAGTCAGAATAAACGTCTTGAATTTACCATTAATAGACTCGAAAAGGACATCACTGACTTCAGAGGAAAAGAAGCTTGGTATCACGATCTAAGAGCTGAAAATCATTTGTTAAATACCAATCTCTCAGGCCTAAAAGTTATAGTAAAAAGACTCGAAAATGAACTGGAGCAGGAAAAGGAGATAAATCGTAAGTGGCTAAAATCCGAGGAAATAGCCTCTACCTTTAGGACTGATCCTGACGACATTCGAGTCAAACCTGGCCTAGGTTCCGAGTCATCAACATCCATAGCTCAAGCTACTGAGTGTCCTCCAGATTTCACTCCTAAACTAACCAACTTATATCCTGTTAGTACATCTGAACCGTTGGATGGTTTCATTTCAGGTGGCACCATAGTTTATTACTGTGGAGTCGAGGTCATTCTTGCACTTCCCGAAGAAAGACCTGTAACTAAAGATGAAGGGAAGGCTGCTGCAGTTAAAGCCAAAACTGTAGCCCCCAAAAAGAAAGACAAGGCTAAGGCTGATGCATCTAGGGCCAAGAGTGCGTCACCCAAACGCAATGGATTAGGCCACAGGGAACAGAGTAGAAAGTCTGTAAAATCTAAGAGACCTGTATCCCCTATTTGTACTTCACATTATAGTGTCTGTTCCATCTGTAGGGAAATGGGTCATTATCACTATGAATGTTGAGTTTATCTGATAACTGGCTTTGTAATCAGTTTCATATCAATAAAGATCAGTTAAACAAAAAGGGTCCTACGAGCCAAACAAAATCTAAACCTCGAAAGAGTATCTCTCCCAAGAAAACCCAAATAAAAGAGGTAGCTTAAACTAACAAGCTAAAGTCAACTTTGAGAGCTAAAAGTCCTAGCAAAATCAAATCTGCAAATGTTGACAATACTGCTGCTCTCTCTAACAGCCCGAAACAAGTTTGGGCACCAAAAGTGTAAACTATTGTCTTTCAAGAGCATCTCTGGAATGCATTGCTGGATCACTTGAAGTTAAAGATCAATAAAAGCAAGTGGATCCTTGATAGTGGATGCTCCGGACATATGACGGGTGATCAGACTCTGCTTGTAGAAGTTAATGATAAACAAGGTCCATCCGTTTCATATGGCGACAACAAGAAAGGTAAGATTGTCGGGTATGGCACCTTAACTAACGGCTGTGTATCAATCACTAGAGTTGCACTAGTCGAAGGTTTAAAGCATAATTTGCTAAGTGTCGGTAATTTATGTGACAAAGGATTTCTTGTTTCCTTTTTGTCCAACACCTGACAAGAAGAGAAAACTTATCCAGGAGATGTTAAGTTATCCGGATCAAGAGATGGGGACATATACTCGGTGGTCTTAAGAAATAATTCTTCGACCCTGTATGCTTCCTCACTAAAGCATCGATGAAGATAGTTGGCTATGGCACAAGCGATGCGCACATTTAAACTTCAAGACTTTGTTTAAATTAGCATCACTTGATCTTGTCACTGGTCTACCCAAACTCAAGTTCTCCAGAGACTCTCTCTGTCGAGAATGCCAATTGGGCAAACAGACTAAACATAGCTTTAAGAGCAAATCAGTTAATTCAATAACTGCTCCTCTACAACTTCTTCATATGGACCTATGTGGCCCTATATCTGTTCCGTCACTAGCTGGTGCGAGATATACCCTAGCGGTTATCGATGATTTCACCAGATACACATGGGTGATGTTCCTGAAATCAAAGGATCAAACTTTTGAGCATCTTGTAGATCTTTTCAACTGGATAAGCAAATCACAAGGACTGAGCATAAAGTGCATCAGGAGTGATCATGGTACAGAATTTGATTTTTCAAAAATGAGATCATATTGTTCTAAACAGGGCATGCAGCATAACTTCTCTGCGCCCAAAACTCCTCAACAAAATGGGGTAGCTGAGCGCAAGAATCGCACTTTAATCGAGGCTGGCAGATCTATGTTAGCAAGGGCAACGGTTCCTCTCAGTCTATGGGCTGAAGCTATGTCCACTGCCTGCTATGTTCAGAACAGAACTCTAATAAATAAATCTACCATGAAAACACCCTATGAGATGTGGAGAGGACGAAAGCCTTCAATTTCACATTTCAGAGCCTTTGGGTGTACTTGCTATATCCTAAACAATGGCAAAGAACCCCGGAATAAATTTGAACCAAAATCTGATGATGGGATCTTTGTCGGGTACTCACTTCATAGCAAAGCTTATCGGGTCTTTAACAGAAAACTTTTTAAAGTTGAAGAATCTATCCATGTGACCTTTGATGAAACTAACCTTGATTGGTCAAAAGTCGGTTCTTCTAGTTCTAATGTGCAGGTCATGGACAGCAACGTCGATTATTCGAAGTTTATGAATGTTCCTGTTACACATCTTGACCAACCACGTGGCATCAGCGAAGCACTAAGAAATAATATGGATGATGCTACGGATGACTCGGACTCTGGACTACCATTTAGCTCTGGATATACTCCTACGGATACCCAAAATTCCGGAGCACCTTCAAGTCTGTCGGAACTAGTTAACACTGAAAGAAACAGTGTTGAAGAACCATCTAGTTCAATTGTACCTCTCAATACGGAAACATCTAGTCCGGACGAAGCTCAACCAGCGGATACAACTGAACCACCTAATCTGGAAGAGCTTCAAATTGTTCAAGATCATCCATCACATGCACAGAATTACAGATGGACTCGAAACCATCCCTCAGATCAAGTGATTGGTGATCCTACTGTTGGTGTAAGAACAAGAGCAGCCACCTCCAACATGAGTCTTCACTCGTGTTTTCTATCTCAAATAGAACCAAAGGTGGTAGATGAAGCTCTTCAGGATTCGAATTGGGTAGAAGCCATGCAAGAAGAGCTGAATCAATTTAAGAGAAATAATGTGTGGACCTTAGTACCAAGGCCTAAGTCTCAGCAAGTCATTGGCGTTAAATGGGTATTCCGGAACAAGCTTGATACGGATGGAATAGTAATCCGGAACAAAGCCAGACTGGTAGCCAAAGGATATCGTCAAGAAGAAGGAATAGATTATGATGAAACCTTTGCTCCGGTAGCAAGACTTGAGGCAATCCGAATGTTTCTGGCGTATGCTTCATATGAAAACTTCATAGTTTATCAAATGGACGTCAAGAGCGCATTCCTGAATGGAGATCTTCAAGAGGAGGTGTACGTTGAACAACCTCCCGGCTTCATTGAACCTAAGGCAGGACATCTTGTCTACAAGCTTCGAAAGCTTTATATGGTTTGAAGCAAGCTCCAAGAGCCTGGTACGACACATTGTCGAAATTCCTTCTTGCTCACAACTTCCAAAAAGGGAAGATAGACACCACCCTATTTCTACGAAAAGAGAACGGACACACTCGATCGTACAAATATACGTGGATGATATCATTTTCGGATCAACAAATCCGAAGCTTTGTGAAGAGTTTGCTAAGTTGATGACAGGCAAGTTTGAGATGAGCATGATGGGAGAACTGTCCTACTTCCTTGGAATAGAAGTTAAACAATTAAAGGAAGGAATCTTCATTAACCAAGCTAAGTACACTCGCGATCTTATTAAGAAGTTTGGTATGGAAGGTTCATCTCCCGTCAAAACTCCCATGCCTGTCGCTGCCAAGTTAGATCCGGATGTTGACGGCATATCGGTAAATGTGACTCGACTACGAGAGGGACGATCGGATCCTTGCTTGTATCTTACAGAAGTCGCCCAGACATTATGTTTGCAACTTGCATCGTGCACAATACCAGGCGAATCCCAAGGAGTCACATATGCTTCATGTTAAATAGATATTAAGGTATCTCAAGGGAACGATGAATTTGGGACTCGGTACCCAAAGGAGTCCAACTTCACCTTATCCGGATACTCGATGCCGACTTCACTGGATGTCGCATCGACAGGAAGAGCACAAGTGGTACATGTCGGTTTCTTGGAAATAGATTAATTTCATGGTTCAAGAAGAAGCAGAATTCCGTATCAACCTCTCTCTGTGAGCGGAATATATAGCTCTTGGGAGTTGTCGTGCACGACTACTCTGGATGCAAAGTCAACTTACTGACTACAGTTTCAACATGTTATCTATTCCACTCTACTGCAACAACACTAGCGCTATTGCTATCAGCAACAATCCTGTCATGCATCCTAAGACGAAGCATAATGAAGTCCGGTATCACTTCATACGTGATCATGTTCTTAAAAGTCACATCTCACTGGAACACGTTGCTACTGAAGATCAACTGGCCGACATTTTTACAAAGCCCCTACCTGATGCAAGATTCTTTGAACTACTCTTCCGTTTAGGTATGCTCGACTTTTCTGCATAGTTTCACCTTTAATTTGCCCAACAACATATTTACTATCAGAACATGCATTGTGTTTTTATTGAAAGTGGAAGATACATACTGATTAACGGCTTCATGCTTCTGATTTAAATATCAACTTCATTCTGGGAGGATGCTTGCATTTCCCGATTGAAGTCGTTTAACCTAACATGATTAAAGTTTATATGATTTGCCTCCTTCTGGTTTCATGATCTTAATTTCCACTAAACACCACATGACAATAGCATGTTCATTTAGATTACTCTATTAACATGTATAGTTGAAGAAATGAAATGGGTTAGCTCGGAATGCCTGGTGGATGTACACTCAACCGCGATCCTGTCACCCAAAGTATAGTTTCCTAAAAAAGATAGACAAGTCTTGAATTCTACAAACCGGAAATGTCAACCGAGAGGATTGCAAAATCTACGGGGGAGAAAATGCTTTATATATTATTCAGTAATACCCCCCGTATATGTCTCATGACCTCTTTCCTGGCTGTCTATTTGAGGGGGAGCTCTTCATTGAGAGGATTAAATGATCTACAGGGGAGCAATAATGAACCCCTAATATGTCTCGGATACTCCCTCCTCTAAACTGTTACTTCCAGATCTAACAAGACATGCTGTTTAGAGTCAGAAAAGTGGCATGCTTGGATGTATTTTCTTTCTTCAACCATGCATTTTAATCGGCTAATCACCTGCTTACTTTTGACATGTGTTCGCTTCCACATTTTTCACTCATGAATCCTAAATTGGCCAAATCATATGATCTTTAATTAATCTTAGCTACGTTGTTCAGCAAGACGGTTTCTGTAAGACCCGCAAAATTTTTAGCTATTTAAGTTCTTCCTTAAAGAGTAATAATAATAAAATAATAATAATGTTATTGTTAACAATAGTTAGAAAGGATATTTTGGATATTATCACGATAAAAATAAGCACCCAATATAGTCATTCAAATAACATGTGACTAATAAGTAGTCGTTAGAATAGTAACTAGCCGTTATGAATAGTATCCGTTTGGACTTCCATAAATAGGTATGAGCATGAGATTTTATTTATAAGAGAGTATAGAAGTAAGAAGAAGAATAATAAGAGTTATGGCATCAAGTTCTCAAGTACCGCCATCCGAGAATAGTGTACGAGATGAAGATCGGCGAGCAATACGACTTAAAGTTACAAAGCTATGCTTTGCTGTAGATGAGCTAAATGCTCGTGTCCAATGGCTGCAATATAATGCGACGAGACACAGGGAGAAGTTTGAGGTTATTCATGCGACAACCACGACAATGTGTACGAGATGAATGTGCAGCTCTACTACCGAAGCACAACACGTCCTACGTACATACGCTAATATAATTCGAGAAATTTTACGAAGGCCATAGAATATGATATTAATGTTTATGTTTAAGATTATAATATTTTATGCTATAATGTTATCTTACTTTATTGTTTATTGATTATGCAATTATATTATTTTATCCGCATAAATATTAAATACATTATAAAAAAATAAAATAATTTCTTATATGTCATAAAACGTTTAGATGCTATATATTATGTCATTTAGTTTCTTAAACCAAATTACTATGGGTAAGTAAGTATTACAAGCCGTAACTTTACCAAAAATATAAAACATAGGTAAGGCCCAAAAATTTGAATAAGGCAGATTCTGGAGGTCCCATTCAAAAATCCATAACTTGAATTATACAGATCCAATTGACATGAAACCAAATCCCATTTGTTCATTTATGACTTAGCTAAAACATGTAGAAATTTCAGAATTTAATATGAAGCCAATCAATTCCGGAATTTAAAATACTACACATAGGTTCAGTATGAACGGGTAAACATTTTAGTATGACTTTAAAATTCAATAACTTTTGTTATACATATTTAAAAATTATAAAATTGATACCCATTTGTAGATATTTGAGTTAGTAATGCAATACAATTGTCCATTTGTCAAAAACTACAAAATTAAAAAAACGTTATAATTGAATTAGTAGGGAGTACACCAATGTGGACTTTTGATGCCAAAGGAACCTTCTAGGTTTAAAAGTCTTAAAACATTTTTTTAATGGTAGGAGGAGATAACCACATTTTTAATAAGAGATAATATGAAGAAAATAAAGTATTATATATATTTTAAATAATTTAATTTAATGCCAAAGTCAAATTTGTACACTATTTTTCACACTATTACACCTACCATCCTTGCCTATGTAAGGAGTGTCTTGCCTCTCCTCTTAATGCACAAATCCCTCAAGCCACACCACGAAATTCCCTCTCAAAACACTCCCTTAAGCCCTCTTAACACCCCAAATACTCTACTCAAATCCTCTTTTGCTTTTGGTACTTACCAAGTGTCGAAGTTCTACGAAAGGTAATACTTAAGATTTTGAAATTTTGAAGTTACTTCTTATTTATTATGTAGATCTATATGGTTGGTTTTACCACCTCATATATACTATATTCATGGTTGGTTTTACCACCTTACATATGTTATTTATATGATTGGTTGTACCACCTCGTATATATACATACATGGTTGGCCTTGCCACCTCATATATTTATATATACATGTGTAATGATTTTAAATTATAGTATTTTATCATAGCATATATTGTCATTCTATAATTCAAGTGAAAAGATGAGAATATTAACTTATGTTTTTATTTTTATTTTTAAGGTTCTAGATAGCGGAAGATCGTAAGGAACGACTTCCAAAATGAATTCCCCCGACAATCGCCCTTCTTCTTCTGCAACCCCAATTGTTAATGCTTCAACCTCACAGCTATCCCCATCCTTATCTCCTCCTGATCGTCCCTTTAGACCCATGTCTAATATCCCCTCATGGTTAAGGTGGAAGACACGTAGGAAAAATAAGCTTATCGAACGTCTTTTCCGTTCACCCAATACAAGAAGTAAATCTTACTCAAAAACTCTCAAGGCATATAACCTAGTTAGTGCACAACTCAAGGCTTATGATGCATGGGATCGAAATAGGATATGGAACAGCAATAGAAGTGGGAACCCAAATTAATATTCAACCCCACAAGCACGGTATGCCTATTAAAAGATATAAGTTAAAGTATGATATATATATATATATATATATATATATATATATATATAAAGGAGATATGTGTGATATTGAACTTTTCAAGCATTAATGCTAATTTAGTGTTTTGATATTTTTAAGGTTTAGAACGCGGAGAACGACAAGCGGATTGTAAGGGTTTTTCTCATCCCCTTTTTCTTTTTCATTATAGTCTATATTTCATAAGGGTTTTCTTTTCTTTATTCTTACTTTTTTCTTCCTCCTTCTGATGTTCTATTTCCATGTTATTATTGTTGTAATATTTTATGTTTCTTATTCTTCTATGTTGATTTTTTTTGTTGAGAACATTAGTTTCGTTTTAATCTCTTAATGATCTTTTTAATTGATTGGGGTAGATAACCATTTTGATAATCGTGGTTATCCTTGTTAGCCTTGAATGTTTTATTGAAATTCCATGCTATGTTTCATGTTATGTATGACCTCTTATGTTTGGACAAAGTAAGTTTATGATGGGTGGTTCCAGAAAGACCTCCAATGCATTGGGTAAAGAACATCACTGGAGAGTGTCAATCCAGCTGATAATATGTTATGTTATGATTCGGTATCTGGGTGGTTAACCTCGGTCATGATGTTATGATACGATGTCTAAACATAATCTTCCATGTTATGATTTCCTTGTGAAATGTTGATCATGTATGATGTGCAAATATTATATGGTATTTCCTATGTTCGATATCTTCATGATTTTCCTTACCCACTTATGTTTACCCTTACTGGGCTATTTGAGCTCACCCTTTTTTATGATTTCTTTTCCAACCCCAGGTAATTAAGGGATGGAGAAACTAGGATAAGGAGTCGAGAAGTGCTTGGAAATAAAGTTGTGTGAAAATTTAAAAATTTATTAAGTTGTTTGCTCGTGTGCTTTGTTATGTAATAATGGGTTATGGATACTTAGTCTCTAAACCCCTAAACCTTAAAGATCTTGGATTGAAATTTGTAATAATGAATGGTTTGTTTGATTAAATAAGTAATAGTTTGAAATTTATATAAAATTTGTATATTTATTTTCCGCTAACGCACCTGGTTTGGAGGTTTCAAATTTAGGGGCGTTACAGTTTCACTATGTTGACCTATATGAACTTGTGTATAGTTATCTGACATATGCCCTGATTCAGTAATATTGCTCATTCTCACGTATGTATATGTCTCTTACATGCTTGGCAATGCATAAGTTCTGTTTCTCATTAGTTCGGATTATATCGTTTTTCACTGATTATTTTCCCTAATCCGTACTAATCCTTGCCTGTTAAGCTTTTGTATTTTCAGTTCATTTTTTCTTTAGCTACAGGTTCAGATTCTCTTTGCAACCGTATCGATAAATCTAGTCCATAGTCATGGATTTGAAGTGTTGTGGTACTTCTCTTCTCTTCGACTTATTGACTGCAAAGGAATCTACTTTACTCTCTCACCGAACTCTGTCTACTACGGACACGGTCTACTTTCCATCCGGATACTCTTCCTCGACTATTATTTACTCCGGATGATTGTCGGTTCATTCCTCCGGACTCCGACACGCTTTAATTGCGACAATCCAAGTCTTCCTATATGTCGCGTGCTTTTGAGGAGGAATCATGATGATTCATTAAATGCAAATCTCGGGATGCACACACACTTCTTTGGATGGCAACCAGCTGTTACACTTACTTAGTCATGCGGTCTCCACGACATCGTTTCATTCGGAGGCGCATCGATATCCAGACTCATGACATCAGCCTGTCAAGCGGGTCCCTATTTCACTTGCCAATTCCTAGACCCGCTGACATTTGTAGACTCGGTCTTATATGTTCTGATCATTCCTGCGCAGCACGAGTATTGCTCATTTCAAATCCCTAAACCTCCCGTTGCTCCTTCCATCACCAAAACCTCACCTTTCCTCTTGTCCTTCAAATTTCATCTGCAATGGCACCCAGAATATCTCTTTCCGGCGTTAATCCTGGCCATCTGGTTGATTGGAATGCTGTCTCTAATCCTCCGGATTGGTTTTTCCAGCTTCGCCCTCTCCTTGAAGCCTCACATATACTCAACCTGATCTCCAATCCCGTCGATCTTCTTATCGACGACGTTCTTGAGTATTACCAACGGATTCGCTGCACCACCGATTCCATAAACTCTTATGTCCGCGGTGAATCCATCATCATCACTCCGGCTATTCTCCGCGCTGCTCTCCACCTACCTCTTGGTGAACCACAGCGCCCAGATGCCGATCCAATGGCGGCTTCTATGGGTTGGACACAAAAGGGCAAGGAATACAAGGTGAAATCCTTCCAAGGTCGCTATCGATGTATAGCGACCATCTTGAGTCGATGCTTACTAGCTCGCACCTCAGCCCTCGACTCCGTTCCGTACGACCTTCTCCTGGCCATGTACGGCGTTTTTGAAGGTCTTCCGATGGATTAGGGGATGTTCTTGTTTCGTTTGCTGCAGAATGGTTCCAAGAACCATTCCTTCGGGCGCATCCTCAGCATTGTCTTCCAGCATCTTAATCCGGACCATTTCGCTCGATATGATGCTGTTCCATTTCCTCCGGCTTATTACCTTCGTTATCTTACGCCAGATGGGAACAAGACTGCCCGCCGACCATCTGCAGCTCTCCGCATACTTCCTGCCTCGGAACAACAAAGCGATTCCGTTGGTGAACCCTCCGACGCCCAAGCCCCTGACGTCGATTCGCACCCCGATCCTCCCGGATTCGGTCCGTTGCGAGACCCTCTCATTCTCGGGCCTCCCAGCACAGCGTTCGTGCTGACCCATCCGAGGTTGCGGGGCCATCTCAGCGCAGTGCTCCTAAAGATGTTTCCTCAGCCCCCTCTGTTGCGGATGTCCCCACTCCCTCCTCCTCCGCTGTTGCTGCCGCGGTTGATACCGCTGTTGCGGCCGCCACTGCTGATGTCCCGGCCTCTTCTCCAGGAAGCCCCTTTGCCTCCCCTACCTCAACCCCGAGATTACCTTGACCATCTCTCCGCCGACACCTTAACGGACCTATGGCTCCGTTTTAGCCTTGCCCACACTGCCTCCATTCCTGACAATGATCTCCGGGTGTTTTACACACGCCATACCCAATCCCCGGAGACAATGATCATCTGGAACTTGGATCACGGCTTTCTTACGCCGGCCTCCATTCCAGATGTGGCGTTCACTACTCCTTCCAGCCCAGCACATTCCGCCAGGGGTCCTTCTCCTACTAAGGCTGGCCCCACTTCTCCTACTGCCGCTATTCCCGTGGTTGACCTTTCTGGTCACAGCGGGTCAGCTGCTCCGGATGCCTCTGATGCTCCGGATACCCCTTCTGCTGCTGCTGCTGCTGCTGATAGTCCTGCGGACTCCTCTGCCCAACGCACTCCTGCTCCTGTTCATGCGGGGGAGTCCTCCAAAGCTCCAGAGTTGGTCCTTGGGCGTGCCTCTTTTGGCACAGTTCACTCCGACGTTGTGCTCTCCGCCCAGCTGGACCGACACGCCCAGGCTCAAAGCGCCCAAATTTCCGCCATCGCCGCCAAGGTTGATGCCCTCGGCGCCCAACTCCTCTCCGCTCTCACTGACTCCACCTCAATGGAGCAGAAAATGGATCTCGTCGCCTCGTCCATCCATTCATTGTCTACCTCCTTCGCGGACCTGGCGCACACGATGGCTCGTCCTCCCGTTGCTTCCCGGCGATCTGCCAAACCGGGGGAGAAAGTGTCATCTGATCCGTCTGCTCCTTCTGTACCACAACCATCTACTCGGACTGAGAAGTGGCCAGCCACTTCAATGCTTCAGGGAGTTAGAATTCCCAAATGAAGTCGCTTCTCTCAACCAAGCTCCTCTACTGCAGCTCCAGCTCCTCCTCCATCCTCCTCATCCGCAGCCGACACCTTTCTCCCATCATATGCGGCGTTTGACCCCTCTGATGCGGATGGAAGTGTTCGCAAAGCAATGAAGTCATATGCGGCGTCTTCTGCGAGAGAAGATGTCTTTCCGAAATGTACCCTTTCTCTCCTGGACGACATTCGGACTCTTTGTTCGGAGAAAGGACTCTTTACTACAGAAGACATTGACAACTTCTCAAGGGCTGCTAAAATAGAGATGAGGCTGTTTCCATCTCTATACAAGGACGGGCACTTGTTTGAAGTTCTACCGTGTTGGAATGAAGGCTATCTTCCCAGTGTGGATCTAATTCAGTCCTTCATCGACGGAACTTCCGAGGATAGCAAGCCATGGAAAACTCTCTCAACTATCCTCATTCCGTACCGGATCATGTCGCCACACTTCATGATGGTTGTCTTCATGATTCGGTCCAAGCAAATGATTCTCATTGATTCTCATCGATAGTGGAGCACTTTGTAAGAAAGAATCAATGGGAACCACTGTGTCTCAGCCGATCAAGTCGAAGAAAGTCGGTTTATATGAAGAGTTGGGCATCACACCCTTGGGTCCAACCGAGAAGTCAAGGCGACATTCCGGGGCAAGAAGCAAGTGCCACAACAACTGGATGGAGATAGGCTGCGGGGCCTTTGTCTCATTACTTCATCAAGTCATTTTTGACTGTGGACAAATCGTGGAGCCAACACACTACTTATACGATGAAGCAGACAATGGAGCTTAGAGATAAGGCAGTAACTATGATCTTCAAGTATAGTAAGCCTTATGTACCTTAGTGAAAATCTTGTATTAAGGCTGAATTGTACTTAGTTGCTGATAAATGAAATTGGTTGTGATGCGTATTCCGTATGTTATCTTTTTGCATCGCTTACCAGGATCGATCACAAAGGGTTTGGGCATATCCATAATTGGGGCAGATTGTTGGATCAAGCCCAGAATTTGGATAATGCTGATAAAGCCTTATGTAATTTGATCTGAGATCTTTTGTGTTTCTTTGATCGTTGCAGAAGATATGTTATTAATCCGGAGATACACTCGTGAGAGCAAAGCTAAGGACAGGATACATAATCTTGATCCGGACAAGAGTGAGTGTCGTCAAACACTTGGTAAAAAACCAAGTCACCAATATATACGGAACAAGGAACATTCGTGAGGACTAAGTCAAATTGACGCTAAGTAAGAGTCTTGGTTTACAAGGTCGCACGAAGTAAAAGAAGACACGGAGTAAGGCATCCGAGTCTTCCATACATGCGGAGTAAGGAAGTACAAATGCGGAATAAGGACCCGAGTCTTTATTAGACACGGAGTAAGAAAATTAGATGCGGAGTAAGGAATCTGGACAACTTACATACGGAGTAAGGAAGCGCTAGTACGGAGTAAGCACTTCGATCCCTTAGACTCGCCCGAGTAAGGAACTTACATACGGAGTAAGGAAGCGCTAGTACGGAGTAAGCACTTCGATCCCTTAGACTCGCTCGGAGTAAGGAACTTACATACGGAGTAAGGAATTTACATATGGAGTAAGGAACCAACATGCGGAGTAAGGAAGCGCTGACACGGACTAAGGATTCCAGTACCAAATAGATACGGAGTAAGCAATCACTGACACGGAGTAAGGTTCTGAGCCTCATTAGCTACAGAGTAAGGAAAATTACACCGGACCAAGAAGATACTGCTTCAACTCAACCGCATTTAAAGTTATTAGCTCGTGGCATCCCAATGTAAGACAAATTTATTGAGAACCTGAAGAATCTTACACGTGGATCATCCGGATATGTGGACACAACTTTAATTATATTTGGGAACTCACAAAGACACTTATACTCTTCAAACCCAAGATCTTAGCTCCACAATCCGCAGCAGTCAAGGCAGAGAGATTATCGAGGGATAGTTAGTGTTGAACGCATTCCGGAACTACAAGTTCCAAGGTTGTCTCTTAGGAATGTTTTGTATAAATATTCATACTTGTACATTTGTGAAAGAGTGAGCGTATGTGCATTTGTCAAGAAAAGACTAATCCTGTGTATGCACAAGTGTTTTCATTTTTGGAGATAGAATTTGGCTAGTGTGTGAGTTCATTTGTAAACAGAGAGTAAGAGAGTCTTGCTTCTATTTTGTTGTATTTGTCTTGTGATAATAAAACAAAATACTTCCACTATCTGGTTATCTTCCGTAGTGATTCTATCACTTAACTAGATAAGTGTTTGTGTCTTAAGAGAAAGAAAAGAGTTTCGATAAGAGTCTATTCACCCCCCTCTAGGCTCCAAGGGACCATCAAAAATTTTTACCCCTATGTGAGGATATAATATTCTCTTAGGAATCATTACTTCCCTTTTTATTTGCGTATCAAATACGAAAAAACAAATTGATTTTTTTTCTGACATACCAAATATAGCCTAAGTATTGGCCTATCAATATGTATTATAATAACCATAGAATGTGTTGGATAGTGCTAATTAAGATGCAAGTCATCCAGCCTGTCGTGCAAATTAAGACACGAGTCATCCGGTCTGTCGTAATATTATTTATTTTTGACAATATTATCAAATGTGTCTTGAAAATGCATTGAGATATTATGACCTCCTATTTATTTATTGAGCAATGTTAGTTTCAGTCTAAAAAAATGGCATTGTAAGAGCATCTCCAATTCAATTTAGCTAAAAGCTAAAGCTAAAATTAAATATAACTTGCTACAGTTATCATTTAGCTAATGCTTATCTAATAGCAATTCGTGTATTTTTTTTTGTTAAATCATTTTATTTCCAAAATTAACCTTTTAAAATTGGGGGGGGGGGGACACAGAAGGAGGAAACCAATGCCGCCTCCGTATTAGTACTGCTTGACCAACGTTACATTCCGTTGCCATTTTTGCAGCTGCCGCCTGGTTTCTCCGACAGTTTCCGATCACGCCAATACATTAAGTCAATAGCCGATAACAAAAGCTGGTTTTTTTTGTTTGTTTTTGGGTCTCCCACCAACACCAATATTATTATTAATAATAATAATTCAATAGATGTCTATGAAAAACAACAACCCATCGGAGCATCGGAGAAGGTAGTTAACCTCCATGGCGACCTGGATCTGAAGATCATGGAAGTACGATGCCTGCCCAACATGGACCTAATCTCGGAGCGCTTCTACCGCTTCTTCACCAGCTTTGACTCTTGCCGAGCCCCATTCCACTCTGGAGGAGACGGAAGCAGCGAAGGGGGCAAATGCCGCCACCATCACATCATCACTAGCGACCCGTACGCCGTATGAAGGGGGATGACAACGCAAAAGGGCATGTGGGAGACGACGTTGCACAGAGGGGGAGGTGATGCGGAACGTAGGGCTAGAGGATATTTTAGGACACACAGCTGAATACTGATGTGACCTCTCAGCTAGAAGCTAAAATTTTAGTTAAATTTTGCTAAAATTTTAGCTCAATCTATATTTAGCTGATAGTATTGCTAGACTATTGAAGCACTTTTTAAAAAAATTCAGTTAAATTTAACTATAACTTTTGTTATAGCTAATTCTATTGGAAATGCTCTAAGTCATTTGTATTAAAAATAAAGAATTAAAAATATTAAAGGATTGATTCTTTAAACATTTTTTTCATATAAACATATAATAATAGTAGAATCCCTCGGACCCGCTCGCAGCATTTGAAATTGAATTAATTCGACTTATTTGCCTTAATGGCCACCTACCACCGAATATTATCAATAACTAGAATAGAATTTGGAATTTGTATAATTTGATGCTAAAGTACAACGGATGCTGGGTTTTTTTTTTTTTTTTTTTTTGGTTATGTCAAAGGATGGTAGTGTTGTGCATAACTACTCCCCATTTCACAATCTCAAATCCAAACTCCCGATTCTATGCTCCCAAGCATAGTTAACACATTCAGGCAGGGAAGGCAATGTGTTGTTTCAGTTTTCATTCCGAAGTAGAATGAAGCTGGTATGCTGACATTGTAGGACATATACTCTATCAAGCATGTTCGCTACAGATACCGCATTCAAGTAGTAAGCACTTTTTGCGTTTTCATGGGGCCATTTCCCTGAAAGCAAGGGAAATCAGCTCATTTGAAAGGAGAAAGCCATCTGGGTCGCTGAGCCGAATATGCCCCAACCCTTCTATTCTTTGATCATGCTCATTAGAGCACACCAAGGAGTTGAACTCATCCCTAGCCAAAACTCTCTGCCCATCCAAGCAAATTACATGCCCGCTTTCAACATAAGGCCTATAGGCCCGGCACAGGGACAAGGCAAGAGAATCCCCAAATGCATCTCCGAAGGCCTTTAAGTCCAAGCCCCTCGAAGTCCTGAGAGAGAGCATCACCACATCCATTGCCATGTCCACGCCATTCATGACAGTGTCACTGTTCTTCTCGAACCCACCATTAATCTCCAAGTTCTCAACATATTTTTTATACTCTTTCATCCTCCTCGGCCTCGAGAACCTCACTCCACCGAGGAAACTGGCAGATCCAAGACCAAAGGCGTGGAAGGGGCGATTCTTCCAGTACGTGAGATTGTGCTTGCACTCGAATCCCTTCTTGCAGTAGCTGCTGATTTCGTAATGGTCGTAACCGGCACCCACAAGCTTGTTTAATGCCATCTTGTAGAAATTGGCGGACTGTGTTTCGGAGGGTAGAGGAAACTCCCCAGGTGTGTACCTGCACGACCTCCGATTTTAGTGGCAAAGGCAAATAAGCACGAAATTGAAGCTCAAATTTGAACTGAAGCAATTGAAATATATGAGCGAGCAATCACACATGGGTCATGAGGTCACTCTTCCCTCCAAAAACACCCCCCCAAAAAAGTGTAGCAGTTAATACTGTTAAAAGACTGGAGGTGGACTCACTCACAGTGTTCCGAATTTGGTGCCTTGCTCCACTTGCAAGTCATAGACGGAAACGTGGTAAGGCTGGGCTTGGATGGTGAGGTTAAGACTTTCCTCCCACATTTCAGGGGTCTGGTGGGGGAGAGAAGAAATGAGGTCCATGCTCCAATTCTCAACCCCACAGGACCCAACAATCTCAATGGCCTCATAGACCTCCCTCAAGGTGTGTGCCCTTCCACACGCCTTCAAAATCGCATCCTGGAAGGCCTGAACTCCCAGGGAGATTCGGTTCACGCCCAAAGCCATCAACTCCTTCACTTTGTTCGCATCGAACGTCCCGGGGTCCATTTCCATGGATATTTCGGCATCTGGGCTCAACCCAAATTTGAAGGTCAGTAGCTGGAGGATGGAGGCGACCAGCCGGGGCGGCACAAGGGACGGGGTGCCGCCCCCAAAGAAGACGGTCCCCAGAGGCGAGCTGGGGGTTGGCCGCCCAAGCCCAACAACACTCGAATGTGTGGCCTTGATTTCTCGGGAGAGCAGGTGTATGTAGTCGGAGATGCGCGGGTCGGCGTCAGTCGGGGAAGAGGAGCCGAGAGCGACAACCGGGAAGTCGCAGTAGTGGCAGCGTTTCCTGCAGAAGGGGAGGTGGACGTAGGCTGAAGTTGGGGGAAGTTGGTGCGGGATTGTTGGGGCTTTTGTGGGGGAAGCGACGGCTGCGGTTGAGGCATTTCGTCGAACACTTGATAGGCGACGTCTGAAACCATTGGAGAGTACGGTATGCAAGCGCGGGGTGGTTGATTTGAGCGTGAAATTTGACAGAATTGGAGAGAAGGTGGGTTTTAGCATCCTTCAGTGGCCGCTAATGAGGCTGGAAATGGACCGGAGGGAGCGCGCCCCCGAGTTGCGAGAGATCGATCGTAACTGCGCTTCAATTTCTCTGTAAATAAATATCGGAACACATTACAAATTATTTTTTAAGTTATCATCTAAATTTAGAACTATGCTAATTTAATTTACCATATACAAATTATTGACATGATTTAGAGTAGTCGCATTGTACTCGTCAAAAACTAAATAATACCTAATTACGTGAAAAAGAATAACTTGCAGTAGACTCTTTGTTACAATCATTTTAACGTTTGATAAAAGCTTTACTAAAACTAACCAGCTAGGTTTTACTCATTAAATATTATTTATAATTTAAATAATAACTTGTCTGTGTCATATCACTTCGCACCCAACAACACAATCACATCGCCACTCTATGGCTGTGCGGAGCTGAGGTCCTATACATTAGCACTGCCCGTTCCGCCCGTCTTATGTTGTCCTCACTCCCATAGACTCCCCTGAACCCTCCTCCACTAACCCAACATGTGTCAGAACCATTATTCCCTCCTCCACTAACCAAGCAGGGGATCATCTACCACGCATCCACTGTTTCCTCCTCCACTGACCTGTAGCACGTTGTCACGGTTCGAAACCTCAAAGCATATTTTTATAACATATTTAAGTCATTTGTAATGATTGTATAGCTCGTAGAATGAGTTAGTATTTATATAGGCGATTTGTACTCTCGCACCAAATTTATGTCTTCTGGTGCCAGTTATAAAAATACTCTAAATTATATATGTAGAGCAACACTCTATTGTTTAAACTTATACTTGACATTGTTCTAATATAAGTTTTTTCACTTTCAGGCATTCTCTACAACTTTCATAAATCGCTATCCGTTGTCCTGAACGACTCTAAACATTCACTTGAACTTAAAAAGGCTTACTTATTACACAAAGTTTCTGTTAAATGACTAAATGTCATATGAGTTAGCTCGTCGTAAGTCTAACTGCGTGACAGGCGGTATCAGAGGCAATTACATCCAGTCGTAATTTGGTTGGTTGGGAACAAGAGTCGAGGCGATGGCATACGAGGAAAGGTTTGCTACGACGGAGGAACCGCACACAGAGCAGCAACATGGTCGTGGGCGTGAGGAGTTGTGCACTCCAGCACCACCGAAACGTGGGAAATCAAAGACGATACTCAAGGATCCCATGGAAGCTCAAATTTCGCTATTATAAGGGAGTCTCACCGCCGTGAACTCCTTGGTTGGAGAACTTAGTGATCAAGTCAACAACTTGATTATCGAAAATGCAGAGATCACTAAGGCCGCTGATAACGTGCATTTATACCATTATTTAGGGCATTAAAGAGCATAACTAGAGCTTAATTTACTCATATTTCATAGATATTTGCTCTAACCCCTTAAAAATACACTGTTTGTTCTAGATGTGTGTTTTTGAGTTGTTTTGGCAGGTTTTTAGGTGATTCCTTCTCAAACAAATCAACTAGATCATCTTGTCTATTAAAGAGGAAGCTTGTGGCAAAATATGAGCTCAAAAAGAGGCATTTTGAAGGCTACAAGCGACAAGGTTGCAAGAGGCCTCTTCACACACTCAGTGCTGAGCAAACACATTTTGATTTATTTGACTATGAAGATGACCTTACCAATATCATGTGCAGAAGTGAAAGTTGCTCCAAATGATGCCTTCTATCTCCCATAAAAATTTCAGAGCAAAAGGACAACAAAAGATTTTGCACATGATATTGGGATTTGATTTTTTTGACTTAGTAGGAGGCGTCATATGATATCACGTGCAAAACAAAAGTTTCTACAAATGACATCATCTACCTCTCGTCAAAATTTCAGAGTATTTGGAGGTGCACGTGATATAGCCATTGTCACGTGCATTATTACGTGCAACCATATTTTTGCACAGTGGCCTTTATTTTGTTATGCTAATGACTTTTCCCTAAAGACCCTTGTCCAAATTCTGCTTGGTTTGAGTGCTATTAAGGTTGGAAGGAAGAATGGATGTTACTTATCAAAACTACGCCGTTTTGATAAGTGACAACAACTGACACTTAGGGCACACCTTATGCATGACCTGCAGCCCTATATAAAGGGGGAAACACATCTTTTCTAGAGGATTGAACATTGGGGAGGAGCTAGGGTTCTTCCTCCACCTTGGAGGAGAGGAGAGCAAGGATGACGGCTGGAGAAGGGATTTGAAGGGCAGAACGAGTTTTGCAAGAGCTGGACTTGAAGAGATCAAGCACTGCTGCATACTCTGGAGATTAGGGCTGGAGACGGTGACCATCTATCTTTGCCCCCTTCCATTCATGGGTTTCTAGATTATTATTGAGATTTTTTTGATTATTATGATTGTGTAATTCTCTTTTCTAGAGGAGCAATGTAGCCCCCTTATGTTGTTGTGAAGATTTTATGAATTCTGGGTTTGTTAATTGATAATTTCATGTTTTTATGAATCTGTTCTTCATCTTTTAATATCTGGGATGTATACCTGGGTTTTCTTAGCCCCAGTCTGAGGTAGACATGAGATTCATGACATGCTTATGATTGGTGTGACCATTATCCTCTTGTATGTGTGATATATTGGCTGTGTATGTTGCTGCTATGATGACCATTCAAGCAGTCAACACTTAGAAGGTCTTGTAATGACCATTTGTAGTTCCTTGGTTAATATATAGCATGTTGTCATCAAAATAACCCCAAAGAACCATAAAATCAGTAGTAGCATCATAGGGAGGTGAACTTGTGACTCTAGGACCTCAATCCCTTGGTATCAATTCTGAATTTCTACTGTCTGAAAATTACAAAAAAACAAAATAAAAAACTAATTTTTAGTTTAAAAGTTAACAGGTTTACCAAAACAATTTAGAAAGCATTAGTAAATCAGTGGTTTGATCAGACTTTTATCCAAGCAATCTCTGTGGGTTCAACCCCTTACTTGCTACTACACTGTGGAAAGCATCTAGGGATTAGAAATATTATTTGGCATGGATTTAAACAACATTAGCTAAACTCTGTTAGAGAGAGGTTAAAAATCTGTCTGTCAAAATGGCGTCGTTGCCGGGGATTCAACAGTTAATAGTCTGTTTAAAATCAACATTGATTGAATTTATTGGAATATTGATTTTGGGTGTGTTTTTACTTCATTAAATCTATTTTAAGTATTGTTTGGAGTTGCTTGTGTGTTTGCTGTTGTGTTTTACAGGAGCGTTCACAAGGTGTTTGAGGAAATTCCTTAGTGGTGTTCAGCTTTATATTTGGTTTTGCAGTTTTTGTTTTGTAGGTTTTTTTTATTTGCAGCTTCTTATCTATATTTCTAAAAGAAAAAAAAGGGTTCAAGCACTCCAATGGACAGACAGTTTGGAGATGAGGAGGAGCTAACTATGGAAAAATGTTTGGAAAGGATGATCCAATCCAAGAAATATGTGTGGGAAAACCAAGGGAGAGATGAGGAGGATTCAATGATGGCAGACCAACATGTTTATGTTCCAGGCCATGCAGCGGATCAATTTTCATATAGTGCTTGGGATTACACTGTTTATGATCCTCCCACAAACAGCTATTCATACCAGGAGCCTCCTTATTATGGTGGAAGTATTAATGGAGATGGTAGAGAAGTATGGCCAACTTACACCCAACCTGAGGGTGACTACTATCCACAAGAGCCACCACCTGAGGAGTTTAATGGTTTCTTAAATGGATATTTTGAGAACAGATAGGTTGGGCAATATCAAGATGAAGCTTACTCTAAAGCCCCACTCTATGGCAATTATTGTCCATCTCAACAACAAGAGTGGCAGCCCCAAGTTGAAGATGAAGAAACCATAAGAGAGGTAGAGGATTTGAATGAAAGGCTAGGAAGTATGGAGACTACCATAAAAAATATGGAGCAATTATTGATGAGTATGGCTCAAAATGAAAATAAAGGAGTCTCATCTAACTCCTTTGCTGGTGACATAGAGATAAAAACTGAAGAGAATTGCAAAGCCATCACTCCAACTTCCATGAATCAATCTTTGACATCTACCTCACAAGAATGGGAATTTTCTACTAATAATGATTCTGAAGATGAAGCTCGCATTCTAGCTGGTCAAACCATTAATGCTAGCTATAGAACAAGAAGTGGATAAAAGGGCAATGTTTCATTATGATGAGGTGGTCCCTCCACCACAATTTAATAGCCCATGTGATGTATCCACTTCAACTTTTCCCATGGTTGGAGCTTATGAGGACAATTTGAAGTTTTTTCCTATCCAAGAAGATGAGGAAGACTTGAATTGTTTTGAGGTGTTAGAAGAACATGAGAAACCAATAAATGATAACCCAAGGATGTAACAACAAATCTTGGATGATAATGATATAATTCTCATATCTAAAGGCACATCAAACCAAGGTACTCTTTATGAAGACAAGCTATATGAGCAACCACTACTATGTTTGCTTTGGAATCATCTTCCCTTACACAAGAGAAGGAAGTGCTTGACAAGGACTACTCTAATTGTGGAGTATGTTGAATTTGTGTTACCTCCTCGATAGAATGAGAGGAAGGAGAACCATAAGTTTATGGAGGTATCTCCCTATCAACACTTGAATCAGGAGTTCAAGTGGCTCCCACAGTGGTTCATTCATCCGATTGCTGTGGTCTATAAGACTGCTGAGGTTTATAATGCAAGGATGAAAGACTTTCATACATTGGTTGAGTTTAGTATGACAAGGTCTAGCTACAGACCTTAACTAAAGCGTTATCGGGAGGCAGCCCAGGCAAGTTTTGTTTTGTTTTGTTTTTGTTTGTTAGAGTGTGTGCAGGGAATCTTGAGATGGTTTTCGCACCTACTCTTCTTTTACAGCCTTGCCACTTTGAGGTAGGTATCTTCCTACGCCCTATTCCATGCCATGAGGACATAGCATACTTTAAGTGTGGTGTGGGGAGTGCCTTGAGCCACTTGTTTGTCCTTTATGTTGTGTGATTGCTTGTTTTGTTTTTGGTTTTTGACTTCAGAGGAAAAGAGGCTTGGTATCATGATCTAAGAGCAGAAAATCATTTGTTAAATACCAACCTAACGGGCCTAAAAGTTATTGTGAAACGACTCGAAAACGAACTGGAACAGGAAAGGGAAATAAATCGTAAGTGGCTAAAATCCGGGGAAATAGCCTCTACCTTTAGGACTGATCCTGATAACATCCGAGTCAAACCTGGCCTAGGTTCAGAACCATCGACTTCCATAGCTCAAGCTACTGTGTGCCCTCCGGATTTCACTCCAAAACTAACTAACTTATATCCTGTTAGTACATCTAAACCGTTGGATGGTTTCATTTCATGTAATGACCCGTGTGTAACCCGTGTGTAAGAAGTTAACCACAAACACCTTGGATGTTGGTGCACAAGTTTGAGGTAAGAGATGAGCCCAAGAGGGGACGCGTTTTGGGCGAGGCCCAAAGACAAAACCGTGCGGACCAGGCCATGAGGGCGAGGCCCAAGACTGGTTGGCCAAAGCGGACAAAATTCTTGTGACGGACACTCCCTGCGGATGAGTTTGTATGATGTTGGTGAATGGGCAGTGGAACGTTAAATGTGTAGTAGTGTTTTGTTTGTGAGTTGTTCCTTGTGGTGGTGTTTATGATGTGAGTTGCTCTGTGACCTATGTGATCTGTTAAACGTGTTGGTGATGGGCGTATATGTCTTATACTGTCGTGACATGTGAATACTTGTGACATGTGTTAGGTGAGGAGAACAAGGGTTGTTTGTGAGATTAGAATATGTTTCCCTATCATGTTGTGTTGTATTGGGTCTGTGGGTGCGTGCCTTCATGTGTGTTATGGTGTGATATCTTCGGTCGCGGGTATGTGAATGGTTGTGGACGATGTGCATCAGCATGTGCGTTTTGGAAGGTGTGTTGTCTTTTAGGGGCCGACACGTCCTGCAGAGGAGACATGGAATGTGAGTCCATGATGCATGAGCAACACCCAGCGTTGTTCGAGGACGAACAACCTTAAGAGTGGGAGGTGGCTGTTGGTGGCTATTGGCCAAGGGATTGTGATGTTTTTCTTGTATTAGTTGTGTATGATTTGGTGTATTTGTTTTGTCTTTTAGACATGTGTTCATCATTGTGATGTGTTTTGAGATGTGTATTTGTGACATGCGGATATGTGTTATATGAATTATTGTGATGCATGTGGTTATGGATTATGGTGGTACCTTGTTATGTGTTGTTATGTGCTGTGCGCGGTGTATGACCCATTTGGGTGTTGTGGCTTGCCGGGTGGCAAATGGGTAGCTTGTGTTTGTTTTTCTCGTATGTCATTTCTTTTCGAGGACTAAAAGTCTTAAGGGGGAGAGGGTGTAATGACCCGTGTGTAACCCGTGTGTAAGAAGTTAACCACAAACACCTTGGATGTTGGTGCACAAGTTTGAGGTAAGAGATGAGCCCAAGAGGGGACTTTTGGGAGGTACATGTGACAAGTGATAACGTACCTTTATGCCCTAGGAAGATGCTATGCGTATACAGGCGGTTTTAAGCTGTTTTGGCTGATCTTGGAGCTCACTTTTGATAGGGTAGATGACCTCAAACAATTGGCGTGCAAGAACAAAAGTTTCTTAGAATGAGGTCCTCTACCTACCACAGAAATTTTAGAGCATTTGAAGCTGCACGTGAATTCACCCATTTCACGTGCAAGCATATTTTTGCTTCTCAGGCCTCTACAAGATGCAAGGAGGCTTGGGGTGAAGTTTGAGTGCATTTGGAGCTGCACGCCAATTGGGCAATTGACGTTCAAATTGGCATGCAGGCATGTTTTTGCATGGTTACCTTAGTTTTGTTATTCTAATCATCTTTTCCCAAAGGACCAGGTTGGAATAGTGAGTATTTTGGTGTGTATGGATGCGGAAAGGTTGTAGCTTGTGTAATCAAAACTACGTCGTTTTGATCCTGGGTTTTACTTAATCAAAACTACATCATTTTGATAATGGGAGGTCTATATAAGGATGAGGAGACTCCTTGTTCTAGGGTTAGGGTTCTTTTCAGCCGTCGCAGAGAGAGAGAGAGAGAGAGAGGGGGAGGAAGGAGAGCAGGCGGCTTCTGCCCGGAGCGTCGTGCGTGGGGAAGACAACGTCTAGCGTGGAAGCAAGAGCCGGAGGACGTTTTCAAGGTAGGGGTTCTGTCTCACCTGGTCCATTCTTGGGTTAGGCCCTGTGTAGAGGGTTTCTCGAGTTTCTATTATGATTGTTATATTATTTATATGTAAATTCATATAGGTGTGACCTCCTATATGAATGTTGGCCTTCGATGGCGTTTTGGTGTGATTTCGAGGTTGGGTGGTTAGTGCATGTTAAGTGTTCGATAAAATGCCTGTGTGAATATGCCTGTGTGAATATGCCTGTGTGTATGCTCGAACGTGTTTGAAATAATGCCTGTGAGGCTATGCATATTATGTGTTTGAAATAATATCTGTGTGTGGCTGGGTTTGTGATCCTATGAATATATGCATGCTAAGTGTTCGACGTTACTCCCGTGTGACTAAGCATATTAAGTGTTTGATATTATGTCTGTATGGCCTTATGTGCTGCGTGTTTGCTGGTACACCCGGTGGCTGTGGAAGCCCGGGACTGTTTTGTGTTAGCCCATGAGGCTGTGGAAACTATGCCTGAGAGAGAGGCGGTTAAATCATTGGCCTGAAGAGGCGGTTAAATTACTTGAATCATTGGCCTGAAGAGGCGGTTAAATCACTTGAATCATTGGCCTGAAGAGGCGGTTAAATCACTTGTGGTTAAAGTGTTAGCCTGTGTGAATGTAAAGATGATTGTATTTTGCTGGTGGTTTGTTATTATATCTGCTGGAATGTATCACGACACCGCACTCGTACACACGTCATGTAGATGCTAGGAGCATGGGATGGCTTGGGGAGACATGATCCCTACTGAGCCGTGGTTGCTCACCCCTCCTACTGTGTTTGCTTGTTTTCCAGGGACTTACAGGCGTTAGGTGGATACACCAAGGTGGAAGACCATCTTCATTTTATTTGCTCTTCTGTGATGTAATTTTATGACTTATGTAACCCCATGGGGGAAATGTACTGAGAGACCTGATTGTAGTACGGAAGATGGTTGGTTTGTGAACCTTTGAGGTTTGGAATTAAATAAAGATGTGGCTTGTTTGTTTTATTATAATTGTTAGTTTTGCTTGTGTGGCATCTAGTAATCCAACCCCGTTGCCCTCCATGTGGGTGAATGGGGAGTCACGTACTGGTTTCCTCGGGTTGGAAATCCGGGGCGTGACAATATGGTATCAGAGCATGGTCTAGTTGGCCTAGGGTAGTGGGCGGATCAGGTTATCTTGAGTCCTTTGGAGGAGCCTGGAGGGACATGCCTGATCAACATGGTCCTCTTTGAGCCTCTAAGGTGTACTTGGGGTAGTCCAGACCTGAGGTAGGATTTGCATGCATTGGCATTAGGGCACTAGTTGCATTTGTTGTCTTTGTGTGATTGTGTGGGTAACCGAGATAAAGCATGTGAGAGAAAATATGAAGAACATGTTTTAATCAGGCAACTCTGATTAACTCTGATTTTGTGACAACTTGAGCTGTGTGCTTGTGGAATTGTTGTTTGTGCAATGTGGTTTAATGAGAACTGAAATGTGTGCAGTGTGTGTAATTGCATGGATAAATGGTTTGAACGTGATAAAGTTTAAATTGTGCAACTCTAAAATTTTTTGATGGTTCGAGCATGAAAACATGGAAAAGAATTTGTGGTATTGAAACTGAGTGCTTGTGAACGTGAAGCTTGTGAAATGTGAACTGTTAACAAAATAAAATAAAATAATAATAATCAAGAAATAAATAAATAAATAAATACATTAAATTAAATATGTAATAATGTTGGTGTTCTGTGAATGATTGAGCATGTGATTTGTTTGGCATGGTGTGCAATAAACGAGGTTATGAGCAATGCGATGGAGTGTAAATTTGTATAGTCTGTGAAATTTGTTTGGTAAATTTGTAAATTTGTGTGGTAATAATGCGTGTTATAGCTTAAGCTGCTTAGTCGGTAGTGGTCTCGCGATTGTTGAGATCATTTAGTGTTAATCTGGAGCGCTACCTTTTCGCTTAACCAATGTTTCTGGAAACTATAAGCCATGCGACTATTGAGGAGGCCGCGACCCAGGTTGGGCAAGTGAGAGAGCTGCAGGCTGAAGGTGATAGACTAATCACGGCAGAGGTTGGCGTCTTGAATTCGATTATTCCAGAGGTGAGGGATGCGATTCGACAACTGATTAGGAGCGAGGTACGCCGAGAGCTATCAACCCTCACACTCCCGTTTGAGTCCTGTTTCTCAAAAGATTGCGCTTGTTGTGGACAACCGGGGCACTGGAACAGAGAGTGTGCCAAGAAGCGAAGCCGGTGTTACCTCTGTGGAAAAGCAGGACGTCTTCGTACGGTCTGTTTTAGTAAGTCCGGGAGTGATGTTAGGGGACCGGCTCGGCGAGCTAGGGGTAAAGCTCAACGCTGAGTCCCGATTTGGAGGCAGGAGGACTACCTAGTGAGGCCAGTGGAAGAGCAAGACAGAAATTCACTGGTGGTATCGTGCCCCTTTTGGTAGGTTGTCGGTTGAGTCTCGTACTGGTTTATGTGAGGCTGGGTGGACCCTATCGTGTCCCGTTTCAGTTAGCATTTCGAATGGATGTGGGTGGTGACCTATTAGGAGATATATATTTATAACGCTGGAAGAATAATGAGTAACTAATAAAAATATGGGTGTTGATTTTATAAGTGAGTGATATTCAATTTTGGCACATGTGGATAATCAAAGTAACCAAATCTTGTAGGCAACCTTTTTGCTAGTGGGAGGAAATTTAGACCGGCTAGCTAGTAGAGCTTGAGGTGTGAGGTGATGGCTTGTGGGTTGTTGTGTGACCCCTCCTTGGCAACCTTGATTAATAGAAATATGTTCTTCAACGGATAGAGGTGTGTGTTAGAGTACTACTTGAAAGGGATATTCCTATGGTTACCTTTCTTTTCCAAGCGTTGTAGTTGAAGGGAAAACGCAGCTAGTATAGCCTGCTCTTAGAGTCCTTGAAGTGTTATCTTGTTGGCTAGAGTGGTCGTTGCAAGTTCGGTTAGTAAATATATAGGTGTTCGGGTTCTCAGATGGTCAAGCAGTGGCCATGTGTCATGTTTGTCGAGTGTGAAAGACCATGAGTGATGTTCTTAGAACATGTTGTGAAATGGGGATGCACACGTGTAAAATGTGAGGTGCTCTGGAGCTCAACTATCGGCTGTGAGTGGGTTTCAAGGGTCGTGCCCGATGCATCCAATTGGTAAAAAGAGGTAAGCAAGTGAGATTTGGCAGGCCTTGTTCGGGCTTTTTACCCACATTTGGAAAACATTTCTCTAGGGGCTGTGGGTGTGCTTTTGCATGGTAGGGCCATTCCTTTGATTCGTATCTTGTGGGAAGTAGGCTTAGAGGAGGAGAGAAGGTGTAAGGCTGGTACATTCTACTCGTCAGGTGTTTTGTGTTTCATTGCTTGTGTGCTGAAAAATGTGGTATTGTGTTGTTGTATGTGTTGCATCCGCGGTAAAGGCATATAGTAGGGTTGCTACGTGTGGGTGTTGTGACACATATGTGTAGAGGAGGATGAGGCGTGGTGTAGTGGCATATTAACTGTGGTGTGGGGATGAAGAAAAGTGTTAGATGTGATGTTATTCATATTATTCCTTATCTGGTGTGATGTTTAATCTTAAAGTGTTGATAAGCTAGGAAAAGGGTATTAGTGTTATGTATGAGTCAGTCGGCAGTTTTTGCTTAAAAAGGGTATTAGTGCTACTCCCTGGGGAGAGATTTATGTTAGGCGGATATCACAAGGGTGTATGTTGTGGAGCGGTGGTGTTAGGCGGATGATCTATATCTGTTTTCCTTGAAAACCTTTCATGTGTAGTATCACAAGGTAAGTGAGATGGTTCACGCCATCAAGGTGTTGGTGTATTTGAGACTTTTGTTGGTGTATCGAGATGGAACGCGATGGTTGGTATAGGGGAGTTGGTAGGCCATGAGGTGGAGTATGTCATAGAGGCAAAGAACTCCCTTGCGACCTGTGAATGGCAACACAGAGGGATCAACTGTCTTATAGCAGGTGGGAGGATTTTTCCCGGGGTCGAGAGAGAGCCGTGTTAGTTATACTTCACCGATGTCGAGGATAAGTTCCACTTCATTGCGTTTGGTGTTTGCCGACTCGGAAAGGCGTTAACACTTGGGCTGTAGTGTACGCCTCGGTTAGTATGCAGGGTGGGACCTTAGTGGATACCTATTTAACCGTGATCAAGGATGCTAGCACGAAGTGTCCGAGAGGCGTTATAGTGTAGTGTTCGGTTCTTTTCGGTTCCACGACTTCTTTTAGTCGATCCTCACGGTCGGTGACAGGTGATAGCCGGATGGTGGATTTTGGTCTTGCTGTGGTTGTGTATGTTACTGCATTTGTTGTTTTGAGTTACTCCTTGGATTCCGTGGGGCGTCTTGTTGACTGTGACCGAATTGGTGGAGCGCAAACTTCATCCTGCTGTAGTTGTGTCCTGAATTGTAAGTCATCTTGAGTTCCCTTTGGCATTGGTTGGGTTCTCATGTTGTGTGTATCGCTATAGAGTGAGGCGATTTCAGGTATGATGCAGTCTTCTTTGTGGTGATATCCCTGTGTGGGACCGTGATCGTGGTTTGCATAATGCTTTTCTCTTGTTTGTTTGTGTTTCCTTGTGACCTCTTTGTGTTTGCTGTCAGGGTAAGATCTACATATGGAGTGTGGCTGCGTTGTAAATTGTTGGTGTCCATTGACATCAACTCCCAGTGGTGTCATTGTTAGGTATTTTCCATTGTGGAGTGTTGGTCCTATTGTGACACGAGTAGGCGTCTAACGCCGAGTACCCTGCTATGTCGATGTGGTGACTTCTCGTTCAATCATATGAATTCTAGCGAATGGATACTTCATGCATAGGCTTATGGTGTTGGCCTTGTTCGGTTGTCGGGGTCTTAGTGACTCTGTAGGAGGTTTCTCGACCTCACTATTGTCAGATTTGCTCACATGAGTTGTTGTCAGCACGCTAATTGGCCAAGCTCTAGTTCTGGTTGTGCTCCTGGGTGTTATGTGTTGCTTTGATCTTCTCGTGATGTTTACTACTTGATTTCTCTTTTCGGGGACGAAAAGTCCAAAGGTGGGAAGGTTGTGAGGACACTCCCTGCGGATGAGTTTGTATGATGTTGGTGAATGGGCAGTGGAACGTTAAATGTGTAGTAGTGTTTTGTTTGTGAGTTGTTCCTTGTGGTGGTGTTTATGATGTGAGTTGCTCTGTGACCTATGTGATCTGTTAAACGTGTTGGTGATGGGCGTATATGTCTTATACTGTCGTGACATGTGAATACTTGTGACATGTGTTAGGTGAGGAGAACAAGGGTTGTTTGTGAGATTAGAATATGTTTCCCTATCATGCTGTGTTGTATTGGGTCTGTGGGTGCGTGCCTTCATGTGTGTTATGGTGTGATATCTTCGGTCGCGTTTATGTGAATGGTTGTGGACGATGTGCATCAGCATGTGCGTTTTGGAAGGTGTGTTGTCTTTTAGGGGCCGACACGTCCTGCAGAGGAGACATGGAATGTGAGTCCATGATGCGTGAGCAACACCCAGCGTTGTTTGAGGACGAACAACCTTAAGAGTGGGAGGTGGCTGTTGGTGGCTGTTGGCCAAGGGATTGTGATGTGTTTTCTTGTATTAGTTGTGTATGATTTGGTGTATTTGTTTTGTCTTTTAGACATGTGTTCATCATTGTGATGTGTTTTGAGATGTGTATTTGTGACATGCGGATATGTGTTATATGCATTATTGTGATGCATGTGGTTATGGATTATGGTGGTACCTTGTTATGTGTTGTTATGTGCTGTGCGCGGTGTATGACCCATTTGGGTGTTTTGGCTTGCTGGGTGGCAAATGGGTAGCTTGTGTTTATTTTCCTCGTATGTCATTTCTTTTTGAGGACGAAAAGTCTTAAGGGGGAGAGGATGTAATGACCCATGTGTAACCCGTGTGTAAGAAGTTAACCACAAACACCTTGGATGTTGGTGCACAAGTTTGAGGTAAGAGATGAGCCCAAGAGGGGACTTTTGGGAGGTACATGTGACAAGTGATAACGTACCTTTACGCCCTAAGAAGATGCTATGCGTATACAGGCGGTTTTAAGCTGTTTTGGCTGATCTTAGAGCTCACTTTTGATAGGGTAGATGGCCTCAAACAATTGGCGTGCAAGAACAAAAGTTTCTTAGAATGAGGTCCTCTACCTACCACAAAAATTTTAGAGCATTTGGAGCTGCACGTGAATTCACCCATTTCACGTGCAAGCATATTTTTGCTTCTCAGGCCTCTACAAGATGCAAGGAGGCTTGGGGTGAAGTTTGAGTGCATTTGGAGCTGCACGCCAATTGGGGAATTGGCGTTCAAATTGGCGTGCAGGCATGTTTTTGCATGGTTACCTTAGTTTTGTTATTCTAATCATCTTTTCCCAAAGGACCAGGTTGGAATAGTGAGTATTTTGGTGTGTATGGATGCGGAAAGGTTGTAGCTTGTGTAATCAAAACTACGTCATTTTGATCCTGGGTTTTACTTAATCAAAACTACGTCGTTTTGATAATGGGAGGTCTATATAAGGATGAGGAGACTCCTTGTTCTAGGGTTAGGGTTCTTTTCGGCCGTCGCGAGAGAGAGAGAGAGAGAGAGGGGAGGAAGGAGAGCTGGCTTGCTTGCCTGGAGCGTCGTGCGTGGGGGAAGACAACGTCTAGCGTGGAAGCAAGAGCTGGAGGACGTTTTCAAGGTAGGGGTTCTGTCTCACCTGGTCTGTTCCGGGTTAGGCCCTGTGTAGAGGGTTTCTCGAGTTTCTATTGTGATTGTTATATTATTTATATGTAAATTCATATAGGTGTGACCTCCTATATGAATGTTGGCCTTCGATGGCGTTTTGGTGTGATTTCCGAGGTTGGGTGGTTAGTGCATGTTAAGTGTTCGATAAAATGCCTGTGTGTATGCTCGAACGTGTTTGAAATAATGCCTGTGAGGCTATGCATATTATGTGTTTGAAATAATATCCGTGTGGCTGGGTTTGTGAGCCTCGTAAATATATGCATGCTAAGTGTTCGACGTTACTCCCGTGTGCCTAAGCATATTAAGTGTTTGATGTTATGCCTGTATGGCCTTATGTGCTTGCGTGTTTGCTGGTACACCCGGTGGCTGTGGAAGCCTGGGACTGTTTTGTGTTAGCCCGTGAGGTCAGGGAAACTATGCCTGAGAGGCGGTTAAATCATTGGCCTGAAGAGGCGGTTAAATTACTTGAATCATTGGCCTGAAGAGGCGGTTAAATCACTTGAATCATTGGCCTGAAGAGGTGGTTAAATCACTTGAATCATTGGCCTGAAGAGGCGGTTAAATCACTTGTGGTTAAAGTGTTAGCCTGTGTGAATGTAGAGATGATTGTATTTTGCTGGTGGTTTGTTATTATATCTGTTGGAATGTATCACGACACCGCACTCGTACACATGTCATGTAGATGCTAGGAGCATGGGATGGGTTGGGGAGACATGATCCCTACTGAGCTGTGGTTGCTCACCCTTCCTACTGTGTTTGCTTGTTTTTCAGGGACTTACAGGCGTTAGGTGGATACAGCAAGGTGGAAGACCATCTTCATTTTATTTGCTCTTCTGTGATGTAATTTTATGACTTATGTAACCCCATGGGGGAAATGTACTGAGAGACTGAATTGTAGTACGGAACATGGTTGGTTTGTGAACCTTTGAGGTTTGGAATTAAATAAAGATGTGGCTTGTTTGTTTTATTATAATTGTTAGTTTTGCTTGTGTGGCATCTAGTAATCCAACCCCGTTGCCCTCCGTGTGGGTGAATGGGGAGTCACGTACTGGTTTCCTCGGGTTGGAAATCCAGGGCGTGACATTTCAGGTGGCACCATAGTTTATGACTGTGGAGTTGAGGCTGTTACTGCACTTCCCGAAGCAGTAGCACCCGTAACTAATGATGAAGGGAAGGCTACTACAGTTAAAGCCAAAACTGCAGCACCCAAAAAGAAAGGAAAGACTAAGGCTGACGCATCTAGGGCCAAGAGCGCGTCACCCAAACGCAATGGATTAGGCCATAGGGAACAGAGTAGAAAGTATGTAAAATCTAAGAGACCTGTATCCCCTGTTTGTACTTCACATTATAGTGTTTGTTCCATCTGTAGGGAAATGGGTCATTATCACTATGAATGTTGGAGTTTATCTGATAACTGGCTTTGTAATCAAATTCAATCCAATAAAGATCAGTTTTATAAAAGGGTTTCTTCGAGCAAAACAAAATCTAAACCTCAAAGGAGTGTCTGTCCCAAGAAAATCCAAATAAAAGAAGCAGTTGAAATCAACAAGGTAAAGTCAACTTGGAGAGCTAAAAGTCCTAGCAAAATCAAATCTGGAACTGTTGACAATACTGCTGCTCTCTCTAACCGCCCGAAGCAAGTTTGGGCACCAAAAGTGTAAACTGTTGTCTTTCAGGAGCATCTCTGGAATGCATTGCCGGATCACTTGAAGTTAAACATTAATCAAAGCAAGTGGATCCTCGATAGTGGATGCTCCGGACATATGACGGGTGATCAGACTCTGCTTGTAGAAGTTAATGAAAAACGAGGTCCATCCGTTTCATATGGTGACAACAGTAAAGGTAAGACTGTCGGGTATGACACTTTAACAAACGGCTGTGTATCAATCACAAGAGTTGCACTAGTCGATGGTTTGAAGCATAATTTGCTAAGTGTCAGTAACTTATGTGACAAAGGATTTACTGTTTCCTTTATGTCCAACTCCTGGACAGTAAGAGAAAACTTATCCGGAGATATTAAGTTATCCGGATCAAGAGATGGGGACATATACTCAATGGTCTTAAGAAATAATTCTTCTGACCCTGTATGCTTCCTCACTAAAGCTTCAGATGAAGATAGTTGGTTATGGCACAAGCGATGCGCACATTTAAACTTTAAGACATTGTCTAAATTAGCGTCACTTGATCTCGTCACTGGTCTACCTAAACTCAAATTCTCCAGAGACACCTCTGTCGAGAATGCCAACTGGGCAAACAGACCAAACATAGCTTTAAGAGCAAATCAGTTAATTCAATAACTGCTCCTCTACAACTTCTTCATATGGACCTATGTGGTCCTATATCTGTTCCGTCACTAGCTGGTGCGAGATATACCCTAGTGGTTATCGATGATTTCACCAGATACACATGGGTGATGTTCCTGAAATCAAAGGATAAAACTTTTGAGCATGTAGTAGATCTCTTCAACTGGATAAGCAACTCACAAGGACTGAGCATAAAGTGCATCAGGAGTGATCATGGTACAGAATTTGACTTTTCAGAAATGAGATCATATTGTTCTGAACAGGGCATACAGCATGACTTCTCTGCTCCCAGAACTCCACAACAAAATGGAGTAGCTAAGCGCAAGAATCGTACCTTAGTTGAAGCTGGTAGATCCATGTTAGTAGGGGCAACGCTTCCTCTCAGTCTATGGGTTGAAGCTGTGTCCACTGCCTGTTATGTTCATAACAGAACTCTAATAAATAAATCTACCATGAAAACACCCTACGAGATGTGGAGAGGACGAAAACCTTCAATTTCACATCTCAGAGCTTTTGGGTGTACAAGCTATATATTGATAAATGGCAAAGAGACCCGGAATAAATTTGAACCAAAATCTGATGATAGGATTTTTGTCGGGTACTCATTACATAGCAAGGCTTATCGGGTCTTCAATAGAAAACTTTTTACAGTTGAAGAATCTATCCATGTGACTTTTGATAAAGCTAACCTTGATTGGTCAAAAGTCGGTTCTTCAAGTTCTAATGTGCAGGTCATGGACAGCAACGTCGATTATTCGAAGTTTATGAATGTTCCTGTTACACATCTTGACCAACCACGTGGCATCAGCGAAGCACAAAGATATTATATGGACGATGCTACGGATGACTCAGACTCCGGACTACCATTTAGCTCCGGGCATACTCCTACGGATACCCAAAATTCCGGAGCACATTCAAGTCCGTTCAGACCAGTTAACACTGAAAGAAACAGTGTTGAAGAACCATCTAGTTCAATCGTACCTTTCAATACGGAAACATCTAGTCCGGACGAAGCTCAACCAGCGGATACAACTGCACCACCTAATCTCGAAGAGCTTCAAATTGTTCAAGATCATCCATCACATGCACAGAATTACAGATGGACCCGAAACCATCCCTCAGAACAAGTGATTGGTGATCCTACTGTTGGTGTAAGAACAAGAGCAGCCACCTCCAACATGAGTCTCTACTCATGTTTTCTATCTCAAATAGAACCAAAGGTGGTAGATGAAGCTCTTCAGGATTCAAATTGGATAGAAGCTATGCAAGAAGAGCTGAATCAATTTAAAAGAAATAATGTGTGGACCTTAGTACCAAGGCCAAAGTCTCAGCAAGTCATTGGCGTTAAATGGGTGTTCCGGAATAAGCTTGATACGGATGGAATTGTAATCCGAAACAAAGCCAGACTGGTAGCCAAAGGATATCGTCAAGAAGAAGGAATAGACTATGATGAGACCTTTGCTCCAGTAGCAAGACTTGAGGCAATTCGGATGTTTCTGGCGTATGCTTCATATGAAAACTTCATAGTTTATCAAATGGGTGTCAAGAGCGCATTCCTGAATGAAGATCTTCAAGAGGAGGTTTATGTAGAACAACCTCCCGGTTTCATTGAGCCTAAAGCAGGACATCTAGTCTACAAACTTCGGAAAGCTTTATATGGTTTGAAGCAAGCTCCAAGAGCCTGGTACGACACATTGTCAGAATTCCTACTTGCTCACAACTTCCAAAAAGGGAAGATTGACACCACCTTATTTCTACGAAAAGAGATAGGACACACTCTAATCGTACAGATATACGTGGATAACAATATTTTCGGATCAACAAATCCGAAGCTTTGTGAGGAGTTCGCTAAGTTGATGGCAGGCAAGTTTGAGATGAGCATGATGGGAGAACTGTCCTACTTCCTCGGAATAGAAGTTAAACAATTGAAGGAAGGAATCTTCATTAATCAAGCTAAGTACACTCGTGATTTTATTAAGAAGTTTGGTATGGAAGGTTCATCTCCCGTCAAAACTCCCATGCCTGTCAGTGCCAAGTTAGATCCTGATGTGGACGGCATATCAGTAAATGTGACTGACTACAGAGGGATGATAGGATCCTTACTGTATCTCACAGCAAGTCGCCCAGACATTATGTTTGCAACTTGCATTTGTGCACGCTATCAGGCGAATCCCAAGGAGTCACATATGCTTCACGTTAAACGGATATTAAGGTATCTCAAGGGAACGATGAATTTGGGACTCTGGTACCCAAAGGAGTCAAACTTCACCTTATCCGGATACTCTGATGCCGACTTCGCTGGATGTCGCATCAACAGGAAGAGCACAAGTGGTACGTGTCAGTTTCTTGGAAATAGATTGATCTCATGGTTCAGTAAGAAGCAGTCGTATCAACCTCTACTGCTGAGGTGAATATATAGCTCTTGGGATTTGTTGCGCACACGACTGGATGCAAAGTCAACTTACTGACTACGGTTTCAACATGTCATCTATTCCACTCTACTGCGACAACACTAGTGCAATTGCTATTAGCAACAATCCTGTCATGCACCCTAAGACGAAGCATATCAAGGTCAGGTATCACTTCATACGCGACCATGTTCTCAAACATCACATTTCACTGGAACATGTTGCAACTGAAGATCAACTGGCAGACATATTCACAAAGCCCCTACCTGATGTAAGATTCTCTGAATTACTCTTCCGATTAGGTATGCTTGACTTCTCTGCATAGCTTCACATTTAAATTGCCCAACAGTATGCTTACTATCAGAACATGCATTGTGCTTTTATTGAAAGTGGAAGATACATACTAATTTTAATGCTGATCATACTTACTGATTAACGGCTTCATGCTTCTGATATTAATATCAACTTCATTATGGGAGGATGCTTGCATTTCCCGACTGAAGTCGTTTAAGCTAACATGATTAAAGTTTATATGATTTACCTCTTTCTGGCTTCATGATATTAATTTCCACTAATCACCACATGACAACAGCATGTTCATTTAGATTACTCTATTAACATGTATAGTTGAAGAAATGAAATGGGTTAGCTTGGAATGCCTGGTGGATGAATACTCAATCGCAGTCCGGTCAGCTTCTGAAGTATAGTTTTCTAATAAGATAGATAGTGCTGAATTACAAACCGGAAATGTCAACCGAGAGGATTGCACAATCTATGGGGGAGAAAATGCTTTATATATTATTCAGTAATACCCCCTGTATATGTCTCATGACCTCTTTCCTGAATGTCTATTTGAGGGGGAGCTTTTCATTGAGAGGATTAAATGATCTACGGGGGAGCAGTGATAAACCCCTAATATGTCTCGGATACTCCCTCCTCTAAACTTTTACTTCTGGATCTGACTGGCTATGCTATTTTGGATCAGAAAAGTGGCATGCTTGGATGTATTTTCTTTCTTCAACCATGCATTTTAATCGGCTAATCACCTGCTTACTTTTGACATGTGTTCGCTTCCACCCTTTTCACTCATGAATCCCAAATTGGCCAAATCATATGATCTTTAATTAATCTTAGCTACATTGTTCAGCAAGACGATTTCGCTATGTTGACCTATATGAACTTGTGTATGATTATATGCTATATGCCCTGATTCAGTAATATTGATCATTCTCACGTATGTATATGCTTAGTAATGCATAAGTTCTGTTTCTCATTAGTTCGGATTATGTCATTTTTTACTGATTATTTTCCCTAATCCGTACTAATCCTTGCCTGTTAAGCTTTTGTATTTTCAGTTCAATTTTTTTTAGCTACAGGTTCAGATTCTCTTTGCAACCGTATCGATAAATCAAGTCCATAGTCTTGGATTTGAAGTGTTGTGGTACTTTTCTTCTCTTCGACTTATTGACTGCAAAGGAATCTACTTAGCTCTCTCACCGAACTCTGTCTACTACGGACATGGTCTACTTTTCATCCGGATACTCGACTATTATTTACTCCGGATGATTGTCGGTTCATTCCTCCGGACTCCTGACACAGTCTAATTGCGATAATCCAAGTCTTCCTATATGTCGCGTGCTTTTGAGGAGGAATCATGATGATTCATTAAATGCAAATCTCGGGATGCACACACACTTCTCTGGATGGCAACCAGCTGTAACACTTACTTAGTCATGCGGTCTCCACGACATCATTTCATTTGGAGGCGCATCGATATCCAGACTAATGACATCAGCTTGTCAAGCGGATCCCTACTTCACTCGCCAATTCCTAGACCCTCTAACATTTGCGGACTCGGTCTTATATGTTCTGATCATTCTTGCGAAGCACAAGCATTGCTCATTTCAAATCCCTAAACCTCTCGTTGCTTCTTCCATCGCCAAGACCTCACCTTTCCTCTTGTCCTTCAAATTTCATCTGAAATGGCACCCAGAATCTCTCTTTCCGGCGTTAATCCTGGTCATCTGGTTGATTGGAGTGCTGTCTCTAATCCTCCGGATTGGTTTTTCTAGCTTCGCCCTCTCCTTGAAGCCTCGCATATACTCAACTTGATCTCCAATCCCCTCGATCTTCTTATCGAAGACATCATTGAGTATTACCAACGGATTCGCTGCACCACCGATTCTATACTCTCTTATGTCCGCGGTGAATCCATCATCATCACTCCAGCCGTTCTCCGCGCTGCTCTCCACCTACCTCTTGGTGAACCACGCGCCTGGATGCCGATCCAATGGCGGCTTCTATGGGTTGCACACAAAAAGGCAAGGAATACAAGGTAAAATCCTTCCAAGGTCGCTATCGATGTATGGCGACCATCTTGAGTCGATGCTTACTAGCTCGCACATCCGCCCTCGACTCCGTTCTGTATGACCTTCTCCTGGCCATGTACGGCATTTTTGAAGGACTTCCAATAGATTGGGGGATGTTCTTGTTTCGGTTGCTGCAGAATGGTCCCAAGAACCGTTCCTTTGGGCGCATCCTCAGCATTGTCTTCCGGCATCTTAATCCGGACCATTTCGCCTGATATGATGTTGTTCCATTTCCTCCGGCTTATTACCTTCGTTAACTTACGCCGGATGGGAACATGACAGCCCGCCGACCATCTACAGCTCTCCGCATTCTCCTTGCCTCGGAACAACAAGGCAGTTCTGTTGGTGACCTCTCCGACAGCCAAGCCCCCGACGTCAGTTCTGCACCCCGATCCTCCCGGATTCGGTCCGTTGCAGCACCTTCTCATTCTCGGGCCTCCCAGCACAGCGTTTGTGCCGACCCATCCGAGGTTCCGGGGCCATCTCAGCGCGGTGTCCCTAAAGCTGTTTCCTCAGCTCCATCTGCTGCGGATGTCCCCACTCCCTCCTCCTCCGCTGTTGCTGCCGCGGTTGATATCGCTGTTGCGGCCGCCACTGCTGATGTCCCGGCCTCTTCTCCGGAAGCCCCGTTGCCTCCCCTACCTCAACCCCGAGATTATCTTGACCATCTCTTCGCCGACACCTTAACGGAGCTATGGCTCCGTTTTAGCCTTGCCCACACCGCCTCCGTTCCTGACAGCGATCTCCGGGTGTTTTACACACGACATACCCAATCCCCGGAGACAATGGTCATCTGGAACTTGGATCACGGCTTTCTTACGCCGGCCTCCATTCTAGATGTGGCGTTCACTACTCCCTCCAGCCCTATTCATTCCGCCCGGGGTCCTTCTCCCGCTACGGCTGGCCCCTCTTCTCCTGCTGCTGCCATTCCCGTGGTTGACCTCTCTGGTCAAAGCGGGTCAGCTGCTCCGGATGCCCCTTCTGCTGCTGCTGCTGATACTCCTGCGGACTCCTCTGCCCAGCGCACCCCTGCTCCTGTTCATGCGGGGGAGTCCTCCAAAGCTCCGGAGTTGATCTTTGGGCGTGCCTCTTTTGGCACGGTCCACTTCGACGCTGTGCTCTCCGCCCAGGCTCAGAGCGCCCAAATTTCCGCCATCGCCGCCAAGGTTGATGCACTCGGCGCCCAACTCCTCTCCGCTCTCACTGACTCCTCCACCTCTATGGAGCAGAAAATGGATCTAGTCGCCTCGTCTGTTCATTCACTGTCTACCTCCTTCGCGGACCTGGCGCACACGATGGCTCGTCCTCCTGTTGCTTCCCGGCGATCTGCCAAACCGGGGGAGAAAGTTTCATCTGATCCGTCTGCCCCCTCTGCTCCTTCTGCACCACAACCATCTACTCGGACTGAGAAGCGGCCTGCCGCTTCAGTGCTTCAGGGAGTTCAAATTCCCAAATGAAGTCGCTTCTCTCAACCAAGCCCCTCTACTGCAGCTCCTACTCATCCTCCATCCTCCTCATCTGCAGCCGACACCTTCCTCCCATCATATGCGGTGTTTGACCCTTTTGATGCGGATGGAAGTGTTCGCAAAGCAATAAAGTCCTATGCAGCGTCTTCTACTGAGAGAAGATGCCTTTCTGAAATGTACCCTTTCTCCCCGGACGACATTCAGACTCTTTGTTCGGAGAAAGGACACTTTACTACAGAAGACATTGACAACTTCTCGAGGGTTGCTAAAATGGAGATGAGGTTGTTTCCATCTCTATACAAGGACGGGCACTTGTTTGAAGTTCTGCCGTGTTGGAATGAAGGCTATCTTCCCAGTGTGGATCTAATTCAGTCCTTCATTGATGGAACTGCTGAGGATAGCAAGCCATGGAAAACTCTCTCAACCATCCTCATTCCGTACCGGATTATGTCGCCACACTTCATGATGGATGTCTTCATGATTCAGTCCAAGCAAATGATTCTCATTGATTCTCATCAGATAGTGGAGCATTTTGTAAGAAAGAATCAATGGGAGCCACTGTGTCTCAGGCTGACTGAAGCTGTGAAGAAAGCTGGTTTATATGAAGAGTTGGGCATCACACCCTTGGGTCCAACTGAGAAGCTGAAGGCGACATTCCGGGGCAAGAAGCAAGTGCCACAACAGCTGGATAGAGATAGGTGCGGGGCTTTTGTCTGTTACTTCACCAAGTCATTTTTGACTGTGGATAAATTGTGGAGCCAACACACTACTTATACGATGAAGCAGACAATGGAGCTTAGAGAGAAGGCAGCAACTATGATCTTCAAGTATAGTAAGCCTTATGTACCTTAGTGAAAATCTTGTATTAAGGCTGAATTGTACTTAGTTGCTGATAAATAAATTTGGTTGTGATGCGTATTCTGTATGTTATCTTTTTGCACTACTTACCAGATCATATTACAAAGGGTTTGGGCATATCCATAATTGGGGGAGATTGTTGGATCAAACCCAGAATTTGGATAATGCTGATAAAGCCTTATGTAATTTGATCTGAGATCTCTTGTGTTTATTTGATCGTTGCAAAAGATATGATATTAATCCGCAGATACACTCATGAGAGCAAAGCTAAGGACAGGATACATAATCCTGATCTGGACAAGAGTGAGTGTCGTCAAACACTTGGTAAATAACCAAGTCATCAATACATACGGAATAAGGAACATTCGTACGGACTAAGAACTTCAAGGTATTGATGCGGAATAAGGATCCGAGCCTTTATTCGCAACGAGTAAACAAACTAGATGCGGAGTAAGGAATCCGGACAACTTACTCATACGGAGTAAGGAAGCGCTAGTACGGAGTAAGCACTCCGATCCCTTAGATTCGCCCAGAGTAAGGAACTTACATACGGAGTAAGGAATTTACATACGGAGTAAGGAACTTACATGCGGAGTAAGGAAGCACTGATACGGAATAAGTCATCCAACCTTTTAAGACTCGCCCGGAGTAAGGAACTTACATACGGAGTAAGGAATTTACATACGGAGTAAGGAATTTACATACGGAGTAAGGAACTTACATGCGGAGTAAGGAAGCGTTGGCACGGACTAAGGATTCCAGTACTAAACAGATATGGAGTAAGCAATCACTGATACGGAGTAAGGTTCCGAGCTTCATTAGCAACGGAGTAAGGAGAATTACACCAGACCAAGAAGATACTACTTCAACTCACCACATTTAATGTTATCAACTCGTGGCGTCCCGATGTAAGACAAATTTATTGAGAACCTGAAGAATCTTACACGTGGATCATCCGGATATGTGGACACAACCTCAATTGCATTTGGGAACTCACAAATGCACTTATACTCTTCAAACCCAAGATCTTGAGCTCCACAAACCGCAGCAGTCAAGGCAGAGAGATTACCGAGGAATAGTTAGTGCTGAACGCATTCCAGAACTACAAGTTCCAAGGTTGTCTCTTAGGAATGTTTGTATAAATATTCATATTTGTATATTTGTAAGTAAAGAGAGATATAGTGTATGAGCCGGAATTAACCCTTTGTATGCACAAGAGCTCAAGGATAAAATCTAGGCTAGTGTGTCAATCCTTTTGAAAAACAGAGTGTAAGAGAGTTGCTTCTATTTTGTTGTACTTATCTCTTGATAATAAAACAAAATACTTCCACTATCTGGTTATCTTCTGCAGTGATTCTATCACTTAACTAGATCAGTGCCGTGCCTTAAGAGTGTAAAAGAGTTTCGATAAGAGCCTATTCACCCCCCCCCCCCCCTCTAGGCTCCAAGGGACCATCAATCTTCCCTTACACAAGAGAAGGAAGTGCTTGACAAGGGAGGTAACCATGTGTGCATCAGGACTACTCCAATTGTGGAGTATGTTGAATTTGTGTTACCTCCTCGATAGAATGAGAGGAAGGAGAACCATAAGTTTATGGAGGTATCTCCCTATCAACACTTGAATCAGGAGTTCAAGTGGCTCCCACAGTGGTTCATTCATCCGATTGTTGTGGTCTATAAGACTGCTGAGGTTTATAATGCAAGGATGAAAGCCTTTCATACATTGGTTGAGTTTAGTATGACAAGGTCTACCTACAGACCTTAACTAAAGCGCTATCGGGAGGCAGCCCAGGCTAGTTTTGTTTTGGTTTGTTTTTGTTTGTTAGAGTGTGTGCAGGGAATCTTGAGATGGTTTTCGCACCTACTCTTCTTTTACAGCCTTGCCACTATGAGGTAAGTATCTTCCTATGCCCTATTCCATGCCATGAGGACATAGCATACTTTAAGTGTGGTGTGGGGAGTGCCTTGAGCCACTAGTTTGTCCTTTATGTTGTGTGATTGCTTGTTTTGTTTTTGGTTTTTGTTTTAGGTTTGTTTGTTAGTGTCTTTTTTATTTTATGTGATTATTTGAGTTGCTTGATTATGTGTGTCATGCCCCCAAATTCCAGGGAACCCGAAACTAGGAACATGACTTCTCCTGGCCCACACCCGATAGGTCAAGGGGTTGGTGACTAGGACCAATGGAGACTACACCGCGGGTGCTGTCTTAAATATGCAACCCTGTACAATCATACATCAATGGTAATCTTGTACTTTCCATACATCATCATGCATACAATGAGTCAAACAGTCATACAGACATCACATCACAAACAGTATGCAAATACAACTGTCCATGGACCCATGTCCGGGATACAATACGTAATACAATACAAAATCCAGTACTCATACATCAGAGTAGTGGGCACGTCCTCCTGGAAGAAAGTCCTCCACTAGTCTCGGGTCACACCTGAAAAGGGGAAATAACAAGTAGGAGTGAGCGACAAGCTCAGTAGGTGACCCCAATACTCCACATCATGCAAACATACAAGTCTATGCTACATGCTCTGTGTACTCATGCACTGTGTAGTGTGCACAATCATCAGGACTCAGCCTGCAAACAAACATCAAGACCCAGCCTGCCCACACTGGACAGCCTGTCCACGATCCTCCATGGGATCGTAGCTTAGGGCACTTAGCCCTAGCTCCACGAGCTCAACGGCTCACTTAGGCCTTAGCCTCTCCACAGCGCAATATGCCCGGCCACAGTCGCCATATAGGCCTGCCATCGGCGCATATGCCTGCCACGTCAACCACATAGCACCATCGGTGCATCATGGTGAGAACCCAACAAGTCATAGAGCTTAAGCCCCAATCCCTCAAACCAACATACCAACACCAATATGGTCTTAAGGTATACAAGTCTCTCTTTAGAACTGTAGTCAGTCTTCACAAGTCGATCCTCATTCCTTGACTAAGGAAGGAGGTACCCATAGCAGCTATTTTCTTGCAATAAAAAGTCCTGGCATTGGGTCTCCATATCATAACTAAGATGATCTGCTTTTTGGGGATTTTTCTCAGATGTCTAACCCCACTTTCCAAAAATTCACCTCTACGAAAAACTGGATTTTTCCGAGATTTTACACTAAATCCCAATTTTTACATTTTGAAAGAGTGGGAATTGATATTTCTAGTATTTTTCTTTGAATCCAAATGGAGGGTATTTCATTATTTACATTGTAACATAAGTATAATACTTTAAGTTAAATGTGGAGAGGCATAATGGTTTACAATGTAAATGATCCAGTGCAGTGCAGTTGCACTGCTGCGGAACATTGCTGCGAATTAAAGTTGTGGATGAAGCTGCGGACGAAGTTGTGGATGAAGCTGCGGGCGAAGCTACGGATAAAGCTGCGGACTGATGCTGCGGACTGCTTCGTATCAACTGATCCAGACTACCTTCCTGCGGACAGATCCGGACTAACTTCCTGCGGACTGATCCGAACTAACTTCCTACGGACTAATCCGGACTAACTTCCTACGGACTGATCCAGATCAACTGATCTGAACTACACCGCTGCTAACTACGAAACTACTGACTCCACAGCTGCTGACTACGAAGTTGCTGACTCCACAGCTGCTGACTACGAAGCTGCTGACTCCACAGCTGCTGACTACGAACTTCGACCCTGTAGTTTGCCCAGGGTACTGTTCATCATCATTTTTGGCCTAATTTTCATCTGGAATCAACCCAGCAACCCCCAGGCACCCACAAACACGTATTTTACTAAACAGAGTGGAAAATTACATACTCAAACTGATATAAATCAGTTCTTAATCACAAATCTTATGCTAAATCATTACTAACCCCAAAATTGGGTTTCCCCAAAAACATAGGGTTCATGCTCAAATTCATAAATCATAATAAATTCATGCATATTCAAAAACATAATTGAGATAAAAGGTTCAAGGACACCTACCTGGGAAGATTATTTGCGATCCACGAACTCAAATCGCCCCAAAATCACCAAAGGAAGTTCTTCACTTTCCCTCTCTCTCTCTCTCTCTTGCTCAAACACGCATGCACCAAGCAAAATAAAGGGATAATGCGATTTCTTAATTATTTATACTGCTGCCAATAATTGGCCTCCCAACAATAATTGACCCGAACGCAATAATTAACCTCCCAAGGTCACGAACTCCAAATTGAGCCCAATTACTGTCAAAACGCTCGAAATGATGAGCACAACACTAAGCAGATATTATCACACTCAAATGACCGCCCAAATGCAAAGTCAACCAATAAACCCCGAAAAGTCAACAATCAAGTTAAATGGGGCCCCGGCTCGAAATCGGGCCCAAGTACTGTCAAAATGCTCACATCAATAACTACACTACCGTCCAGATAGTTGCATTCCCATAGAATGGATATCTCTCAACACTACCCAAATACGAGTCTTTACAATGTGATTTGCATGTGGAGAGGCATGGATATTAGGTATGCAATTTTGGCTTAAATTTTAAAAATTTTATGCTACATTCGTATCATGTTGTGATTAGGGTATTAAGGTAGTTAAGGTGTGTTATGATTTGGTTTAATCATGTTTTTACTTCTTAAATCATATCACCATGTTTTTGGAGTTGGAATTTGAATAATAGCTGAGCATGACATGCTGGATACTACTTAGTGACCCTTAGAGTTGAGAGAAAAAGAAAATTTGAAAGAAAAATGAGAAACACCTCTTTCAAGCCTTTAAGTGACATTCATGGTTTATGGGGTAATAGTTTTCTTTGATCCTCTTGACTTTCAACATTAGTTATTTAATGGTAGGAGTTAAGTATGCATGATGACTACTTATTTGTGCTCAGTGCTTGGTGTTGGTGTTAATGATGCAAAAGCTTCAAGGTCACCTAGACCTTCTTAGCATCATTTGTTTCTTTATTGTGAAATAGAAGGTAAATGAGCCTTATGTTTCATGTAATAAAGGGATTGAGATACATTTTTCTCTCCATGCAGCGAAGAAAAAGGCAAATAACAGCAAAATATATATAAAAAAGTAAGCATAACAAAAATAAAAGAGTGAATAATCCATCAAGGGAGAGCATTAAATGCAACCTTGTAAGATTATTATTTAAAAGAAGTGTGAAAAAAAGCCAAAAACAATATAAAAACAAAAAGAAAAATTTATTTTCAAAATAAAAGCCACAATGGCATGTGAGTTTAAAGAGTTGAGCTTAACTCTTAGGCTCAAGGTGTGGTTATTAGAGTAGAGTATGAGTTCATTGAGTTAGAATAGCATGTGAGTTTTCAAATAAAGTAGAATAGAAGGTGTGTTTTCTTTGATGAGCACAGTAGGGAACTCTCATGTTTGCTTGACAAGTACTTAATGAATAACTAGTGGAGAATGTAGTGAGGAGTCTACCAACCCTTTATCTTTTGTTAGATGCTGTATTTGGGCCTGTGAGGAGAGAAATGAGAATTTATATTTGAGTGATTTAGCTTTATCCTTGGTAAGAACTTTAAGGGAAACTAGGTGATGTGTTATCATGGAATGCTTGTTGATATCTGAATTTTCAGTGATGAGATTGCATGGTTGTTGGACTTAGGTCTATGGACATGAATGAGCTAAATTATAATTCATTTTGGTTACTTAAATGGTCACTTCATCATGATAGAGTTGCATGCTTAGGAAACCATGACCCTCCTCGATTTTTATTTTTATTTTCATTCTAGTGTGACTGTGTGTTTATTTTATTTTTGCATGCTTGTATGTTTTTGCTTGAACTCCTTGGTTGGAGAACTCAGTGATCAAGTCAACAACTTGATTGTCGAAAATGTAGAGATCACTAAGGCCACTAAGGCCATGATCCGCGAATGCAGCCAATCATTCGAGGGGCAAATTGAGGCTCTTGGCGAGAACTTGGCTGACCTGCGGAAGTTTATGGAATGCGAGATCCATGACATCCGTAGAGAGATGGATGCACTCTGCTAAAATAGTCCGCAATCGGTGGGGAACGCTGGCCCATGTGTTACTAGCGGTGGACATGAGCATATGTTGAAGGTCCCTAAACCAGCAATGTACAATGATACACGCAATGCCACTGCATTGGAAAATGTCATATTCGGCCTAGAACAATATTTTAAGGCCATGGGCGTTGTCGACGATGTGGCCCGGATAAGCAACACCCCAATTTTCTTTCAGGAAGCCGCCCAACTGTGGTGGTGGCGGAAGCATACTGAGCAGAAGAAGGTGCTTTGCGTAATCGATACATGGGAACAATTCAAAGCGGAATTACGCAAGCACTTCGTCCCACATAATGCGGAGACGGAAGTTTGAGGAAAGCTACATCGACTAAGGCAGATGGGTAGCGTTCCCGAATACATTAAGGAATTCACTACTCTTATGCCGAAAATCGACAACATGTCTGATTCCGATTTCCTATTTTACTTCGAAGACGGCTTAAAAGAATGGGCAAGAGTAGAACTGGATCGGCGCAATGTGCAAACACTAGACAATGCCATTGCGGCCAGTGGAATGTTGGTTGACTACTCGCCCCAATCAAAATTTGCGAAAAAGCCGTACACGGGTAAAAGTGGGGGAGACAAAGACAAAGACGGACCAAAAAAGGATGTTGGCCACAAGGAGGGTGGACATCCAAAACCCTTGAGCTCATCAAGTTACAAACCAAAAGTTCTTCGTACAGAAGAAAGAGGCACCAAGGCCGTGCTCCATTTGCGATGGGCCACATTGGACTAAAGATTGTTCGAACCGCAAGGCGATGAAATCCATTGTTGCGGAATATAACAAGGAGAAAAGTTTATTATATGCGGACGTAGCCGTCAGGGGCCAAACGGTGGGCGCAATGCATGATACGGGAGCGACCCACAACTTCATTAATCTGCAAGAGGCCAAGCGGCTAGGTCTAAAATTATCCGAAGGAACAGGCACAATCAAAGCAGTGAACTCATAAGCCAAGCTGGTCCATGGCTTAGCAAGGGCGTAACGGTGAAAATCGGAGATTGGCAAGGAAAGCTCGACTTCACTGTCATTCTGATGGACGATTTTAAGATGGTGTTAGGGCTTGCTTTCTTTTGTCAAGCGCTGGCATTTCCTGTTCCAGCATCAAGTTCCCTAGTGATCCTCGACAATCAGAAGATTTGAGTGATCGCACTCAAAGGCATGGGGAAGTCGAGTGCACCGATAATTTCCGCCATGCAGTTCAAACGGGGACTCCAGCAGGGCCCGAGTTATATGGTTTCAATCAGGGAACTGACAGAGGAGGAAGGGTTGGCAACACCTACTCCAACATTGCCTGAGCTAGTGGAAGCAGTCTTAAATGAGTTCAAAGATGTTATGCCCTCGGAGTTGCCGAAGCGGCTACCGCCGAAGCGAGATGTGGATCACCACATCGAGTTGGAGCCTGGCACAAAGCCGCCATCCATGTCGCCTTATCGCATGGCACCCCCGGAGTTGGCGGAATTGCAGAAACAACTCCAAGATTAGATTGAGTCGGGTTATGTCTGAACGTCAAAAGCCCTATTTGGCGCCTCGGTGCTATTTCAGAAGAAAAAGGATGGTGGCCTAAGAATGTGCATTGACTACAGGGCGTTGAACAAGATCAATGTTGGACCCCATTTTGTTCGAGTTGGATATGCTAATCCCATTTTATATATACCTTTCTTCCTATCGGTCCCTGAGAGCCTAGAGAGGGGTGAATAGGCTCTTATTGAAACTCTTTTTGACTCTTTTGGCACAACACTTATCTGGTTAAAAGATAGAATCAATGCGGAAGACAACCAAATAGTGGAAGTATTTTGTTTTATTATCAAAGGATAAGTACAACAAAATAGAAGCAGATTAAAGCTTCTAAAGCTTTTCAGTCTACTGCAAGACACTCTTACACTCTGTTTACAAAAAGACTCACACACTAGCCTCTTATGAAACTCAAGAACATCAATCACACCCTTTAATGTACAAGGTTTACATTATATATATAACACATTCTTGAGAGACAGTCTTGGAACTTGTTGTTCCAAACTATGTGTACATTGACTGTTCCTTGGAATCCTCTCTATCTTAAGTTTTGCGGATGTGGAGCTCAAGGTCTTGGGTTTGCAAAACATAAGTGCATTTGTGAGTTCCCAAGTTCAATCTAAGTTGTGTCCACATATCCGGATGATCCACGTGTAAGATGCTTTAGGTTCTCAACGAGTTTGTTTTACATCGAGAAGCAGCGAGTTGGTGACTTTGAATGCGAAGAGATAAGTTGAAGCAGCATCTTTTTAATCCGATGTAAGGTTCTTTACTCCGTATTAACTAAGCTCGGATCCTTACTCCATATCAATGAATGCTTACTCCGTATCAATTCAGTACTAGAATTCTTATTCCGTGTCAGCGCTTCCTTACTCCATATGAATGAGAAGGTCGGAGTGCTTACTCCGTATCAGCACTTCCTTACTCCGCATGAGTTAAAGGAACGGATGGCTTACTCCATATCAACACATCCTTACTATGCAAGAGTAATAAGTTCGGATTCCTTACTCCGTGCGAAATAAAGACTCAGATCTTTATTCCGCATAAGTCATTCCTTACTCCGCATGTATAGAATACTCCGGATTTCTTACTCCGTGCTTCTTTTCATTAGTCCGCTAGAGTGGAAGACTTAGCCTTTTTACTCCGTGATAACTATGACTTACTCCGTGCGACTTATAGACTAGGATTCTTACTCCGCATCTATTTGACTTAGTCCATTTAAAGTGTTAGGCATAGATTCCTTAGTCCATAGCATTAACTCATTAGTCCGCACAAATGATCCTTATTCCGTATGAAGTAAAGACTTGGTTATATACCAAGTATTTGATGACACTCTTGTCCGGATCAGGATTATGTATCCTGTCCTTTGCTTTGCTCTCACGAGTGTAGGTCTAGATTAAGTTCATATCTTCTGCAATAACGTAAAATGAAACAATAAAAGTCTCAGATCAAATTACATAGGGTTTTATTTGCATCATCCAAATTCTGGGCTTGATCCAACAATCTCCCCCAATTATGGATATACCAAACCCCTTTGTAATCTGATCTGGTAAGCACAGCAAAAGATAGTATACTGAAAAGAAATAACTTCTATTTTCATTAAGCAACAACAACTTACAATTTAACCTTTATACAGAATTTTTTTTAAGGTACATAAGGCTTACTATACTTGAAGATCATTGTTGCTGCTTTCTCCCTTAGCTCCATTGTCTGCTCCATTGTATAATTGCGGATGTTGTTCTAGCCCTTATTCACTTGAACGAGTGATTTGATGACGAAGCAGACAAAGGCTCCACAGCTATCTCCATCAGGCTGTTGTGGCACTTGTTTCTTATTCCAGACCGACACCTTTTCATTTGAACCCAGGGGAGTAAGGCCCATTTCTTCATAGAGTCCGGATTGCTTCACTACTTCAGTCAGTCGAAGGCGCAGAGGTTCCCATTGATTCTTTCTTATGTTGTTATCCACAACCTGATGAGAATCAATCAGCATCAACTGCTTTGAGTGAATCATGAAAGCAACCAGCATGAAGTGCGGCGATAGAATTCGGTACGGAATGAGGACAGTTGAAAGGTTCTTCCATGGTTTGTTGTCCTCAGCCGTTCCGTCGATGAAAGTCCGGATGAAAGGTACTTCAGGAAGATATCCTTCGGACCAACAAGGCATAATATCAAATATATGTCTGTCCTTGTAGAGGGACAGAAACAGCCTTATCTCCATTTTAACTGCTCGAGAGAAGTTCTCTATGTCTTCAGTGGTAAATAGACCCTTCTTAGAACAGAGAGTCTTAATGTCTTTAAGAGAGAAGGGGTATAGGTCAGAAAGACATCTTCTCTCGACATTGGATGCAGCATACTTAAACATTTCGAGAAAAACACTTCCATCCGCATCAAGTGGATCGCAATCCACATATGATGGGAGGAACGTGTCAGCCGCTGATGGAGAGTGTTGGTCCCTTGGAGCCTAAAGGGGGGGGGGTGAATAAGCTCTTGTCGAAACTCTTCTCTAACTCTTTTGGCTCAACACTTATCTGGTTAAGAGATAAAATCAATGCGGAAGATAACCAGATAGTGGATTGTTTTATTATCAGAATGATAAGTACAACAAAATAGAAGCAGACTAAAGCTTGGAAGCTTTTAGACTTACTTACAACTCTTTAGCACTTTGTTTACAAGTATGCACACCCTAGCCTCTATGATCTCAATGAGCTTTGGTACATACACAAAACTATTACACTTGTTCTAATGCACACTTTCTAAAATGTACAAGTGTTACTATTAATAGCGACATCCATAAGACACAACCTTGGAACTTGTTGTTCCGGACATTGTGCACATTTACTATCTCTTGGAAATCTCTCTGTCTCAATTACTGCAGATGTGATCTTCAAGATCTTGGGTTTGTAATGCATAAGAGTCTTTGTAAGTTCCCAAGTGTAGTTAAAGTTGCATCCACATATCATGATGATCCACGTGTAAGATGCTTTAGGTTTTCAATGAGTTTGTCTTACATCGGGAAGCAACGAGCTAGTGACTTTGATTACGAAGAGATAAGTTGAAGTAACGTCTTCTTGAATCCGGTGTAAGGTTCCTTACTCCGTGTTTAAACTAAGCTCAGATCCTTACTCCGTAATACTGTTTACTTACTCCGTATCAATTTGGTACTGAAATCCTTATTCCGTATAAGCACTTCCTTACTCCATATGAAAGAGAAGGTCGGAGTGCTTACTTCACATCTAGTTTCCTTACTCCGCATGAGTTAAAGGAACGGATAGCTTACTCCGTATCAGCACATCCTTACTTTGCATGAGTGAATGGTTTGGATTCCTTACTCCACATCTAGTTTCTTTACTCTGCAACTAGTTTCCTTATTCTGTGCGAATAAAGGCTCAAGTCCTTATTCCGTAGAAGTGCTTCCTTACTCCACATCTATGAAAGACTCGAAGTCCTTACTCCGTGCTTTTTGACTTAGTCCATTTGAAGTATTAGGTGCGAATTTCTTAGTCTGTAGCTTTTAGGTTCTTAGTCCGCACGAATGATCCTTATTCCGTATGAAGTAAAGACTTGGTTATATACCAAGTGTTTGACGACACTCATTCTCACCTGGATCAGGATTATGTATCCTGTCCTTAGCTTTGCTCTCACGAGTGTAGATCTGCATGAAGGTCATATCTTCTACAATGACTTAAGATAAAACAACAAAGGTCTCAAATCAAATTATATAGGGCTTTATCAGCATTATCCAAATTCTGGGCTTGATCCAACAATCTCTCCCAATTATGGATATGCCCAAACCCTTTGTAATCTGATCTGGTAAACAATGCAAAGAGATAACATACAGAAAAGAAATCACTGCATTTTCATTAAGCAGTACAAAGTACAATTCAGCCTTCATACAGAATTTTCATTAAGGTACATAAGGCTTACTATACTTAAACATCATCGTTGCAGCCTTTTCTCTAAGCTCCATTGTCTGCTCCATTGTTTAGGCTTGGATGCTGTTCTAGTTTTTATCCACCTTGACAATGGATTTGATGAAGAAACAAATAAAGGCTCCGCAGCTATCTCCATCAGGCTATTGTGGCACTAGCTTCTTGCTTCGGACCGTCACTTCAGCTTTTTAATTGAACCCAACGGAGTTAGGCCCCTTTCTTCATAAAGTCCCGATTGCTTTACGGCTTCCATCAGATGAATACGCAGTGGCTCAAATTGATTCCTTCTAACATTTTGCTCCATAATTTGATGGGAATCAATTAAAATTAGCTGCTTGGACGGAATCATAAAGACAACCAGCATGAAGTGCGACGTCATGACCCGGTATGGAATGAGAACAAATTGAAGAGTCTTCCAGGGAATGCTATCCTCAATAGTTCCATTAATGAAGGTCAGAATATCGGCTAAGTCTGGAAGATACCCTTCATTCCAACAAGGCAAGATATCAAACATGTGCCTGTCCTTGTATAAGGACGAAAACAGCTTCATCTCCATCTTAACTGCCCGAGAGAAGTTGTCTATATCTTCTGTGGTGAGCAGACCCGTCTCAAAACGAATAGTCCTTATGTCTTGAGGAGAGAAGGGGTACATCTCGGATAGACATCTTCGCTCAGCATTTGACGCGGCATACCTAGTCATAGCATTAAAAATACTTCCATCCTCATCAAGAGGATCAAGATCCGCGTATGATGGGAGGAAGGTGGTAGCCGCTGCAGATGGAGAGGTCAAAGGAGGAGCTGCACTAGAAGAGCTAGGCTGAGAGAAGCGGCTGCGTTTGGGGATGGTAACTCCCAGAAGCAGTGAGGATGCAGACCGCTTTTTTTCAGCATGAGAGGAGGAAGGTGCAGGAGGATCAGATGACACTTTCTCCCCTGGTTGGACAGATCGGTGAGGTACGGGAGGAGGAGCCATCGTGTGGGCCAAGTCTGCAAAAATGTGGACAGGGAATGGACGGACGAGGCGACAAGGTCCATCTTTTGCTCGATGGAGGTGGAGGAGTTGGTTAAGGCGGAGAGGAGTTGGGAACCGAGGGCATCAACCTTAGCGGCGATGGTGGAAATTTGGGCGGTTTGGGCTTGGGCGTGACGGTCCAGTTGAGCAGACAGCACAACATCGGAGTGAACTGTGCCAAATGAGGCATGTCCAAGCGCCAACTCCGGAGCTTTGGAGGACTCCCCGGCAGGAATAGGGGCAGGAGTGCACTGGGCAGAGAAGTCAGTAGGAGTGGAAGGAACATCAGCAGCAGCAGAGGGGGCATCCGGAGCATCGGATGCTTCCGGAGCAGCAAAGCCACTTTGACCCGAGAGGTTAACAACAGGGATGGCACCTGCAGGAGAGGCGGAGCGAGCCTCAGCAGGGGTGGGAACCCGTGTGTCATGGGCCTTTCCGGAGGAGACAGCAAAGGGAACGTCCGGAATGTGAGCAGGCATAAGAAAGCCATGGACCAGATTCTAGACGATCATATCCTCCGAGGTGCGGGTGTGTTTGGCATAAAACACCTTGATGTCGTTGTTGGGGATGGAGGCAGTGCAGGCGAGCCTAAAACGGAACCATAGGTCCGTTAGGGTGTCGGCGGAGAGATGGTCAAGGTAGTCTTGGGGTTAAGGTAGAGGAGGCATAGGAGCTTCTAGAAGAGATTCTGGGATATCAGCGACGGCAGTGGCAGCGGCAGTATCAACCGCGGCAGCAACAGCGGAAGTAGAGGGAGTTGGGACATCCGTAGCAGAAGGTGCGGGGGAAACAGCCTTAGGTAAACTGGGCTAAGATGGTCCCGCAACCTTAGAGGGGTCGGCACGGACGCTGTGCTGGGAGGCTCGAGAGATGGAAGGGGCAGCAACAGACCGAATCCGGGAGGACCGGTGAGCAGAGCTGACTTTGGGGGCACGACTGTCGGAGGGGTCACCAACCGAGCTACCTTGTTGTTCTGAGGCAGGAAGAAGGCAGAGAGCAGTAGAGGGACGGCGGGCCATCATGTTCCCGTTAGGCGTAAGGTGGCAAAGATAATAAGCCTGAGGGAAAGGGATAGCGTCGTATCGGGCAAAATGGTCCGGATTTACATGCCGGAAGACAGCACTAAGTATCCGCCCGAAAGAGTTGTTCTTTGGGCCGTTCTTCAGCAATCGGAACAAGAATGTCCCCCAGTCCATCGGGAGACGCTCGAAGATACCGTACATAGCCAAAAGAAGGTCATACAGGATGGAGTCCAGAGCAGTGGTACGAGCCAAGAGGCAGCGGCTCAATATGGTCGCCATACATCGGTAGCGACCGTGGAAAGACTTCATTTTGTACTCCTTCCCCTTATAGGAGCAGCCCATGGAAGCAGCCATCGCCTTAGCAGGGGTGATCAAGATGGATTCACCGCGGACGTAGGAGATAATGGAGTCGGTGGTACAGTGGATTCGTTGGTAGAACTCCAGAATGTCTTCAATAAGAAGGTCAATAGGATTGGAGATCAGGTTCAGGATATGAGAGGCTTCCAGGAGGGGGCGAAGTTCCAGAAACCATGCCGAAGGATCGGAGACAGTGCGCCAATCAACTAGATGGTCGGGGTTAACGCCGGAAAGAGAAGTTTTGGGTGCCATTTGTGGGAAAGATTGAGAGGAGAAGGAGGCGAGGTCTTGAGGATTGAAGGAGCGACGAGGGTTTTAGGGATTTTGAAAATGTAAAACTCGCGTTGCGCAGGAATGTCCAAGATATATAAGACCGAGTCCATGTATGTCAGTGGGTCTAGGGATTAAGCGAGTGGAACAATGAACCGCTTGACATGTTGATGTCATTAGTCTTGAGAGCGGCGCGCCTCCGGATATAGAGATGATGTGGAGACGGCATGACCAGGAAATGATAACAGCTATTTGCCTTCTTTGGGAAGTTTGTGCATCCCGAGACATGCATTTAATGGACAATCATTATTCCTCCTCAAAAGCATGTGATATATAATAAGACATGGATTATCACGATTTGTGAGTTCCAAGAGCCCGGAGGAATGAACCGACAATCATCTGGAGTGTACGATATCCGAGATGAGATCATCTGGATGAAAAGTAGACCGTGTCCGGAGAAACAGAGTGCGGTAAGAGAGAAGTAGATTCCTTTGCTGTCGTGAAGTCGAGGAGAAGAGAAGTACCACAACACTTCAAATCCGAGACTATTGACTAGATATATCGGTAATGTTGCAAAGAGAATCTGAACCTGTAGCTTCACGAAAATAAACTAAAAGAACAGGAAGCTGTACAGGAAGGAATTAGTACGGATATGAACAAATAGTCAATTGAAGAGCAACATAATCCGAACTAATGAGAAACAGAACTTAATGCATTGAAAATGAATGTAAAAGACACATACAGACAAAAGAAGGATCATTGTTATTGAATCAAGGCATATGTCAGATAATAAACACACAAGTTCATATTGGTCAACATAGCGAAACCTTCTTGCTGAACGACATAGCTAAGATTAATTAAAATTTATATGATTTTTCCAAATTAGGATTCATAAGTGTAACTGGAGAAAAGAACACATGTCAAACGCAAGCAAATGATTATCCGATTAAAATGCACAGTTGAGGAAAGAAAAACGTCCAAACATGCCACAATTCTGATTCAACAATGCATGTCCAGTTAGATCCGGAAGTGAAAGCTTAGAGGAGAGAGCATCCGAGACATAATAGGGTGTTATTACAGAAGTAATAAATGAAGCTTTTGCTCCCCCTTAGATCATGCGATCCTCTCAGTGAAAGACTCCCCCTCAGATAGACAGCCAAGGAAGAGGTCATGAGACATATACGGGAGATATTACTTGGATAACTAATAAAGCATTTTCTCTCTCATATATCATGCGATCCTCTCGGTTGACATTTCCTGCTTAGAGAAAGTTAGCGCTGTCTACCCTTTTAAGAAACTACACTTTAGAAGCTGATCAGACTGCGACTGTATGTACATCCACCAGGCGTTCCGAGCTAACCCATTTCATTTCTTTAACTGTGCACGTTAATAGAGCAATCTATATGAACCGGCATTAGTCATGTGGTGATGAGTGGAAATTAAGATCATGAAATCCTAAGAAGGTTATTCATATTAGTTTTAATCATGTTGGCTTAAATGACTTCAGTCGGGAAACGCAAGCATCCTCCCAAAATGAAATATGAGATTAAAATCATAAGCATGATGCAAGTTAAACAGTAAGAATGTTCAGCATTAAGTTCAGTATATGTCAATTATTGACAAAAGGAAATACAATGCATGTTCGGAGAAACAATACTGTTGGATAAACTAAATTAGAAGCTATACAGAAAAGTCAAGCATACCTAATTTAAGGAGTAGTTCAGAGAATCTTGCATCAGGTAGGGGTTTTGTAAGTATGTCTGCCAGTTGATCTTCAGTAGCAACATGTTCCAGAGATATGTGCTTTTTGAGAACATGGTGGCGAATGAAGTGATACCTTACCTCGATGTGCTTAGTCTTTGGGTGCATGACAGGATTGTTGTTGATAGCAATGGCACTGGTGTTGTCGCAGTAGAGTGGAATAGATATCATGTTGAAGCCGTAGTCAGTAAGTTGACTTTGCATCCAGAGAAGCTGAGCGCAGCAACTCCCAGTAGCTATATATTCAGCTTCAGTAGTGGAGGTTGATACGGAATTTTGTTTCTTACTGAACCAAGAAATTAGTTTATTTCCAAGAAACTGACATGTACTAGTAGTGCTCTTTTTGTCAATGCGACACCCGGCGAAGTCAGCATCAGAATATCCGGATAAGGTGAAATTGGACTCCTTTGGATACTAGAGTCCCAAATTCACGGTCCCTTTGAGATACCTTAAAATCCGTTTGACATGAAGCATATGTGACTCTTTGGGATTCGCCTGATATCTTGCACAGATGCAAGTTGCAAACATAATGTCCGGGCGACTTGCTATAAGGTACAACAAGGATCCTATCATCCCTATGTACTCAGTCACATTTACTGATTTGCCTTCCACATCGGGGTCTAACTTGGCACTGACTGGCATAGGAGTCTTGATGGGAGATAAACCTTCCATACCAAACTTCTTGATTAAGTCACGTGTGTACTTAGCTTGGTTAATGAAGATCCCTTCCTTCATTTGTTTGACTTCTATTCCAAGGAAGTAGGACCATTCTCCCATCATACTCATTTTGAACTTGCTAGTCATCAACTTAGCAAACTCCTCACAAAGCTTTGGATTTGATGATCCAAAAATGATATCATCCACATATATCTGTACAATTAGAGTGTCCTTTCTCTTTTTGTAAGAACAACGTGGTGTCAATCTTCCCTTTTTGAAAGTTGTGAGCAAGTAAAAACTCTGAGAGTGTGTCATACCAGGCTCTGGGAGCTTGCTTCAGTCCGTACAGGGCTTTCCGTAGTTTGTAAACTAGATGTCCGGCCTTGGGTTCAATGAATCTTGGAGGTTGTTCTACATAAACCTCCTCTTGAAGATCTCCATTCAGAAATGCGCTTTTGACATCCATTTGATAAACTATGAAGTTCTCATATGTTGCATACGCCAAAAACATTCTGATTGCCTTAAGTGTTACTACTAGAGCAAAGGTTTCGTCATAATCTATTCCTTCTTCTTGACGATAGTCCTTGGCTACAAGTCAGGCTTTGTTCCGGATTACTATTCCATCCGTATCTAGTTTGTTCCGGAACACCCATTTAACGCCTATGACTTGTTGAGACTTCGGCCTTTGTACTAATATCCACACTCCATTCCTCTCGAATTGATTAAGCTCTTCTTGCATAGCATCTATCTAGTTGGAATCTTGAAAAGCTTCATCCATCACCTTTGGCTCTACTTGTGATAGAAAGCATGAGTAAAGACACATGTTGGAGGTGGCTGCTCTTGTTCTTACACCAACAGTAGGATCACCAATCACTTGATCTGAAGGGTGGTTTCTTGTCCGCCTGAAGTTCTGCGCATGTGATGATGGATCCTCAATAATTTGAAGTTCAGCCAGACTGGGTGGTTCAGGTTCGTCCGCTAGTTAAACTTCTTCCGGGTCAGTTATTTCCGTATTAACAGGTTCGGAAAAACTAGGTGGTTCTTTGGCACTATTGCTTTCAGTATTAACTGGTCCAGAAGGACTTGAAGGTACTCTGGAGTTTTGGATATCCATAGGAATGTGTCCGGAGTTGAATGGAAGTCCACAGTCCGATTCATCCGTACCATCATCCGTATCATTTCTTCGTACTTCACTGATGCTAGGTGATTGGTTAGTGTAAGTGATAGGAACATTCATAAACTTTGAATAGTCAATGTTGTCGTCCTTATCCTACACATTAGTACTTGAAGAACAAACTCTTGGCCAATCTAGGTTAGCTTCATCAAAAGTCACATGGATAGATTCTTCAACTTCAAAAAGTTTTCTATTGAAGATACGATAAGCCTTACTATGTAGTGAGTATCCGACAAATATCCCATCATTAGATTTTGGTTCAAATTTATTCCAGGGTTTTTTGCCGTTGTTCAGTACGTAGCAAGTACACCCAAAAGCTCGGAGATCTGAAATTGAGGGCTTTCGTCCTCCCCACATCTCATAGGGTGTTTTCATGGTAAATTTATTTATTAGAATTCTGTTTTGAACGTAGCAGGTAGTGGACACAGCTTCAGCCCATAGACTGAGAGGAAGCTTTGCCCCTGCTAGCATAGATCTACCAGCCTCGACTAAAGTGCAATTCTTGCGCTCAGCTACCCATTTTGTTGTGGAGTTCTAGGCGCAGAGAAGTTGTGCTGAATGCCCTGTTCAGAACAATATGACCTCATTTCTGAAAAATCAAATTTTGTACCATGATCACTCTTGATGTATTTAATGCTCAGTCCTTGTGAGTTGCTTATCCAGTTGAAGAGATCTACAAGATGCTCAAATGTTTGATCCTTAGATTTCAGGAACATCACCCATGTGTACCTGGTGAAATCATCGATAACCATAAGGGTATATCTCGTACCAGCTAGTGAAGAAACAGAAATGGGACCGCAGAGGTCCATATGAAGAAGTTGTAAGGGAGTAGTTATTGAATTAACTGATTTGCTCTTAAAGCTATGTTTGGTCTGTTTGCCAAGTTGACATTCTCGATAGAGAGTATCTCTGGAGTATTTATGTTTAGGCAGACCAGTAACCAAATTGAGCGATGCTAACTTAGACAGAGTCTTAAAATTTAAATGAGCACACCGCTTGTGCCCTAGCCAACTTTCTTCATCTGATGTTGTAGTGAGGAAGCATACAGGGTCAGAAGAAATATTTCTTAAGACCACTGAGTATATGTCCCCATCTCTTGATCCAGATAGCTTAATATCTCCGAATAAGTTTTCCCTAACTGTGCAGGTATTGGACATAAAGGAAACAGTAAATCCTTTGTCACATAAATTACTGACACTCAGCAGATTATGCTTCAAACCTTCGACTAGTGCAACTCTAGTGATTGATACATAGTCGTTGGTTAAAGTGCTATACCCGGCAGTCTTACCTTTGCTGTTGTCACCATATGATACGGATGGGCCTCGTTTGTCATTAACTTCAACAAGCAGAGTCCGATCACCCGTCATATGTCCGGAGCATCCACTATCGAGGATCCACTTGCTTTAATTGATCTTTAACTTCAAGTGATCCGACAATGCATTCCAGAGATGCTCCCGAAAGACTACAGTTTACACTTTTGGTGCCCAAACTTGTTTCGGGCAGTTAGAGGAAACAACAGTAGTGTCAACAGTTTCGGATTTAACTTTGTTAGGAATTTTAGCTTTCCAGGTTGACTTTAATTTGTTAGTTTCGGCTGCTTCTTTTACTTGGGTTTTCTTGGGAGAGACACTCCTTTGAGATTTAGATTTTGATTTGCTCGAAGAACCCTTTTTGATAAACTGATCTTTATTAATATGAATTTGATTACAAAGCCAGCTATCAGATAAGCTCCAGCATTCATAGTGATAATGACCTATTTCTCTACAGATGGAACAGACACTATGATGCGGAGTGGTAACAGGGGATACAGAATTCACAGGTTTAACAGATTTTCTACTCTATTCCCTATGGCCTAATCCTTTGCAATTGGGTGACACGCTCTTGGCCCTAGATGCGCCAGCCTTAGCCTTTCCTTTCTTTCTGGGTGCTACAGTTTCGGTTTAACTGCAGCAACCTTCCCTTCATCGTTAGTTACGGGTGCTACTGCTTCGGGAACTGCAGTAACAGCCTTCATTCCACAATCATAGACTATAGTGCCACCTGAAATGAAACCATCCAATAGTTTAGACATACTAACAGGGAACAGGTTGGTTAGTTTCGGAATGAAATCCGGAGGACACTCAGTAGTCTGTGTGGAGGTCGATGGTTCAGAGCCTAGGCCAGGTTTGACTCGGATGTTATCTGGATCAGTTCTAAAAGTATAGGCTATTTCCCCGGATTTTAGCCACTTATGATTTATTTCCTTTTCCTGTTCCAGTTCATTTTCGAGACGTTTTACAATCACTTTTAGGCCAGTTAGGTTGGTATTTAGCAAGTGATTTTCAGCTCTTAGATCATGATTCCAAGCCTCTTTACTCCTGAAGTCAGTTATGTCTTTTTCTAATCTAGCAACAGTAATCTCAAGACGTTTATTCTGACTTTCCATATCTTTGTATATTTGAGTAATTATTAGCCTCTCATTCTTTTCATGATCACATTCAATAATAAGAGATTCTAATTTACTCATAAGTTCAGAGATCGAAGGTACCTCAGTATTTGCCATAAGGCAGACGTTCAGCTTAGGAGTTGGCTCATCATCAGAGGATTCCTCCTCTTCTTCCGAGCCACTGATGTACTTTGTGATGAATGCCTTCCTCTTGTTCTTGCTGTTGTCTGAGGTGGAGCGGCGAGGAGTAACCTTGTCACTTTTCTCGACCACTTTAGATTTGGATTTGCAGTCCTTGGCCTAGTGACCGGTTTTCCCACAGTTACAGCATTCCTGGGAACTGGACTCCGATTGCTCCTTCCTTCGGAATGACAATGAGGAGCCTCTTCTGAATCCTTTTCTGCTTTTCCGTAGGAATCGCTCGGAGGATTTGACGAGAAAAGCTATTTCCTCTTCACCTTCAGAGTCAGAATTCTCAGACTCTTCAGTATCATCATTTCTCAGTATGCTGAGACATTCCGTAGCTTTAAAAGCTACCCCCTTTTCTTTTCGAGCTATTTTCTCATCTCAGTCAAAGTATTTAAACCTGACCTCGTGAGTCCATAGCTCTCCATATAGTTCTTCAAGGGGAACATACTGCCAGTTCTTGTCAGATTGCATCTGGAGTTGCTTGGAGTAGTAGCGATCCGGCAAGGAGCGAAAAAACTTGTCATTCATTTGAGATTCAGAATAATGCTCATTGATAGTTTTTAGCTCAAGGATGAGCTTGCCGAATCTTCGATAGATGCTCTCGAAAGACTCGCCAGGTTTGTGGTTGAAACTCTCAAAGTTCTGTCTGAGAGTACAGATAACATTCTGCATTTGGGACTGACTTCCCTCATAGAGGATTGTCAGTTTATCCCAGACAGCTTTCGCTGTCGTGCAGCCCTGGACGTCCGTGAAAGCTTCGGAGTCCAAAGATGATGTAACGTATGCCAGAGCCTTTTTGTTAGCACACTGCCAGGCTCTTTCATCATTGGTGAGTTCAGCATCAGTCTTTGGTCTTCTAACTCCATGTTCTCTGATTGTCATCGGAGTGGGTATCTCCTGATGAAGACATGGCCACATGAGATGATCATGGCAAACCATGAACATTCTCATGCGAGCTTTCCACTGGGAGAAAAGCTTAGGTGTGAACTTTGGCAGCTTTGTCAAAGTGAAACCAGAACTCTGTGGTTGTGAAGCAGCGGCAGCAGTAGGTTGAGGTGGATCGACATTTTCATTGCTGCTGTGATTGGGAAGGGGCTCTTGTGCACCTCTGGAGTTAAGGCGAGTGTTGAATAGCATACTGCTTTCTTCGGCCATTGATGAGAAAGAAAGAGTGGGATCTCTACTTTGAACAAATAGAAGCTGCTCTGATACCACTTGTTGGTCCCTTGTAGCCTAAAGGGGGGGGGGGTGAATAGGCTCTTGTCGAAACTCTTCTCTAACTCTTTTGGCTCAACACTTATCTGGTTAAGAGATAAAATCAATGCGGAAGATAACCAGATAGTGGAAGTATTTTGTTTTATTATCAGAATGATAAGTACAACAAAATAGATGCAAACTAAAGCTTGGAAGCTTTTAGACCTACTTACAACTCTTTAGCACTTTGTTTACAAGTACGCACACGCTAGCCTCTATGATCTCAATGAGCTTTAGTACATTCACAAAACTATTACACTTGTTCTAATGCACACTTTCTAAAATGTACAAGTGTTACTATTTATAGCAACGTCCATAAGAGACAACCTTGGAACTTGTTGTTCCGGACATTGTGCACATTTACTATCTCTTGGAAATCTCTCTGTCTCAATTGCTGCGGATGTGATCTTCAAGATCTTGGGTTTGTAACGCATAAGAGTCTTTGTAAGTTCCCAAGTGTAGTTAAAGTTGCGTCCGCATATCATGATGATCCACGTGCAAGATGCTTTAGGTTTTCAACGAGTTTGTCTTACATCGGGAAGCAACGAGCTGGTGACTTAGATTACGAAGAGATAAGTTGAAGTAGCGTCTTCTTGAATCCGGTGTAAGGTTCCTTACTCTGTATTTAAACTAAGCTCGGATCCTTACTCCGTAATACTGATTGCTTACTCCGTATCAATTTGGTACTGAAATCCTTATTCCGTATAAGCGCTTCCTTACTCTGTATGAAAGAGAAGGTCGGAGTGCTTACTTCGCATCTAGTTTCCTTACTCCGCATGAGTTAAAGGAACAGATGGCTTACTCCGTATCAGCACATCCTTACTCCGCATGAGTGAATGGTTCAGATTCCTTACTCCGCATCTAGTTTCCTTACTCCGTAACTAGTTTCCTTACTCCGTGCGAATAAAGGCTCAAGTCCTTATTCCGTAGAAGTGCTTCCTTACTCCGCATCTATGAAAGACTCGGATTCCTTACTCCGTGTCTTTTTGACTTAGTCCGTTTGAAGTATTAGGTGCGGATTTCTTAGTCCGTAACTTTTAGGTTCTTAGTCCGCACGAATGATCCTTATTCCGTATGAAGTAAAGACTTGGTTATATACCAAGTGTTTGACGACACTCATTCCCACCTGGATCATGATTATGTATCCTGTCCTTATGACTTAAGATAAAACAACAAAGGTCTCAAATCAAATTACATAGGGCTTTATCAGCATTATCCAAATTCTAGGCTTGATCCAACAAAGAGATGGAAGGAGGAGCTGCACAGGAGGAGCTAAGCTAAGAGAAACAACTGCGTTTGGGATTGGTAACTCCCGGAAGTGGATGCAGTGAAGATGCAGGCTGCTTCTCAGCACGCGCGGAGGAAGATGCAGGAGGATCAGACACGTTCTCCCCCAGTTTGGTAGATCGCCAGGGTGCAGTAGGGGGACAAGCCATTGTGTGCGCCAAGTCCGCGAAAGAAGTTGATAGAGAATGAATGAACAAGGCGACGAGATCTATCTTCTACTCAATGGAAATGGAGGAGTCGGTTAGGGCGGAGAGGAGTTGGGCGCCTAATGCGGCGGCAATGGCAGATACTTGGGCGCTCTGGGCTTGGGCGTGGCGGTCTAGCTGAGTGGAGAGCACAGCATCGGAGTGGACCGTGCCAAACGAGGCACGTCCAAGCGCCAACTCTGGGGCTTTGGAGGACTCCCCCGCAGGAATGGGTGCAGGCATGCGCTGGGCAGATGAGTCAACAGGAGTAGAAGGGGCGTCATCAGCAGCAGCAGGGGCATCCGGAGCAACATAGGCATCCGAAGCAGCAGAGCCACTTTGACCAGAGAGGTCAATGACGGGGATATCGGCGGCAGGAGAGGCAGGCCGGGCCTCAGCAGGAGAAGGAACTCGTGCATCATGAACTGAGCCGGAGGAAACAGTAAAGGGAATATCCGAAATATGGGCTGGTGTAAGCAAGCCGTGGTCCAGGTTCCATACGATCATTTCCTCCGGGGAGTGGGTGTGTTTAGCATAAAACACCTTGATGTCGGTGTCAGGGACGGAGGTAGTGCAGGCGAGACTAAAACGGAACCAGAGGTTCGTTAAGGTGTCGGTGGAGAGATGGGCAAGGTAATCACGAGGTTGAGGTAGGGAAGGTAAAGGTGCTTCCGGAGGAGAGGGAGGAACAGTTGCCATAGCCGTAGCAACGGCAGCATCAACAGCAGCAGCAATGGCAGGTGAGTCAGGTACGGGGACATCAACGGGAGTAGACGTTGGAGAGTCAGTCAGATGAGGACTTGGCTGAGAGGGCGCCACAACCTCGGATGGATCGGCACGGACGCTGTGCTGAGAGGCTCGGGAGATGGATGGGGCAGCAACAGACCGAATCCAAGAGGACCGGTGAGTAGAGCTAACTTCGGGGGCATGGTTATCGGCTGGGTCACCAACTGAATTGCCCTGTTGTTCCTATGCGGGAAGGAGGCGAAGAGAAGCAGAAGGTCGACGAGCCGTCATGGTCCCGACAGGCGTAAGGTGGCAGAGATAGTAGCCCTAGGGAAAGGGATAGTGCCAATTCCATTAAAATGGGATGAACGCAGATACTGGAAGACCATGCTGAGGATCCTCCCAAAAGATTGGTTCTTGGGCGCGTTCTTTAGCAATCGGAACAGGAATGTCCTCAGTCCATCAGGAGACCTTCAAAGACTACGTACATGTCCAGTAGAAGGTCATACGAAATAGAGTCTAGAGCGGAGGTGTGAGCTAGAAGACATCGGCTTAGTATGGTCGCTATACACTGGCAGCGACCTTGGAAGGACTTGAGTAAAGAAACTAGATACGGAGTAAGGAATCCGAACCTGTTACTCATACAGAGTAAGGATGTACTGATACGGAGTAAGCCATCCGATCCTTCAACTCACGTGGAGTAAAGAACTCTCACGGAGTAAGAAAGCACTGATGTGGAGTAAACATTCCGACCTTCTCATTCATACAGAGTAAGGAAGCGCTGACATGGAATAAGGATTCTAGTACCGAATTGATACGGAGTAAGCAATCACTGACACGGAGTAAGTATCCGAGCTTAGTTAACACGGAAAAGGGAACCTTACACCGGATTAAGAAGACGCTGCTTCAACTTATCTCTTCGCATTCAAAGTCACCAGCTTGCTGCTTCCCGATGTAAGACAAACTCGTTGAGAACCTAAAGCAACTTACACGTGGATCATCCAGATATGTGGACACAACTTAAACCGAACTTGGGAACTCACAAACGCACTTATGTTTTGCAAACCCAAGACCTTGAGCTCCACATCTGCAGCACTTAAGACAGAGAGGATTCCGAGGAACAGTCAATGTGCACATAGTCCGGAACAACAAGTTCCAAGACTGTCTCTCAAGGATGTGTTATATATAATATAAACCTTATACATTAAAAGAAGAGTGCACTTGTTGATGTTCGTGAGTTTTGTAATAGGCTAGTATGTGTGTCATTTTGTAAACAGAATGTAAGAGAGTCTTGCAGTAGACTGAAAAGCTTTAGAAGCTTTAATTTGCTTCTATTTTGTTGTTCTTATCCCTTAATAATAAAACAAAATACTTCCACTATCTGGTTGTCTTTCGCATTGATTCTATCTTTTAACCAGATAACTGTTGTGCCAAAAAAGTCAGTAAAGAGTTTCGATAAGAGCCTATTCACCCCCCTCTAGGCTCCCAGGGACCAACAAGGAGGATCAGATGACACTTTCTCCCCCGTTTGGGCAGATCGCCAAGAAGTGGCAGGAGGTCGAGCCATCGTGTGAGCCAAGTCCGCAAATGAGGTAGACAAAGAATACACGGACGAGGCTACAAGATCCATCTTCTGCTCGATGGAAGTGGAAGAGTCAGTGAGGGCGGAGAGGAGTTGGGTGCCTAGAGCATCAACCTTGACGGCGATGGCATAAATTTGGGTGCTCTAGGCTTGGGCGTGGCGGTCCAGCTGAGCAGAGAGCACAGCATCGGAGTGAACCGTGCCGAAAGAGGCACGTCCAAGCAAGAACTGCGGGGCTTTGGTGGACTCCCCCGTATGAAGAGGTGCAGGAGTGCACTGGGCAGAGGAGTCAGCAGCTGGAGAGAAGGTTGCGTCAACAGCAGCAATAGAGGGGCTACCCGGAGCATTGGGGGCATCCGGGGCATCAGAACCACTTTGTCCAGATAGGTCAACAACGGGGATAGTGGCAGATGAGAAGAGGGTCCAGCCTTAGCAGGGGAAAGAACTCGTGCATCATGGGCCGTTCCGGAGGTAACAGCAAAAGGAACGTCAAGAATGGAGGCTGGCGTAAGGAAGTCGTGGTCCAAATTCCAGACGATCATTTCCTCTGGGGTTTTGGTGTTGCAAGTGTAATACACCCGGAGGTCGTTGTCGGGGATGGTGGTTGTGTAGGCGAGGCTGAAACGGAACCATAGGTCCGTTATGGTGTTGGCGAGGAGATGGTCTAGGTAGTCTCGTGGTTGAGGAAGTGGGGGCAAGGGTGCTTCAGGAGGAGAGGTAAGGACATCAGCCACTGCCGCAGCAACAGCAGCATCAACAGCAGCAACAACAGTGGGAGAATCAGGTGTGGGGGCATCAGCAGTAGAAGGTGCTGGAGTATTAGCCGGAGAGAGACTTGGCTGAGAAGGCCCCGCAACCTCGGAGGGGTCGGTGCGAACAGTGTGCTAGGAGGCTCGGGAGATAGAGGGTGCAGCGATGGACCGAATCCGTGAGGACCGGTGGGCAAAGCTGACCTCAGGAGCAGAGTTGTCAGCTGGATCACCAACCAAACTATCCAGTTGTTCTGTAGTAGGCTGGAGGCGGATAGAAGCGGAGGGCCGACGGGCGGTCAGATTCCCATCAGGCGTAAGATGGCGTAGATAAAATGCCTGGGGAAAAGGGATAACGTCGTGTCCATTGAAGTGGGACGGACGGAGATGCCGGAAGACGATGCTAAGGATCCGCCCAAAAGATTGATTCTTCGGGTTGTTTCCTAGTAGCCGGAACAAGAAAGTCCCCCAATCCATCAGGAGACCCTTGAAGACTCCGTACATGGCCAAAAGCAGGTCGTACAGGACGGAGTCTAGGGCGGTGGTGCGAGCCAGAAGGCACCGGCTCAAGATGGTCGCCATACATCTATAGCGACTCTGAAAGGACTTCACCTTATACTCCTTCCATTTATAAGTGCAGCCCATGGAAGCTGCCATTTGGTCTGGTTCCGGGCGCTGATAAAGACCGGAAGGAAGATGGAGGGCGGTGCGAAGGACGTTTGGGGTGATGACGATTGATTCACCCTAGACGGTGGAACGGATGTAGTCGGTGGTGTATCAAATGGTCTAATAGTACTCAAAAATGTCGTTGATAAGGAGATTGAAAGGATCAGAGACCAGGTTCAGGATGTGGCTTGCTTCCAGAAGGGGGTGAAGCTCCAGAAACCATGTCGGAGGATTGGAGACAGCGTCCCAATCTACCAGATGGCCGGGATTAATGTCGGAGATAGAGGTTCTGGGTGCCATTGGAGGTGAATACAGAGAAGGGAAAGGATTTTTAGGGTTTGAGAAGATGAAGAGCGATTTTAAAATATCAGAGTGATAAGGCACTCTTGCGTAAAGGCTTAGGATATATATGGCGGGTCAGTGGATGCCGGCGGGTCTAGGGTTTAAGCAAAATGAACAATGAATTGCCTGACAATTTGATGTCATTATTCTTGAAAGTTGAGCACCTCCAAATATAGAATTGACGTAGAGGCAACAAAACCAAGTATTTATGACAGTTGTTTGCCTTCTTCCGAAAGATTGCCTGTCTCGAGACTTGCATTTAATGGACCATCATTATTCCTCCTCAAAAACACGTGATGTAAGATAATACATTGTTTATCACAGTTTCAGAGTTCCAAGAGTCAGGAGGAATTGAACCGATGATCATCCAGATTAAAAGATATCCGTGGGAAGAACATCAGGATGAAAAATAGACTGTATCCGTAGAAACAGATGCTATAAGGAAAAATAGATTCCTTTGCGGTCTTGAAGTCAAAGAGAAAAGAAGTACCACAACACTTCAGATCTGAGACATCAGACAAGATATATCGGTGAAAATGCAAAGAGAATCTAAACCTGTAGCTTCACAAAGATAAACTAAAAGAACAAAAAGCTTAATAGGTTGGGATTAGTACGAATATGAACAGATAGTCTAAATAAGAACAGCATAATCCGAACTAATGAGAAACAAAACTTTGCATTAAAATTGAATGAGAGAGACACAAATATACGAGATAACGATCATGTTACTAAAATCAAAGCATTCAGATAAGAAACACATAAATTCAATAGGTCAACATAGCAAATCTTTCATACTGACAACGATAGTAAAGACTTATTAAATCTATATGAATTTATCCAACTTAAGATGCATGAGTGAGAATGGATAAGAGAACACATGATGTATGATGAACCAATTGATTGACTTCCTAAGATGCAAGGTTGAAGAAGAAATCAGCTAAGCAATTCCATAATTTCGATTCAACAATGCAAATCTAATCAGATTGAGGAGTGAGAGTTGGAGGGAAGAGTATCCGAGACATATCAGAGAGGCATTACTTAATAATAAGCATTCTCTCGCCCTGTATTCATGACTTTTGCTGAAATAGGGGACCTTACTTAAGATTCAACGAAGTATTCTCTCCCCCTGAGATCAGCGAATCATTTTGATGCGATCCTCTCGAGGAAAAACTCCCCCTCAAATAGACAGCCAAGAAAGAGGTCACGAGATTTATAAGGGGGATATTACTTGGGTAATTTATAAAGCATTTTCTCCCCCTTAGATCATGCGATCCTCGTAATAGACATTTCCTGCTTAAGATTTTAGATCGTGAGAAATTGTTGTCTACCCTTGATGAACTCTACTCACAAAGCTTATTAAACTACAATAGTGAGTTTCCACCAGATATTCCGAGCTAACCCATTTCACTCTTCAACTGTGCATTTCAGATATGTCATTCAATCATAGAAATCATAAGACATGTGGTGAGGGATGGTAGAGGAATCATGACATCAAAAGTGGTTGTATTCATATATTTTTAATTTTGTTCGTTTAATTCACTTTCAGTCCGGATAAGCAAGCATCCTCCCACTTGAAAATATGAGAAAATTATCAGAAACATAATGCATGACATGAGTAAAAATGATCATCATGAAGTATAGTAAGTGTCTAATGTTCATCATGAAACGTGATGCATGTTCTGAAAGAAATACTATTGGAATAATAAATTAGAAACTATGCAGATAGGTTAAGCATACCTAATTTGAGGAGTAGTTCAGAAAATCTTGCATCAGGTAGGGGCTTGGTTTGTATGTCTGCGAGTTGATCATCTGTAACAACATGTTCGAGAGATATATGCTTTTTGAGAACATGATCTCGGATGAAGTGATACCTGACTTCAATGTGCTTTGTCTTTGGGTGCATGATAGAATTGTTGCTAATGACAATCGCACTGGTGTTGTCGTAGTACAGTGGAACAGATGTCATGTTGAAACCGTAGTCAGTAAGTTGACTTTGCATCCAGAGAAGCTGTACGCAGCAACTCCCAGCAGCTATATATTCCGCCTCAGCCGTAGAGGTTGATACGGAATTCTGCTTTTTACTAAACCATGAGATCAATCTGTTTCCAAGGAACTCACAAGTACCACTAGTGCTTTTCCTGTCGATGCGACACCCGACAAAATCAGCATCTGAATATCCGGATAAAGAGAAGTTGGACTCCTTTGGATACCAAAGTCCCAAATTCATTGTTCCTTTGAGGTACCGCAATATCCATTTTACATGAAGCATGTGTGACTCTTTGGGATTCGCTTGATATCTTGGACAAATGCAAGTTGCAAACATAATATCCGGGCGACTTGCTGTAAGGTACAGCAGTGATCCTATCATCCCTCTATATACAGTCACATTTACTGATTCTCCGTTAAGATCAAGATCTAACTTGGCACTGACTGGCATGGGAGTCTTCACGGGAGTTGAGTTTTGTATTCCAAACTTCTTGATTAAGTCCCGTGTCTACTTGGCTTGGTTGATGAAGATTCTATCCTTCATTTGCTTAACCTCTATTCCAAGGAAGTACGATAATTCTCCTATCATGCTCATTTCAAATTTGCCAGCCATTAACTTTGCAAACTCTTCACAAAGCTTTAGATTTGATGATCCAAAAATAATGTCATCCACATAAATTTGTACGATCAGAAAATGATCTTTCTCTTTCTGTAGAAATAGAATGATGTCTATCTTCCCTTTCCGGAATTTGTGTTCGAGCAAGAATTCTGACAGTGTGTCGTACCAGGCTCTTGGAGCTTGCTTCAATCCGTACAAGGCTTTCCGTAGTTTATATACCATATGTTCAGCCTTGTGTTCAACAAAGCCCGGAGGTTGTTCAACATAAACCTCCTCTTAAAGATCTCCATTAAGAAAAGCGCTCTTGACATCCATTTGATAAACTGTGAAGTTTTCATAGGATGCATACACCAGGAACATTCGGATCGCCTCCAGTCTAGCTACTGGAGTAAAAGTTTCATCATAATCAATGCCTTTTTCTTGACGATATCCTTTAGCTACCAGTCTGGCTTTGTTCCGGATTACTATTCCATCAGTATCAAGTTTGTTCCGAAACACCCATTTAACTCCAATGACTTGTTGCGACTTGGGCCTTGGTACTAACGTTCACACATCGTTCCTCTTGAATTGATTAAGCTCTTTTTGCATAGCGTCTATCCAGTTTGAATCTAGAAGGGCTTCATCCACCACCTTTGGCTCTATCTGTGATAGAAAATAAGAGTAGAGGCACAAGTTGGAAGTGGCTGCCCTCATTCTTACTCCAACAATAGGATCACCAATCACTTGTTCTGATGGGTGGTTTCGAGTCCACCTATAGTTCTACGCAAGTGGTGGTGAGTAATCAATGACTTGAAGCTCTGCGAGATCAGGTGGATCTTGTACATCAGCTAGTTGAGCTTCTTCCGGGCCAGTTGTATCCATATGATCCAGAAGTACTTTGAGGTTCTTCGGCACTATGACTTTCAGTGTTAACTAGTCTAGACGGACTAGAAGGTTCTCTGGTGTTATGAATATCCATATCAATTTGTCTGGAGTTGAGTGGAAGTCCTGACTCTAAATCTTCTGAAGCATCATCGGTAGCATTTCTTCTTGCATGTCTTGTGCTCGATGATTCATCAGGAGTTGTGGTAGGAATGTGTTTGAATTGAGAATAGTCAGTCGTGTCCGTATGATCCAGCAAAATTGGATTTGAAGATCCTACACTTGACCAGTCAAGGTTAAATTCATCAAAATCAACATGGATAGATTCTTCAACTGTTAAACGTTTTCTATTGAAGATACGATAAGCCTTATTGTGTAACGAGTATCCGACAAAGATCCCATCATTGGATTTTGGCTCAAATTTACTCTAGGCCTCTTTGCCGTTGTTTAACACATAGCAAGTACACCCAAAATCTTTGAAATGAGAGATTGATAGCTTCCTGCCTCTCCACATCTCATAGGGTGTTTTCATGGTAACCTTATTGATAAGAGTTCTGTTCTGAACATAGCATGCAGTGGACATCGCTTCAGCCCATAGACTGAGAGGAAGCTTTGCCCCTGTTAACATTGATCTACTAGCTTCGACTAAAGTGCGACTCTTACGCTCCGCAACTCCATTTTGTTATAGAGTCCTGGGTACAGAGAAGTCGTGTTGAATACCTTGTTCAGAACAATATGATCTCATATTGGAAAAGTTAAATTCTGTACCATGATCACTCCTGATGTATTTAATGCTCAGTCCTTGTGAATTGCTTATCTGGTTGAAGAGATCTACAAGATGTTCAAAGGTTTGATCTTTTGATTTCATGAACATCACCCATGTTTACCTGGTGAAGTCATCGATAACCACAAGGGTATATCTCACACTGGCAAGAGAATCAATAAAAATGGGACCACAGAGGTCCATATGAAGAAGTTGGAAAGGAGCAGTTATTGAATTAACTGATTTGCTCTTAAAGTTATGCTTGGTCTACTTGCCGAGTTGGCATTCTTGACAAAAAGAGTCTCTGGAGTATTTATGTTTGGGTAGACCATTTACCAAGTCAAGTGACGCTAGTTTAGACAAGGTCTTAAAATTTAAATGAGCGCAACGCTTGTACCATAGCCAACTATCTTCATCTGATGCTTTAGTGAGGAAGCATACACGGTCAGAAGAATTATTTCTTAAGACAACTGAATATATGTCCCCATCTCTTAATCCAGATAAGTTAATATCTCCAGATAAGTTTTTCCTAACTGTGCAGGTGTTGGACATAAAGGAAACAGTAAATCCTTTGTCATATAAATTACTGACACTCAGCAGATTATGCTTTAAACCTTCGACTAGTGTAACCTTAGTAATTGATACACAGCCGTTGGTTAAAGTGCCATACCCCACAGTCTTCCTTTGCTATTATCGCCATATGATACGAATGGGCCTTGTTTGTCAGTAACTTCTACAAAAAGAGACTGATCACCTGTCATATGTCCGAGGCATCCACTATCGAGTATTCGCTTACTTTGATTGATCTTTAACTTCAAGTGGTCCGGCAATGAATTCCAGAGATGCTCCTGTAAGACAACAATTTACACTTTTAGTGCCCAAACTTGTTTCGGGCGGTTTGGAGAAACAACAGCAGTATCAACAGTTCCGGATTTTGCTTTGTTAGGAACTTTAGCTTTCCAGGTGGACTTTACTTTGTTATTGTGAGTTGCTTCTTTTATTTGGGTTTTCTTCGGAGAGATACTCCTTTTAGATTTAGATTTTGATTTGCTAGAAGAACCCTTTTTGACGAACTGATCTTTATTAATATGAACTTGATTACAAAGCTAGTTATCAGATAGACTCCAACACTCATAGTGATAATTGCCTATTTCTCTACATTTGGAACAGACACTGTGATGTGGAGCACAAACAGGGGATACAGGTTTCTTAGATTTTAAAGGTTTTCTACACTGCTCCCTATGGCCTAATCCTTTGCGATTGGGTGACGTGCTCTTGGCCCTAGATACATCAGCCTTAGCCTTTCCTTTCTTTCTGGGTGCTACAATTTCAGCTTTAACTGCAGCAGCCTTCCCTTCATCTTTAGATGCGGTTGTTACTACTTCGGGATTAGCAGTAACAGCCTCCCTTCCACAATCACAAACTATGGTGCCACCTGAAATGAAACCATCCAACGGTTTAGATGTACTAATAGGATAAAGGTTTGTTAGTTTTGGAATGAAATCCGTGGGACACTCAGTAGCTTGTGTGGAGGTTGATGGTTTGAACCCAAGGCTAGGTTTAACTCGGATGTTGTCCGGATCAATCCTAAATGTAGAGGATATTTCCCCCGATTTTAACCACTTACGATTTATTTCTTTTTCTTTTTCAAGTTTATTCTCGAGTCTTTTAAGATTAATTGTTAGGCATGTTAGGTTGGTATTTAGCAAATGATTTTCATCTCTAAAATCACGATACCAAGCCTCATTACTCCTAAAGTCTGTTATGTCTTTTTTAAGTCTTGCAACAGTAAATTCGAGACGTTTAGTCTGACTTTCTATATCTTTGTACATTTAAGTAATTATTAGTCTCTCATTTTTTCATGATCACGTTTAGCAGTAAGAGATTCTAAATTACTCATGAGCTCAGAGATAGAAGGTACCTCAGCATTTGCCATGAGGCAGACGTTTGTCTTCGGGTTGGCTCATCATCAGAGGATTCCTCCTCTTCTTCCGAGCCACTGACGTACTTCGTGACGAACACCTTCCTCTTGTTCTTGCTAGTTTCTAGGTTGGAGCGTTAGGGTTTAACCTTATCACTTTTATCGGCCGTCTTTGATTTGGATTTACAATCCTTGGCCCAGTGACTGGGTTTCCCACAGTTATAGCATTCTTGGGAACTCAACTCCGATCGCTCCTTCTTTATGGATGATGATGAGGAGACTTTTCTGAATCCTTTTCTGCTTTTCCGCAAAAACCGCTCAAAGGATTTGACTAAAAGAGCTATTTCTTCTTCAGCGTCTGAGTCAGAGTTCTCTGACTCTTCCATATCATCATCCTGCTGTATGCTGAGACATTCCGTAGCTTTAAAGGCTACCCCCTTTTTCTTTCCGAGTTATTTTCTCATCTCGGTCAGTATATTTGAATCTGACCTCATGAGTCTATAGCTCTCCGTATAGTTCTTCAAGGGGAGCATACTGACAGTTCTTGTCCACTTGCATCTGGAGCTGCTTGTAGTAGTAGCGATCCGGCAAGGAGCGAAAAAACTTATCATTAATTTGAAATTGAGTATAGTGCTCATTGACAGTTTTTAGCTCCAAAATGAGCTTGCCGAATCTATGGTAGATGCTCTCGAGGGATTCGCCAGGTTTATTATTGAAGCTCTCAAAGTTCTGCCTAAGAGCACAGATGACGTTCTGCATTTGAGATTGTAATGACCCGTATTTTGGGATGCGAGGAGTTAGTCTCAGTTTTGCCATTTTGGGTGGGAATTGTTGGGTTTTAGGGAGTTTTATTTCCACACACTTTGGCTAAATCATCTTGTATGTTGATAAGCAAGCAAGAGGCAAAGTTTGAGCCCAATAGGGAGTGCCCGTGAGAATGCACGTGAGAATGGCTTTTCACGTGCAGTGATATTTTTGCATGGGAGCCTTCCTAATGTTGTTCTAAGGCTTGTGCTAAAATTCTAGAACATTTGGAGGTGCCCGTGAGAAAGGCCTTTCTCACGTGCAGCCTCCATTACCCTTATTGTGTTGTTCTGATACTCTTTTACTAAAGGACCATGGTGAAATTATGAGTGTTTTGTCCTGTGTGGTTGCAAAAAGGTTGTAGTCTGTCATCAAAACTACGTCGTTTTGATGCTGGGATTCATTTAACCAAAATGACGTCGTTTTGGGGTGTGGAGGTGTCTATATAAAGAGGTGAAGGCTCCTGAGAGAGAGAGAGAGAGAGAGAGAGAGAGAGAGAGAGAGAGAGAGAGAGAGAGAGAGAGAAGGAAGAAGAGCTTCTGGTCATGGTTGCTGCGGTGGTGTTTCCGTGGGCGGACGGCGTTTGGCGTGGAGGCTAAGGCGTGAAGGAATCTGTTGAGGTAGGGGTTCTGTCTCCTTGTACCTAATCCGAGGTTAGGCCCCATGGTGAATGAACTGTTGGATATCGTTATTGTTGTTATATTATTTATATGTAAATTCATATAGGTGTGACCTCCTATATGAATGTTGGCCTTCAATGGTGTCTTGGTGTGATTCTGACGTTGGGTGGGCAGTGCATGTTAAATGTTCGATAAAATGCCTATGTGAATATATCTGTGTGAATATGCCTAGTACGTGTTTCATAATATGCCGGTATGGCTAGATTTGTGAGTTTGTAAAGGTGTACATGCTAAGTGTTTGGTTTTATGCCTGAGTGGCTATGTGTACTATATTTTGCGAAACCCAGTGGTTGTGGAAGCCCGGGACTGTTTTGCGAAACCCAATGGTTGTGGAAGCCCGAGACTGTTTTGTGAAACCCGGTGGCTGTGGAAGCCTGGGACTGTTTTGCGAAACCCGGTGGCTGTGGAAGCCCGGGACTGTTTTGTGAAACCCGATGGCTGTGGAAGCCCGGGACTCTTTTGTGAAACCCAACGGCTGTGGAAGCCCGGGACTGTTTTGTGAAACCCGACGGCTGTGGAAGCCCGGGACTGTTTTGTGAAACCCGGTGGCTGTGGAAGCCCGTGACTGTTTTGTGAAACCCGGTGGCTGTGAAAGCCCGGGACTGTTCTTGGAACCCGGTGGTTGTGGAAGCCCGGGACTGCTCTTGGAACCCGGCGGCTGTGGAAGCCCGGGGCTGTTCATGTGCTAGCTTGTGTGGCTGTGGAAATGATTGTATTTGCTGATATGGCTTGTTATTATATCTGTTGAAATAATTGTATCACGACACTGCACTTGTACACATGGCATGTAGATACTAGGAGCATGGAATGGGTTGGGGAGACATGATCCCTACTGAGCTGTGGTTGCTCACCCCTCCTACCGTGTTGTTTTCCTTACAGGGACCTACAGGCATTAGGTGGGAACACCAAGGTGGAAGACCTGCTTGTGGCTTGCTTATTGTTAGTTGAGTTTTGTTATTTTTGTGTGAGCTTTGTAACCCCAGTGGGGAGATATTGTAATGAGAAGTTTAATGTAATAAAAGCATGTTGGGACACGTTTGAAATGTTTGAACTTAATAAATATATGATTTTGTCTCTGAATATAAAATGTGAAATGTATATTGTATTCTAACCCCTTTATCCAAACTCGGGTAAAGGGAGGGTCACATTCTGGTCTCCTCAGGTTAGAAATTTGGGGCATGACAATATGGTATCAGAGCATGGTCTAGTTGGCCTAGGGTAGTGGGCGGATCTAGATGTCTTGAGTCCTTTGGAGGAGCCTGGAGGACGTGCCTAATCAACACGGTCCTCTTGGAGCCTCTAAGGTGTAGTTAGGGTAGTCCAAACCTGAGGTAGGATTTGCATGCATTGGCATTAGGGCACTAGTTGCATTTGTTGTTATGTGTGAAGGTGTGGATAACTGTTAAAATTGTAATTGTGATAAAAGAAAAATGTGAATAATGTGATAAGGTCTGAACTGTGCAACTCTGATTTTTCTTGAAATACCTTGAGCATGACTACAAGGAAGGTCCTTATTTATTTGAGCTGTGTGCACTGTGAATTGAACTGTGTGCAATGTTGATTGATGCAATGTGTGAAATGTGAGTAATGCCATGTGAGAGGAGAATTGATAAATAGGGTAGAGGAAGTAAGACTTGATATGGTAACTGGGGGAAATTTAACGTAATAAAATTTTAATTGTGCAACTCTGAAATTTTGTGATGAATTGAGCATGAAAGCATGGAAAAGAATTTGTGGTATTGAAACTATGTGCTTATGAACTTGAAGCTCGTGAAATGTGAATGAACTACATAGAGATAATACTGCTGATATTCTGAAAATGACGTGAGATATGTGAATGCTTAAGTGTGTGCCTTTGTATGGTATTGTGTGGAAGAAGCAATGTGGTGTTCAAAAGGATGAGATATTCACTTGAGTATAAATGATAGGTGCAATGTGAAGGTGTGAACTTGTATAGTCTGTGAAATGTGAATCTGCGAATCTGTGTGGTGATAATGTGTGTTTTGAGAAGTTATAGCTCCAAACGCCTAGTCGGTAATGGTATTAAGAGCGTTGAGTGTTAACCTGGAGCGTTACCTCCTCGTGTTCCCAGCCACTGAAAAATTATGACCCGTACGATAGAAGAGCCCACACCCCAGCTGGGCAAGTGGCAGAGTTGTAGGCTGTAAGTAATGATCTTCACATGGCAGAGACTGGCATTTTAACCCTGATTATTCCAGAATTGAGGGATGAGATTCAATAACTGATTAAGAGCAAGGCACGCCGAGGGCGGCCAACCCACATCATTTGGAGGAGCTCGGATGAAGATCAACTGAAGCATTGTTGTCCTGATCAGCAGAAAGGACCCCAAGAGGCAGAGGGGGGCAATCAGAAGATGGCAACAAGTTTCGAGACACGGGTTAATCCCCCAACAAATCCATTTGAGACCAGTTTCCCAAAGGGTTGTTCTTGCTGTGGACAACCGGGGCATTGGAAAAGAGGGTGTAGCAGGAAGCAGTACCAGTACTGCATCTGTGGAATGGTAGGACATCTCTAGACAGTCTGTTTTGGTAAAGCAAGGCATGGTGCTAGAGGACTGGCTCGGCGAGCAAGGCATGGGGCCGAGAACTAGCAGGCGTTAGGAGGTTACACGCTGTGGAAGCATGAGTGTTGATTTGTTGCTTATTTGAGATCATGTATAATTTTTGAGATTGAGACTTATGTATTTATTTGAGACACCATGTTTTAGGGCTGGTGACCCTATCTATCATGTAACACTATTTTATTACATGGAGTGGTTTTCTCATATGGTTTGTGCATATTGTTGGATCAAACCCATAATTTGGATGATGCTGCTAAAAAACCCTATGTAATTTGATTTGAGATGTTTCATGTTTATTCTAAGCTTGCAGAAGATAAAATCCTAAACTGGACTTACACTCAGAGAGCAAAGCAAAGGACAGGATATATAATCCTGATCCGGATTATCATGAGTGTTGTCAAACACTTGGTAAATAACCAAGTCTTCATCCGGAGTAAGGACCCTTCATACGGACTAATCACTTGACAAAACGACTAAGGAATTTGCGCTTTTCTTCTTGTTTGGACTAAATCAATTTATGCGGAATGAGAATCCGAGTCTACAACTCGTACGCAGTAAGAGAGATTTATTGCGGAGAAAGAAATTAAGTCTTTCACTCCAGGTATCTAAGGAAAAGAAGATACGAACTAAGGAATCCGAGTCTTTCATTCGAGCGGAGTAAGAAATGACTGATGCGGAGTAAGGACAACTAATGCAGAATAAGGAATCCGAACCATTACTCAAGTGGAGTAAGGAACTCACGCAGAGTAAGGAAGCGCTGATGCGGAATAAGGATTCCGCATATCTACTTCATGCGGATTAAGGAAGCACTAACACGGAATAAGGATTTCAGGACTTCATTTACACGGAGTAAGCAACAACTGACACGGAGTAAGGATCCAAGCTTCGTTGATACGGAGTAAGGAAATCTACACCGGACTAAGAAGACGCTACTTCAACTTATCCATACCGCATTTATGTTATCAGCTCGCTGTGTCCCGATGTAAGACAAACTCATTGAAGACCTAAACTGTCCTACGCGTGGAACAGTCAGAGATGTGGATGCAGTTCCAAATGCAATTGGAATCAAGCGAAGTAATTCAATACACTTATGCTTCCAATATTTCGAGCTTCACATCCGTAGCAGTTATAGCAGAAGCATTTTCCGAGAAGAACTTAATGCTTACACAGTGCTCGAAAAATACAGTTCCAAGATAGATTCCTAGGATGTCTATATATATCTATAGTATTGTGCATCTAAAGTGCGTGCATACATTGAAGAACTGATACGCGCGAGTACTTGTGCAAAATAGAGATAAACTAGCTAGTGTGTGTGACTTGAAAAAGAGAGTGTTGTTGTAATCAGCTATAATTGTTGTGCCTTTTGTTGTAATTATCTTTAGATAATAAAACAAATATTTCCACTATCTGGTTATCTTCCGCACTGAATATTTCTTTTAACCAGAAATAGTGTTGTGCCTGAGTGAGAAAGAATTTTAAGAAAGAGCCTATTCACCCCCCCCCCCCCCCATTAGGCTCCCAAGGACCAACAAATGGTATCAGAGCAAGTTCTACCTGCTAAAAGTAGATCTCTCTCTCTCTCTCTCTCTCTCTCTCTCTCTCTCTCTCTCTCTCTCTCTCTCTCTCTCTCTCTCTTTCAATGGCCGAAGAAAGCAGCATGCTATTCAACACCCGTCTCAACTCCGGAGGAACTCAAGAGCCCATCCCTAATCGAAGCAGCAGTGAAAATGTTGATCCACCACAACCTGCTGCTGCTGCTACTCCTCAACCACGGAGTTCTAACTACACTCTGAGAAAACCGCCAAAGTTCACACCAGAGCTTTTCTCCCAGTGGAAAGCTCGCATGAAGATGTTCATGACATGTCATGATCATCTAATGTGGCCATGTCTTCATGAAGAGCTTCCCATTCCGATGACCATCGGAGAAAATAGAGTAAGAAGACCAAAGACAGATGCTGAATTCACAAACAACGAAAGAGCCTGGCAATATGCCAATGAAAAGGCTCTAGCCTATGTGACATCATTTTTGGATTCTAAAGCCTTCACGAACGTCCGGGGCTGCACAACAGCGAAAGCTGTTTGGGACAAATTGACTATCCTATATGAAGGAAGTCAGTCTTAGATACATAACGTTATCTGTTCTCTCAGACAGCATTTTGAGAGCTTCAATCATAAACCTGGCAAATCCCTAGAGAGCATCTATCGGTGATTCGGCAAGCTCATTCTGGATCTGAAAACTGTCAATGAGAATTACACTCAGTTTCAAATAAATGACAAGTTCTTTTGCTCCTTGCTGGATCGTTATTACTCTAAACAGCTCCAGATGCAATCCAAAGATAACTGGCAGTATGCTCCCCTTGAAGAACTATATGGAGAGCTACGAACTCACGAAGTCAGGTTTAAATACACTGACCGAGAAGAGAAAATAGCTCGGAAAGAAAAGGGGGTAGCTTTCAAAGCAACGGAAAATCCGAGCATACTGAGTGAGGATGATACGGAAGAGTCAGGTAACTCTGACTCGGACATGGAAGAAGAAATAACCCTTCTGGTTAAATCCTTCACATGATTTTTGAGAAAAAACAAAAAAAGATTCAGAAGAGGCTCTTCCTCATCCTCTAGAAGAAAGGAGCGGTCAGAGTCAACTTCCTAAGACTGCTTCAACTGTGGGAAACCTGGTCACTGGGCCAAGGACTGCAGATCCAAATCCAAGACGGCCAAGAAGGATGACAAGGTTGCTCCTCGACGCTCCACCTCAGACAACAGCAAGAACAAGAGGAAGGCGTTCGTCACAAAGTACATCAGTGGCTCAGAAGAAGAGGAGGAATCCTCAGATGATAAGCCAACTCCTAAGCCGAATGTCTGCCTCATGGCAAATACTGAGGTACCTTCGATCTCTGAGCTCATGAGTAAATTAGAATCTTTTATTACTGAACGTGATCATGAAAAGAATGAGAAACTAATAATTACTCAAATGTACAAAGATATGGAAAGTTAGAACAAACGTCTTGAAATTACTGTTGCTAGACTTGAAAAGGACATAACTGACTTCAGGAGTAAAGAAGCTTGGTATCGCGATTTAATAGCTGAGAATAATTTGCTTAATACCAATCTTAATGGCCTAACTGTAAATCTCAAAAGACTCGAAAATGAACTTGAAAAGGAAAAGGAAATAAATCGTAAATGGCTAAAATCTGGGAAAATAGCTTCTACGTTCAGAACTGATCCTGACAATATCCGAGTCAAACCTGGCCTAGGTTCCGAATCAACTTCCAATGCACAAGCTACTGAGTGCCCTCCGGACTTCATTCCAAAACTAACCAACTTGTATCCTGTTAGTACATCTAAACCGTTGGATGGTTTTGTTTCAGGTGGCACCATAGTCTACGACTGTGGAAGATAGACTGTTACTGCTAGTCCCGAAGTAGTAGCACCCGTACTAAAAGATGAAAGGAAGGCTGCTGCAGTTAAAGCCGAAACTATAGCACCCAGAAACAAAGGAAAGGCTAAGGTTGACGTATCTAGGGCCAAGAGCGCGTCACCCATTCGCAGAGAATTAGGCCAAAGGGAACAGAGTAGAAAAACTATTAAACTTAAGAAACCTGTATCCCCTGTTGTAACTCCACACCATAGTGTCTGTTCGATCTGTAGAGAAATAGGTCACTATCATTATGAGTGTTGGAGTCTTTCAGATAACTGGTTATGTAATCAAAATCACATCAATAAAAATCAGTTTATCAAAAAGGGTTCCTCTGGAAAAACAAAATCCAAAATTATTCGGAGTGTCTCTCCCAAGAAAACCCAACTTAAAGAAGCATCTAATATGGAAAAGGCTAAGTCAACTTGGAAAGTTAAAGCTCCTAACAAAGTAAAATCCAGAATAGTTGACACTGTTATTGCTTCTCCTAACTGCCCAAAACAAGTTTGGGCACCAAAAGTGTAATTTGTTGTCTTGCAGGAGCATCTATGGAATTCACTTTCATCCCACTTGAAGTCAAAGATCAATCAAAGCAAGTGGATACTTGATAGCGGATGCTCCGGACATATGACGGGTGACGAGTCTTTACTAATAAATGTAAATGACAAACGTGGACCATCCGTAACATATGGAGATAATAGCAAAGGTAAGACTGTGGGGTATAACACTTCAACCAACGGCTGTGTATCAATTACCAAAGTTGCACTAGTCAAAGGTTTGAAGCATAATCTGCTGAGTGTCAGTAATTTATGTGACAAGGGATTTACTGTATCATTCCTTTCAAACACCTGCACAGTTAGAGATAACTTATCTAGTGATATTAAGTTATTCGGATCAAGAGATGGGGACATATACTCAGTGGTCTTAAGAAATAATTCTTCTGACCCTGTATGCTTCCTCACTACAGCATCACATGAAGAAAGTTGGCTATGGCACAAGCGTTGTGCACATTTAAATTTTAAGACTCTGTCTAAATTAGCGTCGCTTGATTTGGTTTCTGGCCTGCCTAAACATAAATTTTCCAGAGATACTCTCTGTCGAGAATGTCAACTTAGAAAATAGACCGAACATAGTTTTAAGAGCAAATCAGTTAATTCAATAACTGCTCCCTTACAACTTCTTCATATGGATCTTTGTGGTCCCATTTCTGTCGCTTCACTAGCTGATGCGAGATATACCCTTGTGGTGATCGATGACTTCAACAGGTACACATGGGTGTTGTTCCTGAAGTCTAAGGATCAAACCTTTGAACACCTTATTGATCTCTTCAACTGGATAAGCAACTCACAAGAACTAAGCATTAAATGTATCAGGAGTGATCATGGTACAGAATTTGATTTTTCAAATATGAGGTCATATTGTTCTGAACAAGGCATTCAGCACGACTTCTCTGTGCCCAGAACTCCACAACAAAATGGGGTAGCTGAGCGCAAGAACCGCACTTTAGTCGAGGCTGGCAGATCTATGTTAGTAGGGGCAAAGCTTCCTCTCAGTCTATGGGCCAAAGCTGTGTCCACCGCCTGCTACGTTCAGAACAGAACTCTGAAATTTACCATGAAAATATCCTATGAGATGTGGAGAGGACGTAAGCCCTCAATTTCACATTTCAGAGCTTTTGGGTGTACTTGCTACGTATTGAACAACGACAAAGAACCCCGGAATAAATTTGAACCAAAATCTGATGATGGGATATTTGTCGGATACTCACTACATAGTAAGGCTTATCGAATCTTTAATAGAAAACTTCTTAAAGTTGAAGAATCTATCCATGTGACTTTTGATGAAGCTAACCTGGATTGGTCAAAAGTTGGTTCTTCAAGTTCTAATGTGCAGGATCAGGACGACAATATCAACTATTCAAAGTTTATGAATGTTCCTATCACACATACTGACCAATCACGTGGCACTAGTGAAGCACGAAGAAATGATATGAATGATGCTATGGATGAATCGGACTCTGGATTTCCATTAAACTCTGGACACATTCTTACGGATATCCAAAACCCCGGAGTACCTTCAAGTCCTTTCAGACCAGTAAATACAGAAATGAACAGTACTAGAGAACCTCTAAGTTCTCCAAGACCTGTTAATACTGAAACATCAGGCCCGGAAGAAGCTCAACCAGCAGACTCACCTGAACCTGAACCACCTTGTCTGGCAGAGCTTCAAATTATTGAGGATCCACCATCACATGCACAGAATTATAGGTGGACAAGAAACCACCCTTCAGATGAAGTGATTGGTGATCCTACTGTTGGTGTAAGAACAAGAGCAGCCACCTCCAACATGTGTCTTTACTCATGTTTTCTATCACAAATAGAACAAAAGGTGGTAGATGAAGCACTTCAGGACTCAAACTGGATGGAACCCATGCAAGAAGAGCTTAATCAATTTAAGAGAAATGATGTGTGGACACTAGTACCAAGGCCAAAGTCTCAACAAGTCATTGGAGTAAAATGGGTGTTCCGGAACAAGCTGGATGCAGATGGAATAGTAATCCGGAACAAAGCCAGATTGGTAGCCAAGGGTTATCGTCAAGAAGAAGGAATAGATTATGATGAGACCTTCGCTCCAGTAGCAAGACTTGAGGCTTCATATGAAAACTTTATTATTTATCAAATGGACGTTAAAAGCGCATTTCTAAATGGAGACCTTCAAGAGGAGGTGTATGTTGATCAACCTCCAGAATTCATTGAACCCAAGGCTGGACATCTAGTCTACAAGCTACGGAAAGCCTTGTACGGATTGAAGCAAGCTCCAAGAGCCTGGTACGACACACTGTCAGAATTCCTGCTTGCTCACAACTTTCAAAAGGGGAAGATAGACACCACTTTATTCCTACGAAAAGAGAAAGGACATACTCTGATCATACAGATATATGTGGATGATATTATTTTCGGATCATCAAATCCGAAGCTTTGTGAAGAGTTTGCTAAGTTGATGACTGGCAAGTTCGAAATGAGTATGATGGGAGAACTGTCCTACTTCCTTGGAATAGAAGTTAAACAATTGAAGGAAGGGATCTTCATTAACCAAGCTAAGTACACACGTGACTTAATTAAGAAGTTTGGTATGGAAGGTTCATCTCCCGTCAAGACTCCTATACCAGTCAGTGCTAAGTTAGACCCCGATGTAAAAGGCAAGTCAGTAAATGTGACAGAGTACAGAGGGATGATAGGATCTTTACTGTACCTTATAGCAAGTCGCCTGGACATTATGTTTGCAACTTGCATCTGTGCAAGATATTAGGCGAATCCCAAAGAGTCACATATGCTTCACGTAAAACGGATATTAAGGTATCTCAAAGAGACCATGAATTTGGGACTCTGGTATCCAAAGAAGTCCAACTTCACCTTATCCGGATATTCTGATGCTGACTTCGCCGGGTGTCGCATTGATAGGAAGAGCACAAGTGGTACGTTATGAAATAGATTAATTTCATGGTTCAGTAAGAAGCAGAATTCCATATCAACCTCTATTGCTAAAGGGGAATATATAGCTACTGGGAGTTGCTGCGCACAGCTTCTCTTGATGCAAAGTCAACTTACTGAGTACAGTCTCAACATGACATCAATTCCACTCTACTGCGACAACACCAGTGCAATTGCAATTAGCAACAATCCTATCATGTACCCAAAGACTAAGCACATTGAGGTCAGGTATCACTTCATTCGTGACCATGTTCTCAAAAAGCATATATCTCTGGAACATGTTGCAACTGAAGATCAACTAGCGGACATACTTACAAAGCCCCTACCTGATGCAAGGTTCTCTGAACTACTCTTAAGACTAGGTATGCTTGACTTTTCTGCTTAACTTCTCATTTAAATTGCTCAACAGTAGTTTTTCTTCAGAATATGCATTGCGTATTCATTGAAAGTGCAAGACTTATACTGTGCTTATCGATGATAGGTCTTTACTGATTGACTTCCTTCATGCTTCTGATATTAATCTCATTTTTCATTTTAGGAGGATGCTTGTGTCTCCAAACTACAGTGCGGTAAAGCAAACATAATTAACATTATATGAATAAAACCTCCTTAGGACTTCATGATTCATTCTTTCATCCATCACCACATGTTTGATGATTTCTCATTTTGAATGGAATTATTAATATGCACTATTGAAGAATGGAAAAGGGTTAGCTCGGAATGTCTGGTAGATGTTTTCATTATTGCAGTCTGATCAGCTCTGCAAGTGGAGTTTTATCAAGGATAGACAGCATTTTCTCGCGAATCATTCCAAGCAGGAAATGTCCATCGAGAGGATCGCATGGTCTAAGGGGGAGAAAATGCTTTAACTATTAATCAAGTAATACCCTCCTTATATGTCTCGTGGCCTCTTTCCTGGCTGTCTATCTGAGGGGGAGTTCTTCCTCGAGAGGATCGCATGATCTAAGGGGGAGCAAATGTCTGAACCCCTGATATGTCTCAAATACTCCTCCCTTCAAATTCTCACTTATCGATCTGACTGGATATGCATTGTTGAATCGGAATTATGGCGTGATAGTATGTCTTTCTTCTTCACCTTTTACATTTTAGCAATTACAATCAAACTGTTTACTCATCCAGCATGTGTTCTTTCTTTCATACTCACTCATGAATCCTTGGTTGAATAAATTCATATAGAATTAATTAATCTTAGCTACCACTGTCAGTATGAAGGATTCGCTATGTTGACCAAAATGAACTTATGTGTTTATCATTTGTCATATGCATTTTCTTCAGTAAACTGATCATAACTCCTGTATGTGTCTTGTTACTATTCTTTCATATGCATAAGTTCTGTTTCTTCGTAGCTCAGATTATGATGTTTTTACTTAGACCATTTGTTCTATATCCGTACTAACTCAACCTGTTAAGTCTTCTGTTCTTTTAGTTTAAACTTTATGAAGCTACAGGTTCAGATTTTCTTTGCACTTCATTGCTATATTAAGTCTGATGTCTCGGATTTGAAGTGTTGTGGTACTTCTTCTCTATTTTGACTTCAAGACAGTAAAGGAATCTTCTTCTTCAGTACTTTCTTATTACGGACTCAGTTTGTCTATCATCCGGATATAGTTTACATGGATAATATCTAGCCCGGATGAGAGTCAGTTTAATTCCTCCAGACTCTTGGAATTCTCAATTCGCGATAAACCAAGTGATTATCTTACATCACATCTTTTTGAGGAGGAATAATGATGGTTTATTAAATGCATGTCTCGAGCTCGGTAATTTGTCTTTTCAAAATTTGGCAGTATGTATACAACTGTCATTATTGCATGGTTAGCACAGCCGCCACATCATCAGTGTACTCGACAGCGCTAATACATCAAGCCTAATGATATTGGATTGTCAAGCGGATCACTACTCATCGCGCTTAACCCCGAGACCTGCTGGCTTCCACAGAACGGGTCCTATTTATATTGAACTCTCACCCGAGCGCGAGGCTATCGCTTTCACTACTCAAAACCCTAAACCCTCATTGCTCTCTATTCTCCAAAGACCTCCCTTTCCTTCTCCTTAAATCTTCAAATTCCAATGGCATCTCCCACTCTCTACGGCGTTGTTCCTAGCCATCTTGTCGACTGGGCCGGCATTTCCGACCCTCCTGCCTGGCTCGACGAGGTTCGCTCCTTGCTAGCCTCCAATGGTCTCCTCGACATCGTCTCTGCCCCGGCTGATCTTCTCATTTCAGACGTCCGGAGTTTCTATGAGCACTTCGAATCCAGTTACCAGTCTATTGTCTCTGGTATCTGAGGTCAACCCGTTAAGATCACCCCTCAAGTGATTCGTGACGTCTTCCATTTCCCAATCGGCAGTGATTACAGGTCCAGCGCTCAAACCATGGCTACTTCCATGGGATGTCCCTCCAAGGTGAAGGAATACAAGCTAAAGTCTTTTCAAGGCCCCTATCGTTGTATGGTCACCATACTCAGCCGGTGCTTACTGGCTCGTTCTACAGCTCTTGACTCAGTCCCATACGATTTGCTCCTGGCGATGTACATGGTCTTTGAGCAATTGCCTCTTGACTGGGGCAATTTTCTATTTTGAGTGATGCGGAACGGCAAACGAAATTCGTCTTTCGGACAGATTCTCTCACAAATTTTCAGACATCTACGTCCCACGCACTTCAAGGACCAGTTGACGATTCCCTTCCCGCAGAACTTTTACTTTCGTCATCTCACCTCCGATGGAACGCTCACTGTCCGCCGTCCTCCTGTCTCTCGTGCACACGTTGTTATATCAGAACATCAAGATAGTTCCGTTGGTGACCCCGCCCCCAGCTCGGGTCACGAGGTTAGCTCTACACACCGGTCTTCCCGCATCTGGTCCGTTGTCGCTCCAGCACGCTCCCGCGGTTCGCAGCACAGCGTTCGCGCTGATCCTTCTGATGCTGCAGGGCCCTCTCAGCCGCTTCATCATGAGACTGTTCTTTAGCCCCTCCCGCTGATGCCCCTACTTCTATCCCTCCTGCTGCTGCTACCGATGCTGCTGCTAATGCTCCCACACCCGCCTCTCCGGTGACTGCCGTTGTTGCTACTGTCATCGCTGACATACCTACCTCTCCTCCAACCGCCTCTCCAGCAAGCATTGTTGACCCTCAAGACTACCTCGACCATCTTCCCACCAACATCCTGATTGACTGCTGGCTCCGTTTTAGCCTCGCCCACACTGCAGACATCCCTGAATCTGCTCTCTGGGTGTATTACACCAAACATACCCAAACCCCGGAGGCCATGATTGCTTGGAACTCTGAACACGGCTTTCTGACGTCGTCTCTGCTTCAGGCCACACCTCCTACTGCTGCTGCCTCTTCCGGACCTGCTCACGACGCACGAACTCCTATCCCTGCTAAGGCTGGCCCCTCCACTCCTGCGGACATTCCTATCATTGACCTCTCTGGTCAAAGTGGCTCCGCTACACCTGCTGCTACTGCTATTCCCCCACCGTTCTCTCCAACTGCTGACTTCTCCGCCCTGCGCACTCCTGCCCCTTTACATGCGGGGGAGTCCTCAAAGGCTCCTAATTTTGGCCTTGTGCGTACCTCTTTGGCAACGATTCTGTCTGAAGCCGTGGTCTCTGCTCAGCTAGATCGTATTGCGGAGGACAATTGATCTCGGGCCCAAGTTATTGTTGATAAAGTTAATGAAATCACGACCCAGATCCTTTCTGCTCTCTCCAACTCCTCTCTCTCACTGGCTCGGAAGCTGGACCTTATTGCCCAATCTCTTTCAAGCCTATCCACTTCCATTCGGGATCTGACTCAGGTTGTGGGTCGTCCCTCTCGCCCTCCTCACCAATCTGCCAAACAGGGGGAGAATGCCCCATCTGATCCAACCCCTTCCATTACTGCTCCTACTACTACTGATGTTCCCAGCCGAAGACCTGCACTTACTCTTCCTCTGGGCCTCCCGGTTCCCAAACGCAGCCGCTTCTCTGGACCGTCCAGTGCTGCTCCAGCTCCTTCTGACCACTACAGCTCCCTCCTCATCCGTTCAGGCTCCGCAAGTCATGTTTCTCCCATCATACGCGGAACTGGACCCATATGATACAGATGGGCGTGTACTTGCAGCCATGTTAGCATATGCGAGTGCTGCTCCCTCTACCCCAAAAAGGTTTTTGTCATCTTTGTCCCCTTTCTCCCCTGCAGACATAAGCACCTTACTGTCGGAGAAAGGACAGTTCTCCACTGAGGACATTGACAACTTTACCTTGGTGGTGAAGGAAGAGATGAGGTTGTTCCCCACCATGTACCAAGAAGAGCATCTAATCGATATCCTACCTTGTTGGCTTAATCATTATCTTCCTGAAATGGACTTCCTTCAAACCCTCATCAATGGAACAGCTGAGAACAGTAAGCCATGGAAAGATCTTACAACTGTTCTTATTCCATACAGGATCAGCACTCCTCATCACATGCTCGCCGTCTTCTCTATCAAGGATAGGAGAGTTGTTCTACATGACTCCCATCAAGTTGTGGGACACCAAATGAGAAGAAGCCAGCTTGGACCACTGCTCCGGACTCTGTCAGATGCTGTCAGACAGAGTGGACTCTTCGAATCAATTGGTCAACCTCCTCTGCCTCCCAATGCTCTTCTCAACTGGACAATTCTGAGCAAAGGAGAAGTTCCCCAACAACCTGACGGAGAAAGCTGTGGAGCCTATGTCTGCTACTTTATTAGGCATCATTTGAAGTATGATCCTAACTGGAATTACTTTTTTATGTGTACTAAAGAACAGCCTAAGCGACTAAGGGAGCAGGCAGCAACTAAGATCTTCAAGTACAGTAAGCCTCATAATTCTTAGTATAACTTTTGTACTAAGGCTTACTTTGTATTACAGTTGCTGACATAGTGGAAATTTTTGTTTATCCTTGTCTCTGTGTATATCTTGCTGTCTAACCAGATTAGATTACAAAGGGTTTGGCATATCCATATTGGGGGAGATTGTTGGATCAAACCCATAATTTGGATGATGCTGTTAAAAAAACCCTATGTAATTTGATTTGAGATGATTCATGTTTATTCTAAGCTTGCAGAAGATAAAATCCTAAACTGGACTTACACTCAGAGAGCAAAGCAAAGAACAGAATATATAATCCTGATCCGGATTATCATGAGTGTCGTCAAACACTTGGTAAATGACCAAGTTTTCATCCGGAGTAAGGACCCTTTGTATGGACTAATCACTTGACAAAACGACTAAGGAATCCGCACTTTTCTTCTTGTTTGGACTAAGTCAATTTATGCGAAATGAGAATCCGAGTCTACAACTCGTACGAAGTAAGAGTGATTTATTGCGGAGAAAGAAATTAAGTCTTTCACTCCAGCTGTCTAAGGAAAAGAAGATACGAACTAAGGAATCTGAGTCTTTCATTCGAACGGAGAAAGAAATGACTGATGCGGAGTAAGGACAACTAATGCGGAATAAGGAATCCGAACCATTACTCAAGCGGAGTAAGGAACTCACGCAGAGTAAGGAAGCACTAATGCGGAATAAGGATTCTACATATATACTTCATGCGGAGTAAGGAAGCGTTGACACGGAGTAAGGATTTCAGGACTTCATTTACACGGAGTAAGCAATAACTGACACGGAGTAAGGATCCAAGCTTCGTTGATACGGAGTAAGGAAAACTACACCAGACTAAGAAGACGCTACTTCAACTTATCCATACCGCATTTATGTTATCAGCTCGCTGTGTCCCATTGTAAGACAAACTCATTGAAGACCTAAACTGTCCTACGCGTGGAACAATCAGAGATGTGGATGCAGTTCCAAATGCAATTGGAATCAAGTGAAGTAATTCAATACACTTATGCTTCCAATATTTCGAGCTTCACATCCGTAGCAATTATAGCAGAAGCATTTTCTGAGAAGAACTTAATGCTTACACAGTGCTCGGAAAATACAGTTCCAAGATAGATTCCTAGGATGTCTATATATATATCTATAGTATTGTGCATCTAAAGTGCGTGCATACATTGAAGAACTGATACGTGCGAGTACATGTTCAAAATAGAGATAAACTAGCTAGTGTGTGTGACTTGAAAAAGAGAGTACTGTTGTAATCAGCTGTAATTGCTGTGCCTTTTGTTGTAATTATCTTTAGATAATAAAACAAATACTTTCACTATCTAGTTATCTTCCGCACTGAATATTTCTTTTAACCAGAAATAGTGTTGTGCCTGAGTGAGAAAGAATTTTAAGAAAGAGCCTATTCACCCCCCCCCCCCCTTAGGCTCCCAGGGACCAACACATATCATGTATGAGATTGTAGCAGGTTTGGGGCAGCACCCTTAAGGGAGCCCTATTAGGTGACCATTCACCAATCCCTTATCCTTATGGGTGTGAAGCATGGAGCATCACTAATCAGTTTCTCGGTGTTGGGAAATCTAGGGCATGTCACCAACCATCAAGGCCAAGGCTGTGATGAAAAAGGCTTCAAAAAATCAGAAGTTTAGCAGAACCCAGTTCCAGGGCCACTGCTACTACTGTGCGGTATGGGGTCATATGGCCAGATTTTGTTGGTGGAGGTATTTGGTACAAGCTTCCAAAACAAAATTGAAGACATCTAGACAGAACTTGTACTAGATTAAAAAGAGAAAACTGGCGATAAGTTTCTGCAACTACTGTTAGAAGCAAGCACATGTTGAGAAATCATGCTAATGGAAACCAAAGCCTATTTCCACGAACAAGAAATTTGCTATTCTTGCAAATTTGGAAGTTTATGATAACTGTGGCAGTGAACGTCACAGTACAAAAAGTATACTTATTCCTAAGTAGAATAAGAAGAAGAGCACTATGAAGGTTTAACAAAGAAAGAAAGAATCAGCATCTCAGAAGACTGTGAAGCCTAAGCCTTAGGGGGGCACTTCAAGTCTAAAGTAAAACAGGAGGAGCGTTTCAAATATAAAGTAAAACAAGTCCACATGCCTAAAGGAAAGGAAGTTGCTCATATTACTGAGATTGTATTGAAAGATAATACCAAGGACGGACAATGGACGTTTGATAATGGTTGTTCAGGCCACATGACTGGTGACCTAAACAAGTTGTCAGATGTGAACAAGGGCAAATCTGGTAAAGTAAGATTTGGCAATGATAGTTCACTAAAAATCAAGGGACTAGCATTTGCCAAATGGGGAAAGAACAAACTGAATGATGTTTTGCATGTTAAAGGATTCAAGTATAATCTAGCATCCGTCAGTCAGCTGTGTGATGCAAGTTATGAAGTGACCTTTACTAAAACTGGTTGCCAAGTTAAGAGAGAAAATGGCAACACACTAACAGCCGAAAGAAGGACAGATGGAGACTTGTATGTAATAGATGAAAACATGACCCAGAGCTGTCATATAACCAAGATATAAGAAAATGAACTCTGACATAAAAGACTAAGACATCTCAATCAGAAGAATATAAGAAGGCTTGTAAACTACATGGCCATAAGAGACATCCCTGACATCCAAAGAGATAGAGAGCATGTCTGCTTAACATGCTAACATGGAAAACAAACCAGATTTCATTATAAGGTGAAAAAGTACAACTCAGAAGCAACTTTAGTTATCGTGCATACTAACTTGTGTGGACCTATGAGAAATAAAGGACTCAACGGTGAAAGATATTTTATTTTATTTGTGGATGATTTCACCAGAATTGTATCATGTACTCAAAGCACAAGACATAAGCTCTAGAGTGCTTCAAGAAGTACAGAAGAATAGTTGAAAATGACAGTGGCCGCAGAATCAAGGTTTTGAATGTATATATTTTATGTAACTTAAAATGTGAAATGCCTAAATGAAAGGTGTACCCGCCATAGGTACCCCTAAACTGAGTGATGAATGCTTGAATTAACACCTAAGCCTATAATGATGAGTCAATCTATGTGACTGAAAGAATATACAAGTGATGTGGAGTGGAACGTGAACTCTATATGAGCCTATGTTGAATGTCAATGATATTTGTATGAACAATATAAAGAATCTGACATGGTTAGTAAAAAAACAATAATAATAATAATACAATTCAAATAAAAACAAAGTTAGTGAAAACAAATGTATAAAACAAAGTTAGTAAAAAGACAGCATAAATGATAGTATACAAAAAGGACAGTAACAAAACAACATGATTTGATGTGGAAAACCTATCCTTCAAAAGGGATGCTAAAATGAGCAAACAACATGTGGGTCGATGTGCCCCTAATAGGCCATGATTTCTTACCCTATCTTATTCGTTGGTCCTCAAGCTTCCTCTCTAGAGGGCTCCGTACACCACGGGATTTACCGGAGGGGGCCTTAAAAGGACGTGCCTTAAAAGGACATAAAGCCTGAATGAGGAGTCTGGGGTCCCTTCGCGAATAATGATCAACGCTCGGGGCACCCTAATAAACCTCGCTAACCTAAACTGTGATAGAAACTCGGGTAGAAGGTTATGCATGAATGCAACGATTTAGGGAAATCGGTAAAGCACGACTGTCGTGGCATTAAAGCGCGTAAATCAAAACTATCATACAACGGCGCAATAAATAAATCAACTAAAGAAAGAATGAATAAAGAATGAAAGAATAAACCTCCTAATCTTAATCCTAGGCCTAACTCTCTAACTATCCCCAGAAGAGTCGCCAGCTGTCATCACCGGATTTCATCCGGGGAGGGAAACCGCTTTTGGGGTGCAGTTCCCCCCAACCTTCATCCGAATTGTGATGAAAAATTAGAGTCTCCACCAACCGTTTTTGGAGTGCAGTTGGCCACCTAAAGGAAAATTGATCTAATACCGTTAGGAAATGGGCTCGGAAGTTTGTTACGCGTGGGAAAGGACTAATACCCCCACGACGCCCTTTCAGTACCTATCTTAAGACCGAGAGGTTTCTAACTTGTTTTAAGTATTGACCCGAAGTTAATTAGCCTAAAACTAATGTGAAATTTACATATAGTCTAAAAGTCTACTTTTTTATTTTCTTAAGTTGTTTGTTGAAGTATAGTTAAGTTCAATTTGTCCTAAACAACTAAAGGGAGTTTTAGCAATTTGATTGATTTGATTTTTTTTTTTGTGAATTATTTGTTGCAATTAAATTAAATTTAGTACTAAATCGCAAAAGAAAACTCTATGGTTGTTTTAAGTAAAAGGTTAAGACTTCAGTCTAAAGAAAGGCCAAAGTTGAATTTATTTATGTTTAAATTACATGCTATTAGTAGCACTAAGAGTAAAAAGCACATAAAAATCTAAGTGTTGGAAAAGTTTTAAACATATTTAAAATTAAGCCTACGGTATAAAAAAATAATAAAGGAAAACAAAGATCAAGTGTTAAAAAAACCTAAGTATTTTAAAAAGTATAAATACTTGGGAGTTTTTAAGAAAAAGTTTTTTTAAAAAACATTTTGTATATTATTTATTTACAGCAAGAGTTTTTTTTATATTTAAGAAACTTTTTTTTTTGGCACATGAAAAATAAAAATAAAAATAAAAATAAAAATAAATAAAGAACACAAATACAAAAGTGATGTGTGTGATTGTGACATCAAATAAAAAACTCACTCTTTTTTTCTCTCTTTTTTTCTTTTTGTTTTTTTATAAGCATTAGATTTACAATTACAAAGCGTTGGATCATGAACCCCCATATACAAAATTCCCAATGGCTGCACTAACATTTACCTAAAGCCAATGTACAGGTAAATAACTAAGAAAACACGGGTGCTATGCAGTGAAATAGCATTGACCCAGGAAAGAGAAAAACAAAGTGACTTACACACAGCACTCCGACAACCCAAAAAACGTGAACTACACACAGCATTGACACCACACCAAGAACCCAAATAAAACAGAACACACATGCATGACAGAAAGACAGCAATGGAAATAAGGGTACAGACTCCAAACAAACAAAGCAGACAAATAGACAAACAAACAATAGAAAACAAACAAACAATACTGGTTTAACCAAAATTAGACACCAATTACACCCAAACAAATTATTTAACCAATGCAGACAATCATTCAATACTGGTTTGTCCTCTTTTTTTTTTTTTTTGAGACCATTTCTTCTTCCTTTTTTTTTTCCATTTTTTCTTTTTTTATAAACCAAAGCTCAAGGAACAAAACTAAATCATAGACAGGATAAAATTCATAAGCCAAAACTGACCACTCAATAACGCCCTAAAACTATTAACATAGTCAAGGAAACCAATAGCCTCTATCAACCCTAAGAACACGTCCTAACCACCAAAACGCAGACCACAATAGAATGAGACATCAAAACAGGGCCAGATTACGTGACACCATACCAACAGAGACGATATCAAGCAGGAAAGGCGCGAAGACGAAACAAAAACAACCAAACCAAGCATATCAAAGCTTCTACCATGACATAAATGGAAAAGCAACTCTTCTTTTTTCCTTAAACATATGAACATAGAGGAAGTAGGATGAACCTAAGACTAGCTTATGCAGATTAAGAATACCTCAAAACCAACTTGATAAAACTAATAGAATAAAAAAACGAAATTAACAAAATCATAAGTATGACTGGGCATCAACCAACACGTAATCAAGAGGGACAGTCACTACACAAAACAAAGACAATAACAAACAACATATCTCAGACGAAAACCAACCAAAAAGAAGCCACCCACTCGGACAGACACTCCTTTCTTTTGCTCCCGCTTTCCTCCTCTATCCACGATTTGGATGTACTCTGCCTTGAACTCCCGCGAGATGTTAAGACATACTCCGCCCGCTTGGATGTTTGGTTTGGTGTTCGCTTTCTTTAACTGCTCGACGCGTTGTGGGGAATGGGCGTGCGCTGGTGATGGATGGGTTTTGGCTCCATGGTGGCCGGTAGATGGAGTGCCAGCCAAAAGAACCACAGAGGGGGGTTGTCTGGCTTTAGTGATGGAGGAAAGAAAAGGGTGAAGAGGAGATTCGGTGTGGTTGATTTTCTTCCAGGGAGCTCACCAGAGGGAGAGTCGAGTGTTTTGGGACAGGGGAGGAGAGGGAAAGGGGCAGCGAGTTTATTTCGGCCAGAGGGGGAGCCGAGAGGGGAGGAGGTTTTCGGTTCTGGGGAAGAAGAGAGAGCCGAGAGATGAGGGCGAGTTTTGGATTTTTAGGGAGAGGGAACTAAAGCACTTTTCGGAGAAGAAGGGGGATACGAGAGGAGGCAGTTTTTGTTGGTTCAATTGTTTCGGAGCCGAAGAGAGGATGGAGATTTGGGTTCTGTGTATAGGGCTTTTGAGCTGAGAGAGGAAGAGAAGGGTGTGGTGCATCTGAATTTTTTTGGCCAGGGAGCTAACCATAGAAAAGATGAGATTTTGTTTTCAGGAAGAAGAGGAACCAGGAAGGAAGAAGCGGGTTTTCTTTTTTGGCCAGCCGGAGAACCAGAGACCGATGATGGTTCTGGGTCTGGGGATTTAGAGGAGAAGAGAGATGATGGGTGATGGTTTTTGGCGTTAGAGAAAGAAAAGGGGTTCGATGGAAGATCGTGGGTAACGAGGCGACTTCGCCGGCTTGAGGGAACTCCTTCGCGAGTCGTGGGGACGAATGGACGAACTTGGGGGTATGATGGAGGTGGCCGGTGACGAAAAAGGTGGTGGCCAGCGACATGCTCTCGGCCGGGAGCTCTCTGTAGATTTTTCGAAAGGGAAGGTAGGGGAGTATTGTTCTTGTATTTTTCGTTTGAACGAAAGAGAGAGCCCCCCGCAGGTGATCGACCTCAAGGGTTATATGGGCAATGGGGATAGGGTTTGGTACGGCTGGTGGACTGGAGGCATGGAATCGGTGCTGGGTTAAGGCTAACGGCTGGCGGGTTCGGTTTGAGAGAGAAAAGAGGACCTGTGGTTGAACCATGGTTGAGATGGGTAGGTTTGATGCGCTGGAGGGGAGAGAGATGAAGCTGGTGCGGTAGTCTGGTGGTCCTTCGAGATCTCGGTGGTCTGGGCGCGGCCTTGGTGAAGACGACGTGGCTGGGGAAAGAGAGAGGGGGAAGACGACGATGGAGTTGGTGAAATGGATAAGGGCGACCGATTTTTGTGTGGCTGGCATTTGTTTTTGCTTTGTTGTTTTTTTCTTTTCTTTTTTTTCTTTTTGTATTTGTATTTTGTTTTAATTATTTATTTTTGTTATTTTGTTTTTTTAGCCCATTAGACTGTGACACGTGGCCTGGAGATGGGCGGGAAAACAAAATAATTTTTGTTGTTGTTTATTTTTGTTTTGGGTTTTTAACTGATATCTTTTGATTTTTGGGATCGGCAGGACAAACTGGATTTCAAAACACCTCGAAAAAAATGTTTTTGGACTCAGGACATCATGACGAGTGACCCCATGTCAATTTTATTTGAAAACGATCATATTTTTACATCAAGCTTGTACTGCGATTATTTATTACCGAAAATGATTTTATTTTTTATTTTTATTAAAAAAAAGCCCCATGAGCGAATATATACAATATATATGTCAAAATTCTAAGAACGACGAGTAGAATAGGAAAATGAGGTTCGTGGCCTAATCCAGAGTGTAGTTTGAAAATTCAATTACCGTTTTGACTCCTAATGATGGCTCGAACGCTGTTTTGATCATATCTTCTTCGTTTGATTTCGGAATCGAGCGTGGTCGAAGGCATTGATCCTCAAATTTGATTTTCTTTCGCCCAAGATTGACTCTTTAGCAATTAAAGGTCTTTCTTGAATAAATCGGGCATTTATAGCTTAATGATCACGACTCCATCGTTCTGCAAAAATTCAACAAATCATAGCGGAATAGAAGGAGAATTGAATTTGACGAAATGTGTCCAACCCGGACAAATTAGGGTCCAACAATACATATGAAGAGAATGAAAAAAATAAAAGATACAAACATTATAATATTAAATAAAGAGTCACTTTATTACTCTTCACAAATAAAAAGTAAACTTTTTATTCTCTAGAGTAAAAAAATTAATATAATATTAGTTGGCCTTCTATTTGTAAATAATAGAGAGCCTCTTGGAGTTGCTCTAAATAAGGTTTTTAAGCCGCAAATATCATCATTTTCACATATCTTTTGCATTCAAATAAGTTTATACGAATCAAAATCCAATCTTTCACATAATATCATGTCTAAAGGCATGAATAAGGTTTTAAGCCTAAATCCCTCCAACCAAATTCATAGCATTCTCAAACAAGGATGAGTACAAGAAAACATAACCACCTACCTCTTGTCATGGATTAAATTGAAAGACACCCGCTTTTCCCGTTCTTGCTCCACGGATCCTCCTTCCTCTTCTCTCCTAGCATCTCCTTCTCTCTCTCTCTTGTGCGGGATGAAACACACCCCCTTTGACTTTTCTTTTTCTTCCCTTTTATTTATTTTATTAATATAAATTTTTACTATACATATTAAATTACCATAATACCCAAAAGTCCCCAAACACGTCAACACTACTCCATGGGGCCACAAACTTCTCAGTCAAGCTTTCTTATTTTTGAAGTCCATCACAAGCAATTTTTCTATATTCTTACTCTAAAAGAACATGAGTGTTCTAATTAGTTATTATTTTTAATATTCTTAATTAAAAAAAAGTAAAAATAGCTAGCGTGTATAAAAAGGTTATATAAATAAAATAAAATGAAATAAAAATGAAAATCGTGGCTTGTATAGGGAGGCAACGGGCAAGGCGACTAAAATGCCTCCGGACGACAGGGATCATACATTTAGCAGCCATGGTCTTCAAGATGATTGCTGTTACATCCGCCCGTAACGAACACAAATTGGGCACTTATCGTGCTGCTACTGTCGAGCAGTAGTATTCTGGTTTTAGCAGGGCCTGTCGCGTCGGGCCAGAAGAAGCAATGACCACCATGGGCACTTTGAATCTCAAAGATTTTCAGGAGACCATCTCCGCCCGTCTGATGCCTTGGCAGCGCTCGTTTCAGTTCTGGACACGCGCAGTCGACATCTACACTGGTTACAAGGTCTTCAATCTCTCTCTCTCACTCCCTCACTCTCTCACTGTCTCACACACTCAGAGTTTAAGTGGCTTAATATATATAAGTTGTCACGTTTTTTTTTTTCATACTTTTTTTCCACTTATTCTATGCATTTAGTGTGAAAATTGGACTTTATTGAATAGTAAGCTAAAATGGGCACTCATTATAGATATATGCGTACGTAATCTGGGTGTGTGTTTTTTGTGGTTGGATAGGTGTTTCAAGTTCGAGCGAGTTTCGTCAAGGATGCGCAAAAGCGGGAGGCAATGTGGGAAAGGCAACACGAGATTGCAGCTGATAAACTATACGCTATGTGCGCTGACCTTGGTGGCTTCTTCCTCAAGGTGTTTCTCTAATCTCTAATCAATTTTGGCTTTTTTTTTTTTTCTAAGGCTATTATTAGTATCATCATTATTTTGCAAGGCATGTTATATGGTTATTAGAGGTCTAAAAACTTCTAGTTTTTGTAAAATAGGAAGGTGCTTCTAATTTCCTTAATTTTCCATTAACAACCAAATGCTATGAAATACTGTGCGAAGATGTTAGCAATTAGCATGTGTTGTTTGTTCAATGAATAATGATGATTCTTCTTGGAGGTGTGAATTAGATTGCTCAAGTTGTGGGGAAGCCAGACTTGGCCCCGACCGCATGGGTGAGGAGGCTTGTGACCCTATGCGATCAAGCCCCCCCAACCCCTTTCAACGCAGTTCAGCTTGTGCTGGAGAAAGAGCTGGGTCTGCGTGTTGATGAAATTTTCGAAAGATTTGATGTGAACCCTCTTGGTTCTGCTTCTATTGCGCAGGTATCTCTCACTACATGATACCTCTGCCCCACCTAAATTCTCAGCTGCGCTAATTAGGCTCATTACTTTAGTGCTTCATCCGTAATATATAGTCTTTTGCTACATTTTTGAAGAAAGGCATGTCAGTTGTGCATTACTTTGTTAACGAGGCAACTTGAGATATGGTCTATTGTTAATTTAGAACTAATTTATACTGAGGAAAATGGAGGAATGGTTTTGAAGTCTTAGTAGTTTGTGTTTTATTTCGGCTGCATTTTATAAATGATTATGTACCTTGTGGCTTGGCTACTACAAATCAATTACAATTGTGGCAATCGGCCTTCATTGTTTTTATTTAATTCTCAGCAACTATAGGAACTTATATGGACTTCTTATCCTCCCAAAATTGAACCTATTTTTTGTTTTTAGGTCCATAGAGCAAGATTGAAAGGTGATAAGAGTGACATTGTAGTGAAGGTAAGATAGCTTGCCTTGGTTCTTGCCAACAGCCTTGTCATGTGTATGGATATAATTTGTGCTTGGCTCACAGGTGCAACATCCTGGAGTTCAAGATTTAATGATGACAGACATTCGTAATTTGAAAGCCTTTGCTTTATACATGCAAAAGACTGATATCAAATTTGATTTATACTCTATAACTAAGGAGATGGAGAAACAGGTAATGTTATGTTTCTGAAATGTTTCTGGATTTCTTTCCTTTCTTCGAACTGCATTGATTTGGTTATCGGTTAGAAGTTCTCTTGTTGCTTTCATCCAGGAATTGTAGTAGTTTTTCCATCTCAAAAACTTCTATATTGATGAAAATGAAATGCTAACCTAAATGTACACATTAGTTTTTGTTACTGAATTATACTTTGTAGTTTTCGGGGTCACCTAAAGTCAACAAAAAATCAACGCTATTTTCATTTTTGAAGCATGGCTATTACTGCTAGAATGCTAATTAAATATAGATTTAAGTTTTTGTTAGGAATGGAAGATTTGAATTTTTAGGTTCAGTTGGTCCTGGTTTATATTTGATGTATTTTCTATGGAAATGAGTCTGTTTATGAAAACTTCTTTATAGTTGAGAATTTCATATCTTGGTACATTCTTTGATGAAACTGTGCTATGAATTCACTGTGCACATTTTGATTTCAGTGCAGCACTTGGTAGACACTGTTTAGAGCTGATATTTCATATTTTCAAAATGCTTAAAATCTGATCTGAATTTTATCAATAGCTGTTTTCTACTGTATGTTATATTACATTTTGGACTTCCCCTTTTCTCTATTCAAGATTGGATATGAATTTGACTTTATGAGGGAGGCAAATGCTATGGAACGAATACGGCAATTTTTATGCAAGAATAACAAAAAGCCTCTAGTTTTGGTGCCGCGGGTGATCCCTGGTCTGGTGTCTAGGTATGTTATGATGCGTGATATTTTTATCTTGTAGGATTTCATAATTCAATCTAAAACCAATAATATAAAAATATCTTTGTAATAAATGAAGTTATAAAGTGAAGCTTGGGGATTCACTTACTCTTCATGTTTTCCTCTTTTAGGAAGGTCTTGTTAATGGAATATGTTGATGGGATTCCTATCATGAACCTTGGAGACGAAATAGCAAATAGGGGCATAAATCCTGGGGGTAAGATTGCTGCAGCAGCAAAGCAGTAAGCTCCTAGATTATCCCAGATAGTATGCAGTCCTTTTTCCCACTTTATTTTATTTTCTTAGATGTAAACAGCCTGCCTCCACATGCTAAAAGCTTATGTTTCCTCTCCTAGAGTTTTAAATTGTAATTACCTTTTGAGTTTTTAAAGCTCTCAACACCTCTAACCATTCTTTTCTTTCACTCTTCACAGAGTCGATCTTTGCCTTTTCTGTTTTTTTTCCATACTTTGTCTCTTACATAAAATCTTAACCAGAGTTTCTTTTCTTTTCATTTCTTTTCTTCGTTTGTAATGTTGTTTCTTATTTCTTCAAGGTTATATGCAACTAAATGAGTAAAATTTCATGAGCGTTAAAGCCACTAAACATCTCTTGATGCAGGAAGATTCTTCAAAGTTTGACATTAGCATATGGGCAGATGATACTGAAGAATGGTTTCTTCCATGCAGATCCCCATCCTGGAAACATCCTTATTTGTAAAGGTTCAGAGGCAAGTACTTTTATTTCTTTAGAGAAGTTCTATTCATATGAACTATTGGGAAAGAGATTAATCTAATTTATCTTTCATTTTAATTGAAAAATATATACGAGTAAAAATGGATGAAAAAATGACACTTTTTATTTTCTAGTAATTTGAAAAATAAAAATTTACAACACAGAAGACAATCTACACGGTTCTGTATTTTTAAGAGAGATGAACTACTAAATTAGGTGGCCTTGTTGGATTATGGACAAGTGAAGGATCTCCCGAACAAGTTAAGGCTTGGATATGCTAATCTGGTTCTTGCTATTGCTGATAATGATGCTATAAGAGCATCAGAAAGCTACAGGTACTATAAACCATTTTCGAGTACCGATAGAGCAGTTTTCTTTCATGTTTACCTTTTCAAATTAGTGAAGCCCCTCTTACCCTGTTGGACTTTTTATCATATATACTTATTTGTTTTATTTTATTTCCTTGGTCTAGGGAGCTTGGCATAGAAACTGTAAGCAAATGTGAGGATGGCCAGAACGAATTATTTAAGTTGGCACAAACAATGTTTGACACAAAACTCCCCCCCGGGGTCAAGATGTTACAACCTTTTTCAGAGGAGTCTTCAATAAAAAAAATTGCTGTTGAGGTATGAAGCAGATTCCTCATTTTCTGCTATTGTGATTCTTGAACTATTATTGTTACTCCTATCCTTGCTCTGGCTGGTTTGTGATAATCTGGTCTGTTTAAGTTTTCTTTATAGGTATGTTTTAGTCTTGAGAGAATCATTCAATATCATGAATTTAAAATTTAGGATTGATTTTGAGGTGTTATGCTCAACATCTACAAAATGAATTTTCTTCTTGTTAAACGCTTCACTCATCTACAATGAATGCGCCTCATGGCATTGACGTTAGCCCCACACCAAGGTGGCAGTCTCACGGTGGTGATCTAACATTTCTCAATTCTTTCGGGTTGAGTTTAAATCGTTTGAGCTCGAGTGATTGGATTGGAAGGTTCGTCTCGTGGAGCGCAATAGACTGTGAGCCAGCACTATCTCAATGGGAATGGCCATTGTGGTGTGGCTCCAAGATGTACTTCTGGATATGGCAAGGCTCCCTAGCGAGCAACTAGTGATTCGTATGGACGGTTCATCTCCTTGTCTGTTTTGGGGCCTTCCAAGATAGGGAGAATTTGTTCATCCCAGCGGGTAGGGAAGATAGGGGATGGATTGGTTTTAGTCAAATGCTTGATGGTGGAGTGGGTTAATGATGACACGGGGACCAGGAGGTGGAACACATTGGTTCACAGCCTTCCTCTCTGCAAGGCTCTTGATCTTTTTGCAACGTAGTTTCTTTTGGGATTGGCCCTCAGTTTTTGCTCGAATTTGCTAGCAAATAGTGGGTGGGGAGTTGCCGAAGTGTTGGTGGGGGTTTTTTGTCTCTCGAGTTGTCCCCTCATGTTGTGCTTGGTGTCGGGGATTGGGGAGAATGGTGAGTGGTCTAGGGCAAGGTCGTTTGGGGGGGGGGGGTTGCCTCGACCTCCTCCCCGTGATCAGGTGTGAATGCGACATGTCTATCTTCATTGAGGGCAATGTCTTGGGGGGGGGGGGGGGGGGGGGGTCAACTTTATAGTATGGTTGACCAGTGTTCACTGTGCTTCGGGCTGTTCGAGGGAGGCATTCGGGATGAGGAGGCGGTGACCTCTAATGTTGCTACTTAGAGTTTTTCGAGGCTTGTTCGTGTTTTTTAAGTCCCAATTTTCTTGAAGAAGCTGGGTGTGCTTACCCAAGTGGGCTTTGCATCTTTTGGTGTTGACTAGTGTGGCGTTGAATGGGCATCGGGGGTGGGAGTTGAGTCTTCCAGCACCCTTGTTGTAGTGAGGGGGGATATCCCCAGGAGAGGAAGCCTATTTCTGTTTGGCCACCGGTAATAGCCAATCCAGCCGATGATGAGCTCTTTGAGTGTGGTAGTGGTGATTCCTTCTTGGGCCAATCTTCAAATTGGATTTTGTGGCGGCATAAGGCCATTGGTAAGATGGTGGGCATCCATTATGAGGGTTAAGAATAGGTTGTCCTTGAGCTCTTGCAGGATATTGAAGCTAGGCATTTAAAATGACGATCTGTTTTATTGGGGGCTAAGAAGCCCACGAGCACGAGGAACAAAGGAGTGAGGGAACTAAAACGGATTGTCACCTCTGTTAACTATGATGTGAGGGCCTCTAGGGCCTCCAAGGCAGCTAAAGGGGAATCGGGTTAAACACCTATGCATTAGGAATCTATTGCAAGAGTGGAAGGCTAACATTATTTGTTTGCGGGAGACCAAGAATGGGGTGATGATGGAGACTCTAGTGCGGAGCTTTTGGCATTGTCATTTTGTGGATTGGTTGTCTCTTGGCTCCGTGGGGGCATCTGGTGGTATTCTTTTGAGGTGGGACAATCGAGTTGTGGAGAATTTGGACGGAGCTATGGGGTTGTACTCTATCTTGTAAATTTAAGAATATGGGGATCAACGAGTTTGGATGTTGTAAAGAGGTGTATAGTCCTAAATCTCGTTAGGGAAAGGAGTCTTATGTGGGATGAGCTCCATGGTTCGAAGTATCATCTGAGTCCGAAAAATCTCAGACGATTCATTACGGTATTAGAGGGTATCAATCCAATCTCCAGGACCGGTTCGTAGATCTCACAAATTTTTATCATCTTGTCGATCTCGTTCAAGATCTCGGCAGAGAAGCAACGAGATCTCATCGATCTCTTCCTCCCTGATTGACGGAATCTATTTTTCTTTCTCGCTAGATGAATTGGCTCGTTGGGGGGGGGGGGGGGGGGGGGGGGGGGGGGGGGGGGGGGGGGGGGGGGGGGGGGGGGGGGGGGGGGGGGGGGGGGGGGGGGGGGGGGGGGGGGGGGGGGGGGGGGGGGGGGGGGGGGGGGGGGGGGGGGGGGGGGGGGGGGGGGGGGGGGGGGGGGGGGGGGGGGGGGGGGGGGGGGGGGGGGGGGGGGGGGGGGGGGGGGGGGGGGGGGGGGGGGGGGGGGGGGGGGGGGGGGGGGGGGGGGGGGGGGGGGGGGGGGGGGGGGGGGGGGGGGGGGGGGGGGGGGGGGGGGGGGGGGGGGGGGGGGGGGGGGGGGGGGGGGGGGGGGGGGGGGGGGGGGGGGGGGGGGGGGGGGGGGGGGGGGGGGGGGGGGGGGGGGGGGGGGGGGGGGGGGGGGGGGGGGGGGGGGGGGGGGGGGGGGGGGGGGGGGGGGGGGGGGGGGGGGGGGGGGGGGGGGGGGGGGGGGGGGGGGGGGGGGGGGGGGGGGGGGGGGGGGGGGGGGGGGGGGGGGGGGGGGGGGGGGGGGGGGGGGGGGGGGGGGGGGGGGGGGGGGGGGGGGGGGGGGGGGGGGGGGGGGGGGGGGGGGGGGGGGGGGGGGGGGGGGGGGGGGGGGGGGGGGGGGGGGGGGGGGGGGGGGGGGGGGGGGGGGGGGGGGGGGGGGGGGGGGGGGGGGGGGGGGGGGGGGGGGGGGGGGGGGGGGGGGGGGGGGGGGGGGGGGGGGGGGGGGGGGGGGGGGGGGGGGGGGGGGGGGGGGGGGGGGGGGGGGGGGGGGGGGGGGGGGGGGGGGGGGGGGGGGGGGGGGGGGGGGGGGGGGGGGGGGGGGGGGGGGGGGGGGGGGGGGGGGGGGGGGGGGGGGGGGGGGGGGGGGGGGGGGGGGGGGGGGGGGGGGGGGGGGGGGGGGGGGGGGGGGGGGGGGGGGGGGGGGGGGGGGGGGGGGGGGGGGGGGGGGGGGGGGGGGGGGGGGGGGGGGGGGGGGGGGGGGGGGGGGGGGGGGGGGGGGGGGGGGGGGGGGGGGGGGGGGGGGGGGGGGGGGGGGGGGGGGGGGGGGGGGGGGGGGGGGGGGGGGGGGGGGGGGGGGGGGGGGGGGGGGGGGGGGGGGGGGGGGGGGGGGGGGGGGGGGGGGGGGGGGGGGGGGGGGGGGGGGGGGGGGGGGGGGGGGGGGGGGGGGGGGGGGGGGGGGGGGGGGGGGGGGGGGGGGGGGGGGGTGTTTTTTTTTTTTGGGGGGGGGGGGGGGGGGGGGGGGTTGTTGTGGGGTTTTCCGCATTACCTACTGACGTTTCCCTGTCCTGATTGACTTGATGGCCGTTGCCACACACCACGCCATTCACCTTGTCATGGGGTCGAGCCTTTATAGCGGCTTAACCCGTGCGGCACCTAGTTCCCACCCAGTACGAAGGAACGCTAGGTCAGCTAACTCGTCGCATTTGGATCGGAACCCATCGATCCGTTGTAAAGCAATTGTGTAGGGAAGCGCTTAGCGGAAGATCGATTTAAACGAAGGCAACAAACGATTGTATTGAATGCTTGAAAGCTTTACAACATCACTCCCCTACATATAGATGTTAACACTTTTCTGGCTATGTCGCCAGGAGACATCATATATGATCGAAATTTAAAATCTCTACAACTTACTCTATAAGCTAAGTACAACACTTTACAAAGGGGAAATACCCCAAAATGGCCTAAGTATGTTAGGATAAGCCTCGGTCCGTGACACGACGCTTCATGCATGCTGGCTTCCAATCACTTCTTCCTCGCTGATCGATGTGCTCTGCCAACTCTCTAGCCAAGGTCATCGAGGTATGCATTTTTATTTTTAATCTATTACGTTATTAATTTATATGATTACGTTTATTTATGTGTTAACAGTTTTTATTTTTAATTTATACTTTAATAATTTTTAATCAGTAATTATACATAGAATGTTTTATTAAATATTTTTAATAAATTTATACATTCTATATATTTATTGTATTTTTAAATTTATTACATTTAACATAACTATTACTATATTTTACATGTATTGAGAATCTTATTTTACTATGTTTTACATATATTATATTTACTATATATGTTTAAATGCTGAGAATAGGTGCTTAAAATTTAATATTATGATTTTAAAGGGGATAAATTTAAAAGAACTATTAAAAGAGTTATTAAGAAATACCTCCAATCTTAATAACTTCTTTAATACTATGTTTTTAAATTTAATAGCTCTTTAAAATTTAAAAATTAATAAAAATTAAACTTGAATGACAATTTAATGTGATAAATTATAATTCATGCAAAATATAATAATATATTTATTTTAATGATACAGTAGTGTTTTATTGCTTATTTTTTATGTTTGAAGTCATAGCATACAATTCAAACTATTTATTTTGTTTTTTTAATGATTCTAATGTGATGGTTTGATTTTTTTAATTTTTTTATGATTTTTATTTTTTAAATTGAATATTATTTCATGCTTAAGGTTGCATTTCACCCGAGATGTAATGAGTCATTTGTGATCGCGATGTCCGCAACCACAACTTTGAACCATGATGAGCTCATGAGTCTGCATTAATTGTGGGAGGTGCCTTGATGTCTTGGGGAGATTTTAATGTGGTGTGATTTCCTTCCAAGAAGGTGGGTTCTACGGATTTTACTCTTTTGATGGTTATTTTCTATGATTTTATTGCTTCCAACGGCTTGATTGACCTTCCTATGACTGGTGGTGACTTCACTTGGTCCAATAACCAGGCAAAGGCCTCCTTTTTTTAGGATTGATCGGTTCTTGCTTTATGTGGAGTGGGTTGGGTCATCCTTTAAACTTGGTTGTGTTGTTGGCGCTTTGATCACTTGGTTGTAGGGATATTAAACGGGCCACTACCTCACAGGCCAGGCGACTTGGCCCACCTTTTTTCTCAGGTTAGGCCTGTAAATTTTGGCCTATTTATACGCGAGTTAGAACGGGATGTGGCCCGTGAGCCGCAGGCCAAAGTGGGCCGAGCTTGCAGGTTCATGGGTTGGCCTGCATGCCAGCATTATTTTTAATTTTTTTTTGACTTTTTTAAATTTTTGTTATTAAAATTTTCCATACATTATTAATATTTTATAAATTTGACTGTCTTTAGAGTTATTTGTAGGTTGTGTTTGATCCACGAGAACTAAGATTATTTTGGGTGGGGGGGGGGGGGGGGGGAATTAAGATATTTAAAGTAAAAAAACTATTTTAAAAAATTAAAATTTTAAATGGGCCAGTCTGGCCCGCACACGGACTGAGCCGGGCAAGAGATTTCTGATCTGTTTAAAAGCGGGACTAAACGGCCTCAGCTTGTTTAGGCCTAGACAGGCCTTGCCCGCCCTAGCCCATCTCGCCCGTTAATACTCCTACGTGTTGTGATGTTTTTTGGCTACATCATCCTTTTGAAGAGGTGGAGTTGGTGGTTTGGAGTTGTAATGGAGATAAGGCTCTAGGACCAGATGGCTTTTCCTTGTGTTTCAGCATTGTTGGAGTGTTGTACAGTCATGTTATGGGAATGTGTTGGGAGTTCCAAAAGCATTGTATCTTTGAATGGAGTTTCAATATTACTTTTTTGGCTCTTCCCCCCAACAAACAGGTGGCGGATCGGATGATTTGAAAGATTTTTGTCCTATTAATTTAATGGGAGGCATGTACAAAATTATAGCTAAACTTTTGGCTAATCGATTGAAGGTTGTTTTGGGGAAGATCATCTCTCCTTCTCGTAGTGCTTTTGTGCCCAGCAAGCAGATTCTTGATTTGGTTCTCATTACAAATGAGTGCCTTAATATTCAGCTCAAGGCTTCTCTTCATAGAGTTCTATGTAAGCTGAACTTGGAGAAAGTTTATTACCACGTTAATTGAGATTTCCTTCTTTATTTGTTAGAGCATTGTGCATTCTTGGCTAAGTGGTGAAAGTGGATTTTTAATTGTATTTCTTCTGCTCGTTTTAGTTGATGGCATTTTCAGTGGGTTCTTCTCGAGTTTTGGAGGGCTCCGTCAAGGGGACCCTTGCCCCCTTTGCTATTTGTCATTGTTATGGAAGTCTTTAATTGATTGGTTGATAGGGCCTCCTTCGTCGGGTTATTATCTAGTTTCTTTGTGGGATGTCGGGACAGAAGTTTATTGGTTGTATCTCACTTGTTATTTGTGGATGATACTCTTATTTTCTGCAAGGTTGATACGACCCATCTTCTCCACTTGAGGTTTATCCTTGTTTGGTTTGAAGTTGTGTTTGGGTTGTGAATCAATTTGAGTAAATAAGTTTTTGTTCTAGTTGGTGTGGTGCCTCAATTGAGGGAGTTTGCTGAGATTTTAGGACGCTAGACTGTGCGGTTGCCTCTTACCTATTTGGGGCTCCCTTTTGGGGCCAAACTCAAATTTCAAGCTATTTGGAACCAGATTATTGAGAAGATGGAGTGTCGTTTGGCAGGATGGAAGTGTTTTATCTTTCTAAGGAAGGTTGGCTCACTTTAATCAAGACCACCCTCTTTAATTTTCCTACCTACTTTTTATTTCTTTTTTATATTCCCGCTATAGTGATATCTTGGCTTGAGTAGATTTAAGAATTTTCTTTGGGGGACTATAAAGGTGGTGACTAACTTCACTTTGCTAAGTGAGATTTGGTGTGTAGATTCCTTTCCCATGGTAGTTTAGCTATCAAGGAGTTGTGTCATTTCAATGAGACACTTATTTGGAAGTGGTTATGGTGTTTGGGAGTGGAGAGGGAAGCCCTTTGGAAGAAGATGATCTCGATAAAATATGGGGTTGTCATTGGAGGGTGGATCTCTAACGCCCCTAGAGGATCTTATGGCGTGGGTTTATGATGTGTGATCATGGTTTGAAGTCGCGGTCGCGAATGTCGCGACTGCGACAACTCGTTATATCTCGGGTGAGATATAACTTTAACCGTGAAATAATATTTAAAAATAAAAATAAAAATCATAAAAAAATTAGAAAAAAATCAAATCATTACATTAGAACCATTAAACAAATTTTATTATATTTTAAAACATATTACAATATTAATTTAAAACAAAATTATTATTATAGTATTACAGTAATCAATTACAGTATTAAAATAAAATCAGTATTAAAACCTATTAATGTATAAATAAAACATATAAATAAATCAGTATTATAGTATTAATTTAAATAAATTAATATAAATAAATCAGTATTTATTTATTACAGTATAAATAAAAAAAATAAAACATATTACTTTATTTATTACAGTATTTATTTATTATAATATTAATTTAAAATGTATTACAGAAAGGTTAAAACAAAATAAAATTAATTTAAATAAATAAACGAAAGCGTTAAAACTTAAAATGCAAAAGCGAAGGAGGCAGCGTGCGTCTGAGGGGCAGCGGAAGAAGCAGCGTGCGTTTGAGGGGCCGTCGGCGGCGGCAGCATTCTCGATGTCGGCCGTCGGCAGCGTTTGGCGATCCGGCGTCGGCAGCGGCTGGCGATCGGCATCGGCGTTTTTTCATCGAAGAAGAGAAGATGAAGACGCCGATGGCCGTCCTCGATGGCCTCGATTGATGGTCATCCAGATGAGAAGATAGAGGAAGAAGAGAAGACGAGGAGGATGGAACTGGCCGTCGGTGTGAAGAGATTTAAAGAAAATCGGTGAAAAAATGAGTGGAGGAAGAAAGGTACGTACTGTTAATCACAGACGAATTTTCGTCGTGTAGCTGCAGCATATCGCCGAATTGATTCCTCTCGTCCGAGATCTCGGCCGAGACAAATGAGATGCGGCAGCCAAGCGAGATCTTTGTATCGGGGTGGGATCTCGTACCGGGACCCCCCAATACGGAGACGTAACGGCCGATACTTCGAACCATGTGTGTGGTGTGCTGCGATTCCTTTGAAATTGGCTTATTCTGAGTTGTAACGGATTGCTTTTCGTAATGATGCCACTGTGCTCGATTATTTTTATCTTTAGGGTTCATTAGTGTAGTGGGAGGTGCATTTCTCATGGTTCGCTTAGGATTGGGACTTGAAAGTTTTTTATTCATTTTTTGAGCTGTTGTATTCTGTTATGACACTCAGTTCTACACCTAATAAGATGTGTTGGTGTCCTAATTGGGCGGGTGAAAGACTTTTGGGTTAAGCCCTTACTTTGTCCTTACCCCTGTCAGGCATGTTTGCTTTCTCTGGAGGAGTATCTGGCAAGCAAAGGTTCCTTTGAGAGTGGCCTTCTTTGCTTGGACAACAATGCTTGGGAAGATTTTAGTTGCTGGCAATTTGCGGCGATGTAGTATGGTGGTTGTCAGTTGGCCTTATATGAACAAGGCATCGAGCCCATGGCCCGCATACATATTATATGTGACTTATGTAATGTTATATATGGGGTTGTACCTTGAGTGAGAAATAATAGATTATTCAACCTCCCTCCTCTCTCTCTTCACATGGTATCAGAGCCCAGAGGCCGCATAGAGACGTTTCAACGCACTTTGGTGAACAATGCCATGCGATGCACGAAACTAATGACTGGTTGGTGAGTGAAGTGGCGACAACTATAATATATATATTCCTGCCTTAATCCTTTGTATGTGGAGGTGGACATGGGTTTGTATTGCATTATGATGGCACATGTAGCATATGTTGGCATTATTGATTTCCTTGAATCAGTTACTGTATCTCGTGCTGATTATAAGTTCTTGGTTGGTTCTGTCTAAATGGCTACAACTTTAGCACATACTGCTACATTGTCATTGCAACCATCAGGTAGTCCTTCTTGTTTGATACTTTCAAGCCAAATACCTGGATCATAGACTCTACCGTCACTTATCACATGACTAGTAATTCTAAACTCTTATCATTTTTTCAGTCTATGGCACTCACATTATCTCATCCCGTTATCTTTGTTGATGGTTTTCAAACCTCTATCACTGGAACAGGGACTACGCACTTAAGCCCATCTCTTTCTCTTTCAACCGTGTTGCATTTACCTCACTCACTATATAACTTATTATCCGTTAGCTCCTTAACTAAGGCTCTTAATTGTTCTATAATCTTTTCATCTTTTGGTTGTATTTTGCAAGATCTGAAAACTAGACGAACGATTGGTGGGGAAACTGATGTTAATGGTCTCTTTTACTTTAATCACATTATTCATGCTGATTCTGTTGCCACTATAGTTGCCCATCGTTCTTCTGATCACTTTCAGTTGCACTGTCGCTTAGGACATCCTTCTCCCAGTAAGTTTCAATCTATGACACCCTTTGCTGTTTCTATTAAGTCTTCTCCGTGTGAAACTTGTGAGTTAGGTAAACACCATCGTATTTCCTTTTTCTCCTGTTAAATAAATTGGGTGATTAAACCCTTTGAGTTGGTTTACTCTAATGTATGGGATCCCTTTCCTATAACAACTTTTAGTTTCAAGTATTTTGTCATATTCGTGGATGATTATTCTCGCATGACTTAGTTATTTTTAATGAGAAATCGAACTGAAGTTTTCTCTTGTTTTTAGCATTTCTATCATAAAATTCAAAATCAGTTTCAAATCTCTATTAAATATTTGCGATCCGATAACGTCAAGGAGTATTTGAATACCTCCTATGGGTTTCAGCCCTTTCTTGTCTTTCATGGTATTATGCATCAAGCGTCTTGTTCCAATACTCCTCAACAAAATAGGTTTCTGAACGGAAGAATCGCCATTTACTTGATGTATCCCGGTGTTTACTTTTACATATGCAACTTTTGAAATTTTTTGTGGGGCTTTGTAGTTCTTACAGCAAATTATTTGATTAATCGTATTCCCTCATCTGTCCTTCGAGGACGCATTCTCTACTCTGTTCTTTATCTTAATGTTCTTCTTTTCTCACTTTCATTTTGTCTTTGGTTGTGTTTGTTTTATGCAGTGCCTCGGACCTGGTCGTGATAAGTTGGATCCTCGTTCTGTTAAATGTGTTTTTATTAGTTATTCTCGCACTCAGAAAGGATATCGGTGTTATGATCCCTTGATTGGTCGTATCTATGTCTCTGCTGATATCACTTTTCATGAGGATGAATCCCATTATGCTTCTTCCTCCCATAGCCAACTTGCTCCTTCGGTTATTTCGTCCCCCTTTCCTCCAGTTGTCTCCTCTCCTAAGTCGGGTTTGCTTGATACAAGTCTCCCACCTTGTGACCGTGGCCTCAAGTTCCTGAAGTTACCCCCGCATCAATCGGCGCCTTGTCTTCCTATCCGACTATGGCTGATGACCTTCCTATTGCTCGTCGTAAAGGTACTCGTTCTTGTGTTAGTTGCTCTCTTGATCGTTTTGTTTCTTATACTGGTAATGTCCGCTCTCAGTATCCTATGTCACACTTTATCTCCACTGTTAAGTTATCACCTTGTTTTTCTACTTTTGTTTCCTCTGTTTCGTCTTTGTTGTGCCTCGCAGTGTTACTGAAACTCTTGCTCATCTTGGGTGGCGTCAAGCCATGAACGCCGAGATATAGGCACTTCATACTAATGCCACCTGAGATCTCACCCTATCCTATGTCACACTATATACCTTGCTGAGGAGGTATATATGGAGCAACTATTTGGGTTTGTTGCTCAGGGGGAGAATCTGGTATGTTGTCTTCGAAAGGCTCTTTATGAGTTGAAACAGTCTCCACGGTCCTGGTTTGGCCGATTCAGTATGGCTTTTGTTCGCTTTGGTCTTCGGCAATATGAGGTTGATCATTCTGAGTTCAACTCCACTTTTATTACCGGATGTGTTCTCTTGGTTGTATATGTTGATGATATTATTATTACAGGTAGTGACAAGGAAGACATTTAACATTTGAAGCATTTTCTCCATACTGAGTTTTGCACTAAGGATCTCGATTGTTTGGGCTATTTCTTGGGGATAGAAGTAGCCTACTCTGGTTCTTCTATCTCTCTGTCGCAACGAAAGTATATGATGGATATACTTGATGAGGTTTGGTACTTAGGAATCAAACCTGCTGTTTCTCTTATGGATTCAAATGTTCGCTTGGACTCAGAACATAGTGATTTATTATATAATCTTGCTTAATATCGAAGATTAGTTGATAAGTTAAACTATATGACAGTTACCAAATTCGATATTTCCTTTGTTGTAAGCATCGTAAGTCAGTTTACGAGTGCTCCTTGCACTACCTATTGGACTGTAGCATTACGGATTGTAAGTACTTGAAGGGAGCACCAAGACGAGGTCTTTTGTTTACCAAGCAGGATAATTTCGATATTCATAGTTATTCTGATGCTGACTGGGCATGATGTCCAATGGATAAAAGATTTGTTACTGGTTACTATGGTGAAAATCTTATCGCATGGAAAAGTAAGAGACATGTGGTATCATGATCTAGTGTCGAGGCTGAATTTAGAGCAATGACACTTGTAGTAGGTGAACTGACATGGTTGACAATGTTATCAAAAATTGGCTTACCTTCTTCACGTACCTCAGTGTTGTATTCTGATAATTAGTCTGCTATTTATATCGCTTTCAATCTGGTATTTCATGAACGGACGAAGCATATTAAAATTGATTGTCATTTTGTACGTGAAAAGGTACGGAACAATAAAATTAAGCTCACATACATCCGAACTGATCATCAGCTTGCCGATCTCTTTACAAAGTCTTTAGAGGGTACTCGTGTACATCAACTTTGACATATATGCTCCACTTGAGGAGGAATATTGGAAAAACAATTAATACATATTATATGTGGTTTGTGTAATGTTATATATGTGTTTGTATGGGGTTGTACCTTGAGTGAGAAATAATAGATTATTTAACCTCTCTCCTCTCTCTCTTCACATAAAATATGGGGTTGCCGTTGGAGGGTGGATCTCTAACACCACTAGAGGATCTTATGGCGTGGGTTTGCGATGTGTTGTGTGCTGGGATTCTTTTGAAATTGGCCTATTTTGAGTTGTACTGGATTGCTTTTTGTACTGATGCTATTTTGCTCGATTATTTTTATCTTTGGGGTTCATTAGTGTAGTGGAGGTGCATTTCTCGTAGCTTACTCAGGATTGAGAGTTTAAAGTTTTTTACTCATTTTTTGAGCTGTTGTATACTGTTATGCCACTCAGTTCTACACCTAATAAGATGTGTTGGTTTGGTGTCCTAATTGGGCAAAAGACTTTTGGGTTAAGCTCTTACTTTGTCTTTACCTCTATCAAACATGTGTGCTTTCTTTGGAGGAGTATCTGGCAAGCAAAGGTTCCTTTGAGAGTGGCCTTCTTTGCTTAGACAGCGATGCTTGGAAAGATTTTAATTGCTGGCAATTTGCGGCAATGTAGTATGGTAGCTGTCAGTGGGTCTTATATGAACAAGGCATCAGTGGAGTTAGTGGATCACTTTTTCCTTCATTGCCTTTGTGCATGGGGGTTGTGGAATATGATATTGTGATTGTTTAATTTTGGTGATGCCCTCATCTCTTTCGACTTTGTTTTCGTGCTGGCTAGGGGGGCATGGGAAGGCATTTGGTGATTTAACGAATTATTCTCCATTATCTTATTTAGAGCATTTTGCGTGAGCATAATGCGAAATTGTTAGAGAATTGTGAAAACACCATTGAGGAGCTTTAACTTTTTTTTTTTTTTTTGCTCTTTGTAAATTGAATGAATGCTACGAGTTGTTATCATTTCTCATGTATTTTTGATGTTATAGATGGCTACCCATCCTGAATGGTTTTTTTTTGTTGGTCATTTAGAGTTGTATTTTAGTCCCAAGTGCACGTCCCATGTGCTCTTTTTTCATATAAAATCTTTTACTTATAAAAAAAAATTCTTCATTATAATTTGGTTTAGGGTTTTCCAGAGGAACTATTTTCTGTTCTTCGCACGGTGCATCTGTTGAGAGGCCTTAGTGTTGGCCTTGAACTCAATTATTCCTGTGCTGAGCAGTGGAGACCGATAGCAGAGGAGGCTTTGTTCCTCGCTGGAAGACTACAAGGTGGTGATACTAAATTCAAAATCTTTAATGGCATTTAGAAACCCATGCTGAATGAATAAACCCATTCCACTGGAAGTGTGACACAGGCCAATTACAATAGGAAAGCACATTTACATTTCATAAATGAAAAATGTTACAATAAAATAAATGGGCCTTGGGGTTTGGGGTGAACAAGCTACCTATGTATGGGTTGTGTTTCACTCCTAACAATGAAAATTCCAGACTTAAGTTTTGATGATTGTTTTTCTCCCTAGCTTTTGGTCATATATGGAACATAATAACCAGTCAAAGGATTACATGATCTACATTCTGAAGTAGTTCTATTGCAGGGAGCAAAGTAACGCGGCGAAATTTTCTCAGGAAAATATTATGGAAGGACTGAGACGAAAGAGAATGTGATGGGGAATTGATATATATTGGTTCATCTGCTTTCATGTTTTCCCTGGGGCTTGCCTGCTTCCTAGTTCAGGGCATGTATGAATGCAGCTCAATTCGTTTTTTAATGGGCATGCTTCAATTGCTTCCTTTGATGAGTGACTGGTGGATTTTACATGCCTGAGCAGACAGAGGAATTGGAAGATACTGAATTTTCCATGGGTGCCACCACATAGGACCCAGGATGTAATATTGTTTTCCTTTTGAGGTTCATTTCCTTGAACGACGTCACTGATTGTACCCGCTTGGAATCAGCAACTGATGGAATATCAGTTTGCATTTTAAATTAGATAGCACCAACAATTTCTATTTTGAAGATGGCGATCGGCAGTGCTCATTTACGGTCTATTTGGGTTTATCTCGTACAGTATTTTTTGGTAAGTATCAAAATTTTATATTTTTTTATTTAAAAGTAACGAAAAGGTTGTATATGAAAGACCGTATATAATTAAGCCCGCCCTAAAGCTTCTATTTTAAAAACAAAATAGAATAGTACAATAATAAATAAGGCAGACTCCATGGTGCAAAGCCCATCCCCATTTCCCTTCCAAATAAGTAGGCAGGGGAAAATGATTTTTAAATAGGATATTTTCTTGTCTTCCTTTTTACACTAAATCTTTTTAATTGTTAATGGTTTGTTTTCTTGAGTCTGGATGGTAGTTTTTTCTATGTTTTCAATGCGGTAGAAACAAACGAAAAATAAAAATAAAAGATTAATCACGTGCTAGATCCATGAGCTCTGTCTACCAGGACGTTCCGGGCATTGGAAGCTCAAATCTGGTGATCTGAAGCTTCAGAGGACCGCCGTACCTGGTGGAGAGCCGCTAGATGACCATGGGCCATTGGAAACCGTTTAAGATACCAAAGACTATGATGTGAAGCGTGGTGGCTTTTTAGGCGAGCTTGAGGATGTAGAGGATTGCTAGGTGATTGGACAATTTGCTTGAGGGACAAGCAGCGAGGAGTGAGTTTCAGACTTTTGGCGGACCATGGCCTGGAGCAGAGTTGTCGGTGTAGAGCTGAGTGCCGAGGGCAATGCCAATGAATCATGCCTCGAGGCCATAGGCAACGTAGTGGGCAAGTCTCTGGGAGGCGTCGCCGGTGGGTGAAGAGAACAGCCGGATTTGCTTCAACAATTCATTGGTTTTTCTGGAGTCGTTGGCAATGCCAAGGCGCGGGCGCAGATGAGGAGCAGATTCTCCAAATCCACCACCTCATACTTGTTTTTCGGTTTTCCAATTTTCCTTTGAGGCTTCTTTTGATTCTTGCTCCTGTTCCCTCCTTCGATTTTGGTAGTGGGTCTAGGGCGGTGGCCGTCGTCACTGGGGCTGAGGAAAAGGCTCTCCAACAATTCCGATTGCTCTCCCGTGGATTGCACCTTGTTCTTTCATGATGTTTTAGGCCATGTTGGCCCAATAATAGCTCTTTCGGGACCGGGAAGGAACTTGCTCGCCTCTCCCATCCCTCTTTAAACTGCAATACGAAGTTTGGCTGAAATTATAATCGGAGGAGGCCAAGAGTGAAGTCACGCAAGATATGGGAGAGTCCACAAGGACACCGCTTGAAATAGCGACTTGGCAACCATTTGCAAATCCAAAGACATGTTGTGGGAGAAACGTGACAACAATGAAACGAAGTGCTCTACTCTACCCCTACCTCTATTTCTATGGCTTTTTCCTCCGCCCCTCCCTTGGCCTCTGTTTCTGGTAGCAGCGTATAGTTATCGACGCAAGAAAGAGGGCTCCAATGAGGCGCCGTAGCGAGGACTTCGTAGATCGATCGCTCTACTGCTTGGAGAACCAAGGGGTCACAAAGATTCCACCACCACCACCACCCAATATGTGATCATCATCCGCCAGGGATTGTTTAACATACTCCAAAAATGAAAAATCAAACCCAAAAGCCATGAGAAGAGATTGCAGCCGAGAGGGAGGAGACTCAGTCGCCAGAGATTTGATGGAGTGAGCTGGATTAGGGGGATCAAGGGATCATGGATCTGGCGCGTGATTGATCTTTTATTTTTATTTTTTATTTATTTTAAAATAGAAAAACGTCATCATTTGTTTCTACCGTATGGAAAACGTAGAGAAAACCACTACTGAGGATTCGGCTCCTGTTTTCTTGGGATCTAGGAAAGAGGGGACTATCGACAGCATAAGCAATGAATTATCTTGTATGTAGTAGGGGCATTAAATATGAAATTTAAGCCGAAAACAATGCTCTACAATTAATACATAATAATTGCTTTTTTATCGTTGTTAGCGAGGACTTTGTCCATGATGTTACATTTATATACTCCCTTTATATTTTCAAGACTTAACATCCCGAACAATAATATATATTTTATTTTAACTTTATTTTCTATTTCAACTTTATTTTTATTAAAATATTACTTTTTATTTAAATACCCGTAAGCAGTTTTGATGTCCGTATCCTTAAGAGTCCCCACCCATAAACAAGGTCACCCGCATGCACTCATTGCCATCATGGATCTTCGCCTCATGCTGCTACTTCTTATCCCACTCTTCCTCGCATTGTTCTCCAATAAGTCCCTCTTTTCTTTTTCTCATTATACCATCCAAAATAAAATTTGAAAATTTGAAAATAATGATGAGTGTGAAGCAACAGGTGCAAAAAAAACTTGCCCAAGATGGGCATATGCTAGGGCAACAACCTCCTGTTGGTGATGCGTTCCTTGAAGTTGATCAAAACTTTGATCGCCCATGGTGTCAAGATCAACAACACCAACCACAAAATCCTCTACACCCTCAACGGTACTAGTCTCCAGGTTTCGATCATGGTCCCCAATGAACTCATTGTCCTAGTCGTTGCGTCCTAGTCGTCGCCCGCCAACAAGTTGGCGGCCGACTAGACCCAGCTCTTCCCCTTCTACTCGGAGACCTGCATTTGCTCTGCCCAATTATCATGCCCCTTTTGTAGTTCCTGAATCAAACCAAGTCCTCCTTCATGGATGAGTACCCCTACTTCTCGTGAGCTACCAACCTAAACCATATCAATTGTCGACCCGGCTCTTCTTTGTGGGCCCATATCCCTTTGATAGGAGAGAGAAGAGAGAAGAGAAGAATAGAGAATAATAATATGATATTACATAAAGAATGAATATTGATTCTTTATTTTTGAAGAATTACTGTAATAATTTATAAATGTAAAGAGTAATGTAAAAAGTCTGTTGGAATTTATTTTTAACATTTAACTCTTATTTGAAGCCAATAGAAAATCTTTTGGAGTTATTCTTATGCATGATAAATTGATAATGACACACAAATCCAGCTCCATGAATTGTAATTGCAATTGGTTCATTGGTAAATCTTCTTAGCCTGCAACTTAAATTAAAAGTTCATGAGATGAGGACAAGAGGCATAAATAATTCCTGTTTTTTTTCCAATTTAGAAGTGACATTTTATGAATACATCAAGTCTCTCGTGAAAATCCTTTTAAAATACACTTCCTTTGCAATGAGAGTGCTCAAATGCATGGTTTTCTGTACCTGAGAACTTGAACGGTCATTCCTTCAGCCATGGTCCTTGGGCCTGCGTCCACTGGCATAATTCACCTTCTTTAAACCAAAGGGCTGGGAAAAAAAAAAGAGCAAGTTTTCAGGGCCAGGGAACGGAAACGTACGCACTTACAGAGGATATATCTATGTGCCAACGATAAGAAATCAACATATTGATACAATGCCATGCACTAACTAACATTCACAGTGAGCATTACAAATAAATAACTCAAAGATTGTGTGACATCAACCATTTTCTCATTTGGCACGAACACTTTCTGCACTCAACCAATCTAAATATTCCAAATCAGAATCAATGCTATTGCCACCCAATATCTTAAGCAAAACACTTGTTTCACATTATACCTTACAGTAAACATAAAAATATTACATTACCTATTTCACGCACACCGTTTTCAGGGCTGTCACTCCCATGAACTACATTCCTGCCAAAAGCTTCACAATAAGATCCTCATCTTTTCACACAAAAAAACAAATATTTTTTGCTGCATTACTTTATAGAACATATATGACTTATCCATAAATCAAATAGCTAGAGTCCCAACCTTCCAGTTTGAACAGCAAAATCACCTCTAATAGTGCCTGGTTCAGCTTGAAGAGGGTTTGTTGACCCTATCAACTTACGAGCAGATGCAACAACACCAACACCTTCCCATGCCTTCCGAGCACAAAATCAGACATTTTAAGACAAACAACAAAATTTCATAACAGTAGAGAAGCACAAAGAGAAAATGTTAACTCATGAGGAAAAACAATGCAAATGATATTCTGCATACCATGCACACAACTGGGCCAGAAGTTATGTAGTCAATTAGTTTTGGGAAAAATGATTTGCCATTGAGATCTTTGTAATGCTCCTGTTAAGATATGTAACAGAAAATGCGTGATTAAGAGAATCATAGTCTAGGAACTCAAAAAATACAACTGATTGTAGACTCTCAAAACCAACAAAATAGGAAAAATCTTAAGAAAAACTAGTTAATTAACATCATGTTTGGTTCATGGAATGGAATAATGGTGCAATAGAATCAATATTTATTGCAAATAGAATAATGTGGGAATGACTTTCTAATTCCATTGCTTTGGTTGATAACTAATAATGAAGGATTGCAAGAAAATGGCAAAAATGCCCTATTATAATAATATAACATATTTAAATGACATGCTGTAGTTACTTAAATTTTAATTAGTTTTTATGGTCCTTACAAAAAGCTATTCCAATAGAGAGGGAATAACTATTGCCATGAGTGAGAATGGGTTTTAATCAACTGGACAATAGAGAATATGTCATGAATGACTATACTATTCCAAACAATGAACCAACCACAAGAATAGTAATTCTTCCGAAATAAAGCAAGAATCGAATGACTTCCAGAAAACTAAAAAAACTATAAGTGAATTACTTATACCCCCTCTTTGTCCTAAAATATCGTGTTTGATTGGTTGGACTTAAGGATTGGATAGAACACTGTAATTAAAAGTACCAATGTTAACACTCAAGCCAAAGGGGAAAACCCAACAAAATAGACTAACTCATTAGGTGGGAGAGGTACAAAGCTTTAAGTAGGGGTTATCTTAAAATAGTGAAACGCATACACCAACACTTTCAACCAAATCCTGTAGGATTTTGGAAATCCTATCCAATCTGGCCAGCCACACACGACAAGAGAAACTGAAATGAAAGTTCTGAATCTCCAAACAATCTACAATATGTTTACTTATTTTTAAAAAACAGAGTGAAAATTCCACATATCATAATATCAATTGCCAGTGAAGGTAAAGAAGCTGAATAAACAAAACATGTAATACCAAGTATCAACTCGAGAGCGTAACAAACCTGGGCCAAATCTGAGGGGCATTGAAACAGCTTCAAGCCTGTCAGCTTAAAACCTTTATTCTCAAATCTAGAAATGACCTCCCCGACCTGCACCACAATTCAACCCAAACGGACAAAAACTTGGAACATAAATGGAAAAGAATCAACAACACGCAATATACACACAAACAAGCGAGCGAAACAACATACGAGGCCGCGTTGGACTCCGTCAGGCTTGATCATAATGTAGGTTTCCTCCACCTGCTCCTGTAACCCATAAACACCCAGAAAAATTAGAATAAATTCAAATGAGCGCGCGCGCGCGTGTGTGTGTGAGAGAGAGAGACCATGGAAGCGACGAGGTGAGGAAGGAAGATGTGGGGTTTGTGGGTGGAGGAGTGATTGGGGTGAAGAGGAGGACAGAATGGGGAATATGAAAAAAGGGAGGACTGGGAGCGGAATGCGGCCAGGTGGAGTAGGGAGCGGCAGCACCGGCGGCGACGGAGGCGGAAGAGCTTCGGCGAGGAGGAGCAGTGGGCGGGCAACCCCACAGCAGCTGAGACCAAGCATGATGGACTTCTTCCACCACCGCCTCCTAAAACCACCATTGCTCCTTCCAGCATCTGCTTCTCCCTCTCCCTCTTCCTTTTGGGTCTCCAAATTTAGGACTGGCATATTTTCTAAAATCATAGATGGTAATATTATTATTTAAAGAAAAAACTAATCTTAAACAAATATATATTTTTTCCCAGGTAGTAAATAATTCTTTTTTTATTATGGAAAAAGAAATATGAGATGGACCAAAATATCTATTATTTAACATATTTTGTCGTAATTTGTTTTTAAAATAGTCTATATAATTGACATTAATTTTTTTTTTGATAATTTTGTGCTATTATTTTTGAGTTTTAAAAAAACAAATTATAATATTAGAGTTTTTTAAAATATATTCTTTCTCCCATATATCAATTTACATTAATTTTTATAAAGGCAAAAAAAAATCATAATTCTTAATATATAATGGAAGCAATTTTATCACATATACTTCACTTCACTTATTTGTGATTCTTAATATACGTTCATTATTTATTAGTTAATGGTCTAAAATAGTGTCAAACTAGTTTTAAATTTTTTATATTATTTTAATATTTAAGCTAAAATTCAAATTAAATTAGAAAAAATATTAAAGACCGTGTAGCCTCATATTTATTAATAGCATCAGGTATAAACTCTAATAATTTTGATTATCAAAATTATCATCACTATCTGAAAACTTGATTAGTATAGCCTTCAAACTCATTAGTTATATATAAGATAAACTTATCCTTAGACACTAGTGGTTGTCATCACTCGTTTTTGACCGGGCTCGTACTGGCTTTTGTGAAAAGGACTCCATGCTAGTTCATTTAGTTGATCCTAGAGTCATCCCTACATAAGGCTCGCACAAACCATTAAAGAAAAGAAAAACACAGAGTCGCCACCAAACAAATTAAAGGTGTGATTGGGCACCTAGAAAAAGAAAGGGTCTACGGTTCCAGAGAATTAGGTTCGGGAGTCGGTTACGTGTGGGGAAGGAAGAAAAACTCTTGCACCCCCACAACGCCCACAATTGGTACCTAGTCTTGATCTATGAGTGTTTGCTTGTTTTATTGTTTATTCTAAAAAAAAGATTTTTTGTATTTTTAATTTTAAGAAAAAGAAAGATTTCAGGATCTAGGCCTTAAAACAACAAAGAAAAAGATTTTAATAAAGTAAATAAAAAGGGACATTCTAATTTTAGAAAAAGAATGTGGGATCTAGGCCCATGTGACAGTATTGCATTTTTATAAGAAAACAAAAGTAATTTTCTTTTTTTTTTTTAGAAAAGAAAACAAAAGCAATTTGAATTCAAATAAGAAAATACTGCCACAATTGATATTGGCCCAGGCAGACTAGGATGTGAACATCTAGGGCTCAACCCTCATGACCGCCCAGGCCTTGTTTAAATTTTTTAGAAAAGATTTAAGTTTTATTTTTTTATATTTTTTTTAACAATAAAGGAGAGAAAGTTATGCAAAATGTTTGTTTTTTTTTTGTATTTTCGTTTTTTAAACTATGAGAAATAATGAAAAAAAGAAAATAGAGAAATTTTTGGGTTTTATGTTTGAAAACAACACAAATAAAATAAAATAAACAGAAATAGAGAACCTGAAAGAATGAATGATGCAGGTTTGAGTTTCTTTTCCCTTCAAGTGACGCTTTCCTGAAAACACAAAGGTTAGAAAAAAGAAGCCTTTCCAATCTCAGCTCCTCCCCATGAAGAACAGTGATTCTGGGTGCTTTCTCCTTTGCAAATGAGTATATATCTCTTTGAAAATTTCCAGGGTACGCTCTCTCTCCCTCTCTGATTTTTATCTCTAAGAAATCTAGTCAGAAAGCTCTCTCCCGGAATAACCTCTTCTGCTACTTGATAATTGATCCTTTCTTTGCCTCTTGGGGCAGTCTATTTATAGGAATCCTATGGGAGACAGCCCGTGCCTCGGCATTTATTGGATGCCTTACAGTCCCCATGAGTCAACTACATTGTTCCAATGAATTAATGACTTCGGAAATGGGATTCTCGGTTCCCAGGGATTTTAATAATTCACAGTTCCCGTGCTTTGAAAAATGAGTCCCAGTGCCTGAAAATAAATAAATCGTTTGAGATTATTTAATCCTTTGTTGTACCTGGACGCTTTGGTGGGTAAGGGCGGAATGCATTTCCGGATGTATTGGAGCCGTTGGGAATTAATAGTTATGCAATCCCCAAGGTCAACTGTGATGTCCCGAGGAAAATGACATTTAATTACAGAGGTCTTCCATCTCTATGCTCAAAAATGGAGTTCCGAGACATTTGAATTTAATATTCGGAGACTCCTCAATTCCCACGCTTAAAAAGGGGGTTCCGAGACACTGGTGGCATTTAATGCATTTAAAAAGAAATTTCTGGATTTTTCAGAGTCTCGGTGCTTTGGAGTCACTCCCAGACCTGTAGAGGAGCTATTTTGGAGTTTTTCCAAATTATTGACCAGGTTTGACCTCCGGATCTGGGCTTATTCCGGATCAATGGCCTTATTCCGCATCAATAGGTCCTTATTTCGCACTAATGAGCTTATTCCGCATCAATGGGCTTAGCTCGGATTTGACCAGGTTTGACCTCCAGATCTGGGCTTATTCCGGATCAGTGGCCTTATTCCGCATCAGTAAGTCCTTATTCCGCATTAGTGGGCTTAGCTCGGATTTGACCAAGTTTGACTACCGGATTTGGGCTTAGTGTCACGACCCGAGCAGCATGGTGCTGGTGGGACGTTTCTTAGTGGCACGATTCAGGAATGTATTCGTGCTACGTAAAGGAGAGGGGTTGGTTGAAGCGTAGATGGTGCGCAGCGAGAAGGTTCCAGGCAGTTCGTGGAGGAGAACGGATGGAACCCCTTCGGAGTTCAGACGTGCCGACCCGGTTGAATGCGGGGAGCACGCCGCTAGTCGAGGACTTGACGTTGAAGAAAGGATTTGGCCATCCTTACACAAACTGGTCGGGAACTGGAGCCGTTCTCTGATGAGCCCAGTGGCAGGGCGAAACCAGTCTACGTGCGCTTCAACCCTCAAAGGCTAAACTTAGCGGACCGTGGATAGAGAAGCTAAGTGCCGCAAGGGGTTGAGAGGCGCAGGAAACCTGACCCCGTGACAAGTGGTATCAGAGCACGGTTGGTGCTAAAGTTCGGTGGAACAATCAAAACTTCGAGACGGTGTAAAAATGGCAAACAGAGGATCTGTTGTCATTAGTGGTGGCGACCACGAAGGCCGCGACAAGGAGCACCACGCTAAGGAACGGAGGAGAGACAAGTCCGTTTCGAGGGAAACATGTCCGCTGGAGAGTCGACTAGCCAAATTGGAGTTGGCGTTAGCCGAACAGATGGAGGTGGTCGAGGAGCACACTGAAAGCATCGAAAAGCTGGACTCAGAGGGTGAGGAAAGCTATGGGAGGATGCAAGGGCTTCTCAACTCCGTCATGGACGATATGAACTCTCGATTTTAGGGCTTGAAGGGTTCTCTCATGTCCCAAATCCTGGCGATGCAAGAGGAAATCAAAGAGATCAAGGCGGATTGGTCTCTCTGTAAGATGGCGGTCACCCAAGGTGGCGTTGGCGGCCATTCCAGCTCTAAAATCGACGTGCCAAAGCCTAAGACCTATGCTGGGTCAAGGAATGCGAGGGAGTTAGACAACTTCCTCCTGGACCATGGAGCAAGACTTCGATGCCTTGAACATCATCGACGAGGCAAAGAAGGTGAAGACCGCTCCGCTATACTTAGTCGATTCGGCTATGGTGTGGTGGAGGCGACGATATGCCAACAAGGAGTGCGGCCTATGTATCATTGATAACTGGGCGGATTTCAAGCGGGAGATCAAGGCCCAGTTCTATCCCCAGAACGCGGAGGACGAATCCCGGGCTAAAATTCGGCGCCTTACCCACAAAGGCACGGTGCGGGAGTACGTCCGTGAATTTTCCGAGCTAATATTGGAGATCCCGGATATGTCCGCGAAGGATTCATTATTTTCCTTCATGGACGGATTGCAACAATGGGCAAAGCCGGAGTTGCGGCGGAGGAGAATGTGCGGACCTGGCGTCGGCCATGGCGGTGGCCGAATCACTCATCGAATACAAGAAGCCGGAGAAAACCACCAGTTCTTCATCAACTTCCAAGGCGAATAGGTTCCACAAGGAGAAATGTGGGGGAGACAACCGGAGTGAAGGAAAACGGAGACCCTTCCAACCGTCTAAGGACTTTCGCCCAAAACACTTCGCGAATGGTTCCAAGGACGGGGAGAAGCCAAGGATCTCCTGCTTCCTTTGTGAAGGCCCTCACAAGGCGTTCGAGTGCCCGAAGCGCTCCAAGCTCTCCGCGATGATCAATGAAGACGAAGGAAGGGATGCGAGGGATCCACGACTTGGTTCCTTGCAACTCCTCAATGCAATCAAGGCGAAGGTGGAGGTGCCACCATCCGGACGACGAAGGGGCGCATGTACGTGCTCGCTAAGGCCAACAACCTTGAAACTAAGGCCTTGGTGGACACGGGTGCGACCAACAACTTCATCAAGGTCGAAGAAGCTCTTAGGCGGGGATAGTCTACAAGGAAGAGAAGGGGCTGGCTGAAAGCGGTGAACTCCGGTGCCGGTCCCAATCCATGGCGTGGCTCGAGGCGTCGAGCTAAGTATTGGCGAGTGGAGAGGCAAGGTGAATCTCTCCGTGGTGTCGATGGACGACTATCCCATGGTGTTGGGGATGGAGTTCGTTGACCAGGTGCGGGCAATTCCAATTCCTAGCACCAACACAATGTGCATCATGGACGAGGGGAAAACGTGCATGGTGAAGGTAATGCGGGAGGAAGAGCTCAAGGCGAAGTCTCTTTCGGCGCTCCAACTGTCTAAAGGAGTTAGGCGACAGGAGCCAACCTTCATTGCTATGGTGAAGGAAGGATGCCCAACTATTGGGGAGGAGCCCCCAACCGAAGTGAAGACGGTCCTTGAAGAGTTTGGGGACGTTATGCCACCCGAACTCCCCAAACAACTTCCGCCGAAGCGGGAGGTGGACCACAAGATCGAGTTAGAGGCCGGTGCAAGGCCTACTACTGCGGTGCCCTATCGGATGGCACCACCGGAGTTGGAGGAACTTCGGAGACAATTGAAAGACTTGTTGGATGCCGGGTTCATTCGGCCATCCAAAGCGCCATTTGGAGCACCGGTGTTGTTCCAAAAGAAGCACGATGGGTCGATGCGGCTGTGCATTGACTATAGGGCGCTGAACAAAATAACGGTGGAGAACAGCTACCCTATCCCACTTATATCCGACCTCTTTGATCAACTTGGTGCTGCGAGATGGTTCTCAAAGCTAGACTTGCGGTCGGGATATTGGCAAGTGCGGATAGCCGAAGGTGATGAGGCAAAGACGGCGTGCGTCACAAGATACGGCTCTTACGAGTTCTTGGTGATGCCCTTTGGCCTCACAAACGCCCCTGCCACATTGTGTACGTTGATGAACCGGATCTTCCAACCATACTTGGATAGATTCGTCGTGGTGTACCTTGATGACATTGTCGCCTATAGCAAAACGTTGGAGGAACACAAGGCACACCTACGGCGGGTTTTCCAAATCTTAAGGGAGAACCAACTCTTTGTGAAGAAGGAGAAATGTGACTTTGCGAAGAAGGAGGTGCCCTTCTTGGGTCACATCATTGGCGGCGGCAAACTAAAGATGGACAACAAGAAAGTGTTAGCCATCAAGGAATGGGAGACGCCCAAGAAAGTCCCTGAAATGCGCTCCTTCCTTGGCTTGGTTAACTACTATAGAAGATTCATCCGCGGCTATTCCCACATTGCCGCACCCTTGACGGAACTACTAAAGAAGAATAAGACTTGGGTGTGGGATGATGCTTGCCAAGAGGCATTTGAGAAGTTGAAGCAAGCCGTGACAAACGGACCGGTGATGGCACTGCCGGACCATACGCAGCCTTATGAAGTTCACACGGATGCTTCAGACTTTGCCATTGGTGGAGTTCTAATGCAGGAGGGGCATCCTGTAGCATATGAAAGCCGGAAACTCAATGGCACCGAACGGAGGTACGCGGTGCATGAAAAGGAGATAACGGCAGTTATGCATTGCCTTCGGGTGTGGAGGCATTACTTGCTAGGGTCCAAGTTCGTGGTGAAGACGGACAATATTGCTACGAGTTATTTTCTAACTCAAAGGAACTTAACTCCGAAGCAAGCACGGTGGCAAGGACTCCTAGCGGAATTCGACTTTGTGCTCGAGTACAAACCGAGCACAAATAATGTGGTGGCTGATGCACTAAGTCGGAAGGCGGAACTTGCGGCCATTAGCCAACCACAATTCCCCCTGGTGGACAAACTAAAGGAAGGAATGGAGCACGACCCATTAGCCAAGTCCTTAGTGGAATGCGTCAAAGCTGGAAAGACGCGGCGATTTTGGCTAAGGGATGACTTGCTCCATACTCGAGGGGAACGGGTGTATGTTCCTAAATGGGGAAGTTTGAGGAGAGACATCCTCAAAGAATGTCACGACTCGCGGTGGGCTGGCCATCCCGGAGTCGATCGTACCTTGGCATTGGTCGAACGGAGCTACTACTGGCCTCAACTTTACGAGGACGTTCAAGTGTACGTGAGGACTTGTCTTGTGTGCTAACAAGACAAGATAGAGAATCGGCAATTGGCGGGACTGTTAGAACCTTTGCCTACTCCGGAAAGACCCTGGGAAAGTGTTTCGATGGACTTCATTGTTTGTCTCCCAAGATCCGAAGGATGCGGTACGATCATTGTGGTGGTCGACCGATTCTCTAAGTATGGAGTTTTCATTCCAGCTCCGAAGGACTGCACGGCAGACGACAAAGCCCGACTATTCTTCAAGTATGTGGTGAAGTATCTGGGGCATTCCAAAGACAATCGTGAGTGATCGGGACTCACGATTCATCAGGGTTTTGGACCGAGCTGTTCCGGATAATGGGTTCAGACTTAAACTTTTCAACAAGTTTTCACCCACAAACAGACGGCCAAACTGAACGTGTCAATGGCTTACTAGAGCTGTATCTGAGGCACTACGTGAGTGCCAATCAAAGAGATTGGGCCAAGTTGCTGGACATAGCCCAATTCTCATATAACTTGCAGAAGAGCGAGTCCACGAACGAGAGCCCGTTCGAACTCGCAACTGGGCAAGCAACCATTGACGCCCACTTCCATCACTCGGGGGTATCCTGGAAAGAGCCCCGCGGCGTTCAAGTTTGCAAAAGGATGGCATGAACAGACGGATCTGGCCAGGGCATACTTGCACAAGGCGGCGAAGAAGATGAAGAAGTGGGCGGATCAACAAAGGAGGCCCTTGGAATTTCAGGAAGGAGACATGGTGATGCTCAAACTCCTTCCGCGCCAAACCAAGGCACTCAGACAATTGCATAAGGGTTTGGTGCGCCGATATGAGGGGCCTTTCAAAGTACTTAAGAGAGTTGGGAAGGTCTCATACAAATTGGACCTCCCAACTAGCTTACAAAGGCATCCGGTGTTCCACGTTAGTTTGCTCAAGCCTTACCACGAAGACTTGGAAGATACGAGCGGACAACGGGCGGTGCGGACACCAACAGCATCAACGGGCAAGACCTACGATAAAGAGATAGAGAAAATCCACTCTCGTAGAGTCGTGCCAAGAAAGGGCGTAGATCCAAGCCGGGTGGAGTACTACGTCCAATGGAAGAATAGGCCAGTTGAAGAGGCAAGCTGGGAGAAGGAAGAAGATCTGGGGCAATTCTCCAAAGAGATTGAAGAGTACCGGGAAGAAATTGAACGCTACATCCAGCAGTTCGACGAGTTCGAGGAAGCCGAAGACGCAACGAGGAAACCTGACCCCGTGACAAGTGGTATCAGAGCCGAACCGGCCCGTATCCTGAAGACTCGCCGAGCACTCTCGCGAGCAGCGTGATCCCAAGGTGGGAGCTCACAGAGGTGAGTCGACCGATAGTGTCTTGCACGCCTTGCGTCCATAGAGTTGGAGTATCCTAGAGTGTGATACGAGCCGGGCAAGGGAGTACGAAGGAGCGCGTCGGAGCGATCTTGGAAGCCTCCTATCCTTTGGACATTGGGCGAGTGGGTGAGCATCTTGGTAAAGGTGTTGCAACCTGCGGGGAAGCGATGTCCAAGCTGTTGACATTGGGCGAGTGGGAGGGCGTCGAGGTAACGATGCTATCGCCTGCGGGGAAGCGATGTCGACAAGCGCAACGAGGACGTTGCGAGGATTGGGTGGAGGAGAATGTCACGACCCGAGCAGCGTGGTGCTGGCGGGACGTTTCTTAGTGGCACGATTCAGGAATGTATTCGTGCTACGTAAAGGAGAGGGGTTGGTTGAAGCGTAGATGGTGCGCAGCGAGAAGGTTCCAGGCAGTTCGTGGAGGAGAATGGATGGAACCCCTTCGGAGTTCAGACGTGCCGACCCGGTTGAATGTGGGGAGCACACCGCTAGTCGAGGACTTGACGTTGAAGAAGGGATTTGGCCATCCTTACACAAACTGGTCGGGAACTGGAGCCGTTCTCCTGATGAGCCCAGTGGTAGGGCGAAACCAGTCTACGTGCGCTTCAACCCTCAAAGGCTAAACTTAGCGGACCGTGGATAGAGAAGCTAAGTGCCGCAAGGGGTTGAGAGGTGCAGGAAACCTGACCCCGTGACATTAGTCCGCATCAGTTATTCCGCATCAGTGGGCTTAGCTCGGATTTGACCAGGTTTGACTTCCGGATCTGGGCTTATTCCGGATCAGTGGCCTTATTCCGCATCAGTAAGTCCTTATTCCGCATTAGTGGGCTTAGCTCGGATTTAACCAAGTTTGACCGCCGGATTTGGGCTTAGTCCGGATTTGACCAGGTTTGACCTCTGGATCTGGGCTTATTCCGGATCAGTGGCCTTATTCCGCATTAGTAAGTCCTTATTCCACATTAGTGGGCTTAGCTCGGATTTGACCAAGTTTGACCACTGGATTTGGGCTTAGTTCGCATCAGTGAGTCCTTATTCTGCATCAGTGGGCTTAGCTCGGATTTGACCAGGTTTGACTTCTGGATCTGGGCTTATTTCGGATCAGTGGCCTTATTCCGCATCAGTGAGTCCTTATTTCGCATCAGTGGGCTTAGCTCGGATTTGATCACGTTTGACCGCCGGATTTGGGCTTATTCCGGATCAGTGGCCTTATTCCGCATCAGTAAGTCCTTATTCCGCATTAGTGGGCTTAGCTCGGATTTGACCAAGTTTGACCGCCGGATTTGGGCTTAGTTTGGATTTGACCATGTTTGACCGCCGGATTTAGGCTTAGTCCGCATCAACGGGCTTAGTCCGGATTTGACCAAGTTTGACCACCGGATTTGGGCTTATTCCGGATCAGCGGGCTTATTCCGCACTGGTGGGCTTGGTCCGGATTTTGCGTTTCTCTAAAAAATTCCAGGCGTGGGCTTAATCGCCACGTGGCGACTCTACTTGGGTTTCCTTGGGCCTCCCTTGTTTTCACTGTTGTGTAAGGAGAGTGCCTTTGTATATATACTGGGCGAAGGAGAAACAAAACTGGCAATGTGGGACAAACATGCATATGAAGAACCAAAATTCGTGGAAAATTAGCAGATTTCTGGGGCCACTTCAAAAATTCATAACTTTCTCCACAGAGCTCGGATTAGGGCCGAATTGGTCTTGTTTTGCTCAAAATTCTGTTATCTATCTTCTGAAAGTGGATTCACTCCAAAAGGATCATCCATTTAGGATAAAAGTGGGAAATACCGCACAGAGGTACATGATAAAGTGAGCATTCTGCCCGTCTGATTCAAAAATTCATAGTTAATTGCATAGAACTCGGATTACCCTCAAACCAGTTGGAGATGATAGATAAAGATGTTATCTAACTAATGCAATTGACTTTATTCAGATCCAATGAGTATTGAGAAAGTTATTGGCAAACTAGTGCGCTGCGTACTGGCTCTCTCCCCCAAATTTGTACAAGGTTTGGTTGCCAACTTTGAAAAATCATAACTAATTGAATACAGCCTGGAATATTCTAAAACCAATTGGAAATGATAGATAAAGATGTTTTCTAATCAACGCAATTGACTTTGTTGGATTACGATAAGTATCGGGGAAGTTATTAATAAAATAGCGGGCTGCCCACCGGTTGTCCAATTTAACTTGGTACTTTTGTCATAATCATTTCATTTCTCCTCGAAATCAAGTGTGGTCAAGTGCGTTGTTCTCCGAATGTCATCCTCTATCACTTAGTGGTCCTTCGCCAAGTACGGTTGCAATCTAACCTGGTCAAAATGGGGTACAACAGCTGCCCCTCTTTGTGCATTGTTTGTATACAAATGATGTACAAAGATAACCAAATACCCATTTTGAATGGTTAGATCTCCTTGGAGTTTGGCATTGCTGTGAGATTGATGCGGCATTTTTGGTTATGAGGGTGGCTTCTTGGGCCGAATAGCTTCTTGGGCTATGACATCTTGGGTTGATTAGCTTCTTGGGCTATGAGGATGCCTTCTTGGGCCGAATAGCTTCTTGGGCTATGAGGGTGGCTTCTTGGGCCGAATAATAGCGTCTCGGGCTATAAAGGTGGCTTCTTGGGCCGAATAATAGCGTCTCGGGCTATAAAGGTGGCTTCTTGGGCTATGGAGGGTGGCTTCTTGGGCCGAATAATAGCGTCTCGGGCTATAAAGGTGGCTTCTTGGGCCGAATAGCTTCTTGGGCTATGGATAGGTGACTCTATCATGGCTCCCTCTACGAGTTCACTCTAAGAGATCGCTCTACGAGATTACCACTCAAGAGTCATGCTTGGGCTTACGATCTAGGTCTGCCAAGTTTAATTCTTTGATTTTGAAAGGGAATTTTGTTTGTTGAGGGTGAGTCCTCATCTATCTTTGGAGCTTAACTGTTGGTAGATCATGAGATGAATCCTCATGCCATTCTGATATACGGATAATCCTGTGAGTAAGAAGAACAAACATGCTAGGATGTATGGTAATGATGCATGAAGATGCGTGAATGTATGTGACTTTATGATTAAGTTTGTGAATCCTTCTCCTCCGTCGGGAAAGAGGCCAGTGGATGACTTGTGCTTTTTGTTCTCTCTTTGCTCCATGCTCCATCTTTTCTGCATGCTGATATCCCCATGCATGGAATGTTCAAGAAAACTCTGCTTGGGGATTTTTTTTTAAAAGAATTTTGAAAAATGACAAAGAATTTTGAGAAAACTACATCATCATACACAACATGACTCATGCATTATCATAAGAGTTTAACAAGTCTTCCTTTTATAAAACAGAATGACAGGTTTTTAAGATATTGGTCTACAAAGTTGATCAAAATATGCTCAAGACTTGACCAATCCTTCTGTTCGCAGGCTGGCCTTTGATGTAGAGTAACCGATCAGTCCCTCTAAGGTGTTTGAGATTTTATCAGACTGCTTTAGGTGACTTTGGATCCTGGTCCCTTTGTTTGGCTTTGTATTGTACCCTTAGTGCCCTTTCGGGTTTTCACTAAGTCCGCCTTTAATTCTTCTCTCTTTTCACAGAGCTTTGTATTTTACCCTTGACGCCCTTTCGGGTTTTCACCAAGTCCGCTCTTACCTGCGACTTCCTCGTCTTTGTACCAAAATGAGATTTTGTTGCCATTTATATGAAGGAGATGATGAGCGTGAGATTTAGACTCACTTGGGCAAGCTGGTTTTGATTTGGCAAAAGTAGTGAATGTGTCACGCCCCGGATTTCCGACCCGCGGAAACCGGTACGTGACTCCCCATTCACCCACACGGAGGGCAAAGGGATTGGATTACTGGATGCCACACAAGCAAAACTAACAATTACAATAAACAAACAAGCCACATCTTTATTTAATTTCAAACATCAAAGGGGTCACAAACCAACCATGTTCCATACTACAATTCAATCCCTTATTACATTCCCCCCCCCTTTGGGGTTACATAAATTATAAAATTACATTACTGAAGTGAACAATAAAATGAAGATGGTCTTCCACCTTGGTGTATCCACCTAACGCCTGTAAGTCCCTGAAAAACAAGCAAACACAGTAGGAGGGGTGAGCAACCATAGCTCAGTAGGGATCAAGTCTCCCTAACCCTTCCCATGTTCTTAGCGGCTACATGCATGTGCATAGGTGTAGTGACGTGGCAGTATTAAGAAAATAAAGCAATCCACACAAACGGGCGTAACCTCAGCCCCAGCCACACTGGCTAACAAACCACATCTCAAGCAAGTAATTTAACTGCCTCTTTAGGCCACTGATTTAACCGCCTCTCAGGCAAAGTAATTTAATCGCCTCTTCAGGCCACTGGTTTAACCGCCTCTCAGGCAAAGTAATTTAACTGCCTCTTCAGGCCAGATACCACAGTCATGCACACAACATACACCACGGTCACTCAAGCATAAAACCAAACACTTGGTGTGCACCCGTTCACAAGTGCACAAACCCAGCCATTCAGGCAATAGAACAAACACCCAGCATGCATACATACACCAAATCACAAGTCTAGCCACACAGGCATATTATCAAATATGTACTAGGCATATACACACAACAATATTCACACAGGCATTTCATCGAACATGTAACATGCACTGACCACCCAACAACAGAATCACACCAAAATACCATTGAAGGCCAACATCCATATAGGAGATCACACCTATATGGATATATATATATATATATATATATATAATAACAGGTATAGACAAATTCTACCTAAGAACCCTAGGATAGAGAGGGATTAGCAAGAATAGAACCCCTACCTCAAGTAAAATGCAACAACACAGCAATATTCTGTTCCCACGCCGAACGCCGTCTACCCACGAGACACCAACCACCCACGCAAGACGCCCGGCAGCAACCAGGAGCTCTCCTTCCCTCCCTCCCTCTCTCTCTCTCTCTCTCTCTGGGACGGCTGGTGGAGCAACAAACCCTAAACCTAAAACAGAGGGGCTTCTCCTCCTTATATAGACAACACAACATCAAAACGACGTAGTTTTGATTAAGTGAATCCCAAAGATCAAAACGACGTAGTTTTGATGGAACAAGCTATGACCTTCCCACATCCATACACACCAAAATACTCACTATTTGAACTTGGTCCTTTAGGAAGAAATCATCAGCAAAACAAAAGGAAGACAACCATGCAAAAACATGCCTGCACGCGAAAAGCCCATCTCACGTGCATTCTCGCGTGCAGCTCCAAATGGCCTAGAATTTTTCCACAAGCCTTAGAACAACATCAGGAAGGCTCCCACACAAAAATCTCATTGCACGTGAAAAGCATTCTCACGTGCACTCCCAATTGGACTCAAACTTTACCTCTTGCTTGCTTATCAACATACAAGATGATTTAACCAAAGTGTGTGGAAATAAAACTCCCTAAAACCCAACAATTTCCCACCCAAAAAGGCAAAACTGAGACTAACTCCTCACATCCCAAAATACGGGTCATTACATCCTCTCCCCCTTAAGACATTTTGTCCTCGAAAAGAGACAATATGCAAGGAAAACAACACAGCAAGCCACAACACCCAAATGGGCCATACACCGCACATTGTACACAATAGCACATAACACAGTGCCACCACAGTCCATAACCACATGGATCACAATCCATGGAAACACATCCACATTCATAAATACCCTTCAGAAGCACATTTCATTAACACATTCAATATAAATAGTCAAAAGTCGAAAGGAAATACAAATACACCAGCCAATAGCCACCCCTCCACCCTTAAGAGTGTTCGTCCTCGAACAACTCTGGATGTGGCTCATGCATCAAAGACTCCCGTTCCATGTCTCCTCGGTAGGACGTGTCATCCTCGAAAAGACAACACACCTTCCATAATGCACATGCTGATGCACATCGCCCACAACCGTTCACATACCCATGACTGAAGATGTCACACAACAACACACATGAAGGCACATACCCATAGACCCAATACAACACAGCATGATAGGGAAACACATATTCTAAACTCACAAACAACCCTTGCTCTCCTCACCTAACACATGTCACAAGTATTCACATGTCACGACGGTGTAAGACATATATGCCCATCCCCAACACGTTTAACAAATCACATAGGTCACAGACCAACTCACATCATAAAACACCACTACAAGGAACAACTCACAAACAAAACACAACTACACGTTTAACGTTCCACTGTCCATTCGCCAACACCATACAAACTCATCCGCAGGGAGTTTCCTCACAACCTTCCCACCTTTGGACTTTTCGTCCCCGAAAAGAGATCAAGTAGTAAACATCACGAGAAGATCAAAGCAACACATAACACCCATGAGCACAATAAAAACTAGAGCTTGGCCAATTAGCGTGCTAACAACAACTCATGTGAGCAAGTCTGACAACAGTTTACAACGCAGCCATACTCCATATGTAGACCTTACCCTTACAGCAAACACAATGAGGTCAGAATGGAATACAGACAAATGGGATAAGAGCATGATGTAAACCACAATCACAGTCCCACACAAGGATGTCACCACAGCAGTAGCATCATCACTGCTAAAACTGCCTCACTCTATTGCGATACATGCAACAACAGAACCCAACCAATGCCAAAGGGAACTTAAGATGACTGACAATTCAGGACACAACTATATCAGGATGAAGTTTGCCCTCCACCAATTCGGTCACAGTCAACATGACACCCAACAGAGTCCAAGGAGTAACTCAAAACAACAAATTCAGAACCATACTCACAGCAAGACCAAAAACTACTATCTGCTAACACCAGTCACCAACGTTGAGAATCCACTAAAGAACCCGATGAACCAGAACGCCACACAAACAAAACCTCTCTGACTACGGTCAAATAGGGATCCACCAAGGTCCCACACAGCCTTCACTAACCGAGGTTTATGTTACAACCCAGGTGATAACGCCTTACCCAGTCAGCAGACATTCCCTGCGATAAGAATCCTTTGACGATGCGTAGGTACTAATAACATAGTTCTCTCCACCCTAGAAAACTCTCCTACCTGCAACATGACAACAACGGAATCCTCTGTGTCACCATTCACAGGTCACAAGGGAATCCCTTGCCTCCAGGACATACTCTACCTCATGAACCACTAACTCCGCTACACCAACCATCACATTCTATCTCAACACATCAACAAAACACTCAAATGGACCAAGAAATACTCAGGCTTTAGCCTCAGCTTAATGTGATCACTGCAATTTCGCCGGGTAGGCACAAGAAACAAGGCATGCGAACTCCTGATTCGGGACTTTCATGTAGCTCCCAAACACACCAATACCTTGATAGTGTGAACCATCTCCCTTACCGCGTGATACTGCACATGAAAGGTTTCCAAGAGCACAGATGCAGGGCATCCGCCTATCAGCACTGCTCTAAAATATGCACCTTTGTGACATCCGCCCGACATAAATCTCTCCCCAAGGAGTAACACTAATACCCCTTGCAAGCAAAAGTGCCAATTGACTCAATTCTGGGAATCAAACAACCTTTTTCCCAACTTACCAACATTTTAATAACACCGGACAAGGAATAACATAAACAACATCACTTCTAACACTCTTCCTCATCCTTACACCACAATTAACTAATGCACCATGCCTCATCCTTCTCTACGTATAGGTGTCGCAACACCCACACCTAGCAACTCCACTATGTACTTTTACCACTTATACAACACAATGCCACATTTTCTACACACTCTCACACATGCAACGAGGCACAAGACACCTGACGAGTAGAACGTACCAGTTTACACCTTCTCCTCTCCTTTAAACCCACTTCCCACAAGATACAGACCAAAGAACCTACCATGCAAAAGCACACCCGCAGCCCCTAGAGAAATGTTTTCCAGATGTGGGTAAAAAGCCCGAACAAGGCCTACCAAATCTCACTTGCTTTCCTCTGTTTACCAATTGGATGTATCGGCCACGACCCTTGAAACCCACTCACAGTCGATAGTTGAGCTCCAAAACACTTCACATTTTATACGTGTGCATACCCATTTCCCAACATATTCTAGGAACATTACTCAAGGTCTTTCACACACCACAAATATGACACATGGCCACTGCGCGACCATCCAAGAACCCAGAACACCTATATAGTTACGAACCAAAACTTGCAATGACCATTCTAGCCAACAAGATAACACTTCAAGGACTCTAAGAGCAAGCTATACTAGCTGCGTTTTCCACCCTTAACCACAACGCTTGGAAAGGTAACCATAGGAATATCCCTTTCAAGTAGCACTCCAACACATACCTCTATCCACATAAGAACATATCTCTATTATTCAAGGTTGCCAAGGAGGGGTCACACGTTACCCCCAAGCCATCACCTCACGCCTCAAGCTCTACTAGCTAGCAAAAGGTAGCCTACAAGGTTTGATTATTTTAATTATCCATGGTGTCAAAATTGAATACCACTCCCATATAAAACCAACACTCACATATCTATCAGTTACTTATTATCCTTCTAGTGTCATAAATATAAATGTTCATTTTTCTTATTATCATTATATATATATATATATATTATTATTTTTTACAAGTCACCAACCGCGTCAATTAGCAATGCTAACTCAAACGATTTCCTAAACTTCACCAAACGGCAAACTGTGGCTTAAAAGCCCTACAAACAAGAATACCCCTTTATTACAAGTGTCTTAATTTAATTGCTAGAAACTCAAGAATCAAAGGTCCACCCATCCTCACCCAAGTCAGTACGAGACTCAACCAATCACTATCTTCTGGAGATGTCCTACTTTTCCACAGATACAACACTAATATTGCTTCCTGCTACACTCTTTTCCAATGTCCCGGTTGTCCACAGCAAGAACAACCCTCTAAGCAACTGGTCTCAAATTGATTTGTTGGGGGTTGACCCCCGTCTCGAAACTTGTGGCCATCCTCTGATCGCCCCCCTCTGCCTCATGGATCCTTTCTGCTAATCAGGACAATAATGCTTCAGTTGATCTTCATCCAAGTTTCCCCAAATGGTGCGGGTTGACAACTCTCGGCATGCCTCGAGCCTACAGCTCTCCCACTCGCCCAGCCTAGGTGGCGAACTCTTTTGTCGTACGGGTCGTAGTTTTTAGAGGTTGGGTACACGAGGAGGTAGCGCTCTAGGTTAACACTCAACGATCCCAATACTATTACCGACTAGGCGCTTTGAGCCATAACTAATCTCAACACACGCATTATCACCACACAGATTCACAGACTGACATTTCATAGATTATACAAGTGCACACCTTCACATTGAACATATCATTTATACTCAAGTGAATATCTCATCGTTTCGAACACCACATCGCTTATTCCACACAGTACCATACAAGGGCACACACTTAAGCATTCACATATCTCACCTAGTCATTTTCAGAATATCAACAGTATTATCACAACTAATTTTATTTATTTATTTATTTTCAGTTCACATTTCACAAGCTTCAAGTTCACAAGCACACAGTTTCAATACCACAAATTCTTTCCCATGCTTTCATGCTCAAATCATCACAAAATTTCAGAGTTGTACAATTAAAATGTTATTACGTTAAATTCCCCCCAGTTATCCATATCGGGTCTTACTTCCTCTACCCCATTTATCAATTCTCCTCTCACGTGGCATTACTCACATTTCACACACTGCATCAATCAACATTGCACACAGTTCAATTCACAGTGCACACAACTCAAATAATCAAGGACCTTTCCTTATAGTCATGCTCAAGGTATTTCAAGAAAAAAAATCAGAGTTGCACAGTTCATATCTTGTCACATTATTCACAATTTTCTTTTATCACAATTACAATTTTAACAGTTATCCACACCTTCACACACAACAACAAATGCAACTAGTTCCCTAATGCCAATGCATGCAAATCCTACCTCAGGTCTGGACTACCCCAAGTACACCTTAGAGGCTCAAAGAGGACCGTGTTGATCAGGCACATCCCTCCAGGTTCCTCCAAAGGACTCAAGATAACCAGATCCGCCCACTACCCTAGGCCAACTAGACCATGCTCTGATACCATATTGTCACGCCCCGGATTTCCGACCTGGGGAAACCGGTACGTGACTCCCCATTCACCCACACGGAGGGCAAAGGGATTGGATTACTGGATGCCACACAAGCAAAACTAACAATTACAATAAACAAACAAGCCACATCTTTATTTAATTTCAAACATCAAAGGGGTCACAAACCAACCATGTTCCATACTACAATTCAATCCCTTATTACATTCCCCCCCCTTTGGGGTTACATAAATTATAAAATTACATTACTGAAGTGAACAATAAAATGAAGATGGTCTTCCACCTTGGTGTACCCACCTAACGCCTGTAAGTCCCTGGAAAACAAGCAAACACAGTAGGAGGGGTGAGCAACCATAGCTCAGTAGGGATCAAGTCTCCCCAACCCTTCCCATGTTCCTAGCGGCTACATGCATGTGCATAGGTGTAGTGACGTGGCAGTATTAAGAAAATAAAGCATTCCACACAAACGGGCGTAACCTCAGCCCCAGCCACACTGGCTAACAAACCACATCTCAAGCAAGTAATTTAACTGCCTCTTTAGGCCACTGATTTAACCGCCTCTCAGGCAAAGTAATTTAACCGCCTCTTCAGGCCACTGGTTTAACCGCCTCTCAGGCAAAGTAATTTAACCGCCTCTTCAGGCCAGATACCACAGTCATGCACGCAACATACACCACGGTCACTCAAGCATAAAACCAAACACTTGGTGTGCACCCGTTCACAAGTGCACAAACCCAGCCATTCAGGCAATAGAACAAACACCCAGCATGCATACATACACCAAATCACAAGTCCAACTACATAGGCATATTATCAAATATGTACTAGGCATATACACACAGCAATATTCACACAGGCATTTCATCGAACATGTAACATGCATTGACCACCCAACAACAGAATCACACCAAAATGCCATTGAAGGCCAACATCCATATAGGAGATCACACCTATATGGATTTATATATATATATATATATATAATAGCAGGTATAGACCAAATTCTACCTAAGAACCCTAGGACAGAGAGGGATTAGCAAGAACAGAACCCCACCTCAAGTAAAACGCAACAACACAGCAATATTCTGTTCCCACGCCGAATGCCGTCTACCCACGAGACACTAACCACCCACGCAAGACGCCCGGCAGCAACCAGGAGCTCTCCTTCCCTCCCTCCCTCTCTCTCTCTCTCTCTCTCTCTCTCTCTCTCTCTCTCTTGACGGCTGGTGGAGCAACAAACCCTAAACCTAAAATAGAGGGGTTTCTCCTCCTTATATAGACAACACAATATCAAAATGACGTAGTTTTGATTAAGTGAATCCCAGCATCAAAACGATGTAGTTTTGATGGAACAAGCTATGACCTTCCCACATCCATACACACCAAAATACTCACTATTTGAACTTGGTCCTTTAGGAAGAAATCATCAGCAAAACAAAAGGAAGGCAACCATGCAAAAACATGCTTGCACGCGAAAAGCCCATCTCACGTGCATTCTCGCGTGCAGCTCCAAATGGCCTAGAATTTTTCCACAAGCCTTAGAACAACATCAGGAAGGCTCCCATACAAAAATCTCACTGCACGTGAAAAGCATTCTCACGTGCACTCCCAATTGGACTCAAACTTTACCTCTTACTTGCTTATCAACATACAATATGATTTAACCAAAATGTGTGGAAATAAAACTCCCTAAAACCCAACAATTTCCCACCCAAAAAGGCAAAACTGAGACTAACTCCTCACATCCCAAAATACGGGTCATTACAGAATGACTATTTGGAATTCTTTTGCAAGATAAGAAAGCCCTTTTTTTGGCCCTTTGGTGTTGTCTTTTTGCTTTTACTTAGGGAAAGGCTCCCTAAATGATAAATAAGTATAGAGAAAAGGTTCATGAACATGGAGAATTCTTTCAATAACTGGCAATTTCAAATCCACTTTGGTACAAGAGCAGAAATTAAACATAAAATTTCTTTACAGCATCACTGTTTACAGGGTTCGGGAGTTCATCTCCATCCATTTTGGTGAGGACGAGTGCACCACCCGAGAATGCTCTTTTTACAACGACATCAGATAGTATTTGCTTATGCAAGAGTACCCAGCAGAGGCTTCTGAGTCTGATAAAAGAAATATCCGAAGGTCTACATCCAACTATTATTTCAATGGCTCGCTTCTGTATAAGAGAAACCATGATATGGTATTACTGGAGTGTGTGGCAAAAGAAGAGTCAATACAGATAATGAAAGAAGTGCACGAAGGGGAATGCGGTTCACATGCAAACGGACATGCATTAATAAGACAAATCATGCGAATGGGCTATTATTGGGTCACCATGGAGAAAGATTGCATTAAATATGTGCGCAAATGCCTCAAGTGTCAAATTTATGGCGATAAGATCCAAGTACCACCATCCAAACTGCATGTGATGGTTTCCCCATGGCCGTTCTCACTTTGGGGCATCGACGTTATTGGACCAATATCTCCGAAAGCTTCCAATAGACATCGTTTCATTTTGGTGGCCATCGATTACTTTACCAAGTGGGTAGAAGCAGCGTCATATGCTAGTGTTACACAAGCTATGGTACTTAGATTTATGCAGAATAACATTATATGTCGATATGGGCTTCTAGAGCAGATCATCACGGACAATGCCGCCAACTTGAACAGTCGGATGATGGGTAAGTTGTGTGAAACATACAAAATTCAACATCGCAACTCAACTCCCTATCACCCCAAGATGAATGGAACAGTCGAGGCAGCCAATAAGAACATTAAAAACATTATCAGAAAGATGACTGAGACATACAAAGATTGGCACGAGAAGCTACCATATGCTTTGCATGCTTACCGCACCTCGGTACGTACATTAACTGGGATAACTCCATTTTCTTTGGTTTATGGCATGAAAGCAGTTCTACCTGTCGAAGTAGAGATACCTTCCCTCCGAGTACTCAAGGATACTCAACTCGAAGAAGCAGAATGGGCCCGAAGCCGTTATGAGCAGTTAAATTTAAATGAAGGCAAGCGTTTGGCAGCAGTTTGTCAAGGACAGTTGTATCAACAGAGAATGATGAATAATTACAATAAAAAGGTGAAGCCTAGAAGCTTTTAAGAGGGTGATCTCGTCCTCAAGAAGATCTTACCAATCCAGCATGACCATAGAGGCAAGTGGACTCCTAATTATGAAGGCCCATATGTTGTGAAAAAAGCATTCTCAGGAGGCGCATTGATCCTTTCCAAAATGGATAGAGATGAGCTTCCTAATCCGGTGAATAGTGATGCCGTCAAAAAGTTTTATGCTTAACTCTCATACCTCCCAACAAGACTCACATTCCTGTAATGAGCGGACTTGGTGAAAACCCGAAAGGGCATCAAGGGTAAAATACAAAGCTCCAATAAAAGACAAAAAAGAAACAAGGGCAGACTTGGTGAAAACCCGCAAGGGCATCAAGGGTAAAATACAAAGCCAACAATAAATCTTGAAGGATAAAATCAGTCAGAAGTTGAAAGGATCAGAAGCTCAAAAAATAAGGTCCTTTGCAAATAATGGAAGCAATAGTGGAAGACTTGGTCAAACCTAAGGCACACTCAAATCAAATTTGTACATTATGCTTTTAAGACTTGTAATTCTGTTTATCGGATGATAACAAGTGGCATTTTATATGATATAAGTATGTTTTGTGGAATTAAACCTACAAAAAACCTATTTTCATCTCCCTAATCATGTTTCATCGTCTTCATCTCACATTTAATTAGAATATTTTAAATCCCCAATAAGCTCCTTTGGCATTACCTTATGAGTAGGGACAAGCTCAAAAACCTCAAACCAGTCAAGCTCCTCAACTCAGAGTACCAATATTTACATGGAGTACCAACATATCCAGCCTATGCCCAAGTCAAGCTCCTCAACACAGCGGGGCTAAGTTAACCAAGCCCCCCATCCACAAAAAGGGAGTTCCCCAGCAAAGATGGAAAGGTCCCCCCAGCCAGAGAGGAAAAGAGTTCCCTAACAAATTGGATGTTAACCAAACTCTCCAGCAGCATGGAGATGAACCCCCAACCCATATTGGGTTATTAGCCATACATTTCACTATGCATCCCCGCATACACCACATTGCATTCCATGCATTATTTGCATTCATTCAGCATATTCTGCAATTTCAGGAATGTCATCGTCTCTAAAGATCCCAAAAGCTCATCCAACAAGCTGCTCATTGAACTTCTCCTCCTCTAAAAGTTTCCTCTGTTCAATTTTGCAAGTCTTTCTTGAGCTATTTCCTCAAAGCACCCTTTTGACACTCAAACAAACTTCCCCTCCTTTTCGGGTCACCTCGTAGAGCGATCTCCTTGAGTGAACTTGTAGAGGGAGCCCGAGTTGGGTGGCCTCCCAAACTCATTAATCCCTCAAAACATTTCTCCCAAATACCAATCGATGTTTCCGATTCAAGCCTATCGTTGCTGTGGGCTTTTCAGTTTCCAGTTTAAGCCTATTACGTTGCTATAGGCTTTCACTTTCCGATTCAAGCCTATTATGTTGCTGTAGGCTTTCACTTTCTAATTCAAGCCTATCATGTTGCTGTAGGCTTTCACTTTCCAGTTCAAGCCTATCATTGCTGTGGGCTTTCCATTTTCAGTTCAAGCCTATCGTTGCTGTGGGCTTTACATTTTCAGTTCAAGCCTATTGTTACTGTGGGCTTTTCATTTTTCAGTTCATGCCTACCGTTACTGTGGGATTTTCCATTGTCAGTTCAAGCCTATCGTTACTGTGGGCTTTTCATGTTTCAGTTCATGCCTACCGTTGCTGTGGGATTTCCCATTTTCCATTTTCAGTTCAAGCCTATCGTTGTTGTGGGCTTTACATTTTCAGTTCAAGCCTATCATTGCTGTGGGCTTTTCATTTTTTAGTTCATGCCTATCGTTGCTGTGGGCTTTTCAATTTTCAGTTCAAACCTATTACGTTCCTGTAGGCTTTCAATATTCAGTCCAAGCCTATCGTTACCGTAGGCTATCGATTTTCAGTTTAAGCCTATCATCGCTGTGGGCTTTCAATTTTCAGTTCGAGCTTATCTTTGCTGTAGGCTTTCCATTTCTAGTATCTTTGTCTTATGGGCGGTAATCCTACGGCCTCTGCAACACGTTGTACACCCAACCAGTACTCTCCTTTTGCTTCAGAGCCAGGTAAGTCAGGTAAGTGCTCCAACCCGTCCAAAATGATTCCCTTTTATCTTTGTACACTGTTTGTATACAAACAATGCACAAAGAGGGGTAGCTGTTGGACCCCATTTTGTCCGAGTTGGACATACATATTCATTTTCAGCTTTATATTATTCCATAGCTGTCATTGACTTTGTATAGAAAAATAAAGAGGCGTGACTGTTAATTTAAAGGGTGCGACGTTAATTATTCACAAAATAAAAATAAAAATAAAAAATAAAAATAAAACAACAAAAACAATAAAAAAGTATAAAACCAGCAAATAAAAAAAACATTTTTAGGGCCGGATATGCGTCTACATTTTGTATTTTTTAAACAGCATTTTTTGCACCAAAATAAAAACCCCAACGGTTACAGCACTGTTCCAACGGTCACGACACTGTTCCAACGGTCACGACACTATTTCCAACGGCTATATTCTCCACCAACGACCACTTTTCCATTCTATAAATACACCCTCATTCCCCTCCTTCACTCACACAACTTCCATTCTACCACTCTTCAAACTCTCTTCTTCAATTCTCCACGTTTTTGTCTCCTTATCTGTGAAAATGGTTGACTGGGCGAAGTACGTGCTGACGGTGCTGGTGCGGGCGTGCACTATTGTGTATCCTATGATGGGCGGCGCTTTCATACCCCTACTTGCTTTCACCATCCTCTTGTATGTAATGGCAATGGCCACAAAATATATTTTAGGCTAAACCATGTAATATCTCCACTACGGAGTCCTAAATAAATTGCACTTTGCATGTTTATGTTATACGTGTGTGTGTATATATACATATATATGTTAAATAAATAAATAAATAAAATCGTCCCAACGATCAGTTGTGGCCGACATAAGATTCAAAAAAAAAAAAATTCATGAATAGTACTCAGGGTACTGTTCATGTCATTATTCGTGAATAGTACCCAGGGTTACTGTTGCATGAATAGTATCCGGGGTTACTGTTGCATGAACAGTACCCCCACACCCCTTATTTGACTTCTTAATAATAATAATCATAAAAATCAAAAAAATGGAAGTCCCACATTGGACGTTTTACAAAATTTCCTTCTCCATGTCTCCTATATAAAGGGTTCCTCTCCCTTTCTACAAACATACCAACATCAAATACACAAAACTCTAAAAAAGAGAATAGAGTGTAAAATTAATCTTTTTCCTTCTTTTGCAGAAAAAAGAGGCATTCAGGAGGAGGGCGCCTTTGGTCCGCATTATTTTAGGTTTTTTATTCCTTTCCTTCTTTTGTTTTAATTATTATTTTGTTTGTAAATTAGTAGTTAGTTTGTAATTTAGCATAATTAGCTAGTTAGTTAGTTTTTAAATTAGTTTGTAATTAAATTAGTAGTTAGTTTGTAATTAAATTTAGCATAATTAGTTAGTTAGTTACTTTTTAAATTAGTTTGTAATTCTAAGTAGTATATTTAAATTAGCATAATTAGTTAGCTAGCATTTAATTAGCATAATTTATTTAGTGTAAATAATCTAATGTGGTTGTATATATTTATTTAATTTTCGTTAAAAAAACAGATCACACAAAAAAAACAAATAAATAAATAAATAAATAAATAAAACAAGTTATCTGCAGTTCGGGCCAGTGGTCTTTGGTGTCATACTATTCAAGCCGGTGTTGCCACCATCAGAATCAACGATTATCATAACCTTGTTAAAGCTAATGTCGATCTTATATATGTATATTTATAATCAGTCCTATAATTGTAACTTGCTACAAATGTAATTTTTTTTATTTTTGGGTTTCTTTGTAATTGTTTTATCATTTTCATGGAGTTGTAAATTGTAAATAAAAAAAAGAGGATAGAGACCAACCAAAAAAAAAAGAGTGGTTTTGTTTTGTTTATGTCACAATCACACACGTCACATTTATTTCGATATGTAAAAGAAAATTGTTTTCAATTTGTTAAAGCAAAAAAATTGTTTTTACAAAAACAAAAACAAAAAAAAACTGTTTTTGAACCAAAAACCAAAAAAAAAAAATGGAAAAAAGCATACTTCAATTAAAGCAAAAACTTTAAGATTTCCTTTAAAAATTTAGGGTAAATCAAATTTAACCATAAACTTGACAAATAACTTAGCTAAATAAAAAACGTAGACTTTCTAAGAAAACCAGTGTCTCAACCCAATCACGACAGCAATAATAAATAAAGACCTCCTTTTTTGAAAATAGATACCGAAAGGGCGTTGTAGGGGTGCTAATCCTTCCCTCCACGTAACCAACTCCCGAACCCTTCTCTGATAACGTAGACCACACCTTTAAACTACTCAAAGTAGAGGGTATCTGACTGTACCCCAAAAACAGTTGGTGGCGACTCTAAAATTCTCACTATTGGTTTAGTTTGAGCCCACCCCAAAAGGGCCCGGACGAAAACCGGTGATGACACATGGGGGTCGTTGGGTTGATTTCAGAAAAAGAACAGGCAAAAATGATGATGAATAGTACCCTGGGTGAACTTTAGGGTCGAAGTTCACAGTCAGTAGTTTCGTAGTCAGTAGTTGTGTAGTCGATGGTCTGTGTAGTCGGCGACTTCGCAATCAACGATTGCGTAGTCAACGATTTGCGATCAACGACTTTGTAGTCGATAGGCTGCGTAGTCAGTAGCTTCGTAGTCAGCAGCTGCGCAGTCAGTAGCTTTGCAGTCAGCAGCTTCGTAGTCCGCAGTTGCATAGTCCGCAGCATCGCTTCGCAGCTCCGAGTCAGTGTAACTGCACTGGACTGGACCACTGGACCATTTACGTTATAACCTTTAAGTCTCTCTACACCTAAGTATTATACTTAAGTTACAATGTAAATAACAAAATACCTCCCTTTCGGATTCAATGAAAATTTCTAGAAAATTAAATTCCACTCCTTCAAAATGTGAAAATTGGGATTTAGGACAAAATCTCGGAAAAATCCAGTTTTTCATAGAGGTGCATTTTTGGAAAGTGGGGTTAGACATCTCATAAAAATCCCCGAAAATCAGATTATCTTAGTTATGATATGGAGACCCAATGCTAGAACTTTTTATTGCAAGAAAACAATTGCTATGAGTATCTTCTTCCTTGGTCAAGGCATAAGGATCGATTTGTGAAGACTAGCCTCAATTATAAAGGGATTGTTGTGAACCTTAATGCCATATTGGTGTTGGTATGTTAGTTTGAGGATTTGGGGCTTGGACTTCATGACTTGTTTGTGTTCTCACCGTGAGGCATAGGTGATACTATGTGGTTGATGTGACAGGCTAAGGCCTGGGTTGAGCCGCTGAGCTCATGGAGCTAGGGCTGAGTGTCCTGAGCTGAGATCCCGTTGAGGATCGTGTTGAGTCGTTGAGCTCGTGGAGCTAGGGCTTAGTGCCTTGAGCTGGGATCCTGTTGAGGATTGTGGACAAGTTGTCCTGTGTGGGCAGGCTGGGTCCTGATGTTTGTTTGCAGGCTGAGTCCTGATGATTGTGTACACTACATGATGCACGAAAAGAGTATTTACTCTCTTCCTTTAAAATCTGAAATCTGTCACATCTAAAGCATTTACTCTCTTCTCAGATCTGTTTGATAGTTCATAAACACTTTTATACTTTTATGTCATCTTCTCCATTAATATCCTAGCATAGTCATCTCTTGTTAACTCTACCAGTTATCAGTCAAGCTTCCACGAAAAGAGTCTATTCACCCCACTCTAGACACTCTTTAGGACCTACTGGCATCACCCGGTGTCGTTCGGGCTCGTGACTGGCTTGAGATACTCCTTTGGATGGAGATTTGGTCATTGACCCATCATTGCCATAGCTCGCACAGAACCAAAAAGAGAGATAGAAAAATAGAGTCGCCACCAAACAAAGATGAAGGTGTGTTTAGCCACCTAGGAGGGTCTACGGTTCCAGAGAATAGGTTCAGGAGTCGGTTACGTGTGGGGAAGGAAGAAAAGCTTTTGCACCCCACAACACCCAAAATTGGTACCTAGTCTTTGTCTATGGGTGTTTGCTTATTTTAATTTTCCTTTCTTTTCTTTTTATTTCATTGCAAAAACTGTGGCGGTTTTATTTGAAAAAGAATGTTATTCTTTTGTTTTATCGAGGAAAACAGAAAGAAAGCCAGTAGCATGAAGAGCACAGCATGGAGCTCGGATTCATTACCACAGTTGATGTTGGCCAGGTGGTGAAGACATAAGCAATAGGACTTAATCTCACAACCACAGAAGCCTGGGTTTGTTTAAAAAGAATTTGGGGTTTTATCTTAAAAATGAAAAAGTAGGGTCTGATGTCGTGAAGAGCATACTGTGAAGCTCAGATTCACTACCAGATTCAATGTTAGCCAAGTGGCAAGGATATGAGCATAAGATCTCAATCCCACAGCCACCGAGCCTCTCAAAACGATTTTACATTTTTGGAATAAAGAAAGTGAGATTGGTATAATTTATGATGAAGACTTTAAGAGAAGAGGGGAATAAAACATGGAAATCAATGTTGATGTTCCTGCTAGCTTTACTCCTCTTTGAATGCTCGAGGGACGCGGAGACGAAAATCCAGCAAGGGTGGTGAAAGATGTCTTCTTCAGCTCCAACCAGCAAAATCTGTCGAATTCTTGGAGCTTCTCTCTCAAACTCTCTATGTTGCTGTAAGGACCCGTGTTTGGGGTTCTGGGAGAGAGCCATGTGATGGAATGCACATCGAGGGATGTGAATATTAGTACGACGACGTATTCGTCGAATAGAGAGTTTTGACAATAATTGGGCTCGATTTGGAGTTGGGACCCTGTGAGGGTAATTTTGATATTTTAATGAATTAAATGTGGGAAAGTATAAATAGGGCAGTGAAGAACTCAAATCCCTAAGTGTCTTACGTGCTTGCCTTTCTAGAGAGAGAAATATAAGAGGACCTGGGAGGTGAGATTTGTTCAGAGCCTGAGAGGCTATTGTGCCTGAGAGGTAATATTGTGCCTGAGAGGCAATATTATGCCTGAGAGGCACTGCTGTGCCCGAGGGGCAGTATTGTGTGCGTGAGAGGCAATGTTTGGGATTACCTGAGAGGTTTTCTTTCATTTCAATATGTGTACATGATTGAGTTGGTGATATATATGTATATGTAGCATTACATGAGCACATGCCTACACTAGTTTATGAGTTGGGATGGGTCGGGGAAACATAATCCCTACTGAGCTGTGGTTGCTCACCCCTCCTATTGTGTTTGTTTTTGTTTGTTTCAGGTGCTTACAGGAGCTAGGAGGTTCACCAGAGGTGAAGACCTTGTATGTGTTTGTTTATTTTGTTGTATTATAAAAAAAAAAAACTATGTGGTAACCCCGTGGGGGAAAGAACATGTATGTATGTGTGTTTGTACTGTGCTTTGAAATGCGATTTTAGTATATGTGTGATATGGTTTAGGGACGGCACCCGTGCTAAGGTCCCTTTCTCGGTGTTCTCACCAACCCCTTGTCCCTTCGGGTGCGGGCATGGGGATTCACTAACCAGTTTCTGTGGGTCGGAAATCCGGGGCGTGATAGATGGTATCAGAGCATGGTCTAGTTGGCCTAGGGTAGTGGGGTGATTGATTACTCTTGAGTTCTTTTGAGGGGCATAGAGGGACGTGCCTGATTAACACGATCCTGTATGAGCCTCTGAGGCATACTGAGGGTAATTAGTTATTGTGTAGGTGTGCATGCATGGATAGGCACTAGTTTGCATTGAGAATGTGAAACTGATTTGATGTGCTATATATGATGATATGAATAACTGTGTGACAGTATAGACATGTGTGACAGCTTATATATGTGCCATATGTGTGATTGACCCATGTGATGGGGATGGACTAGAGATTGAACCTTTGTTTCTTTGTGTAGTGAAAATGCCTCCGAGGAGAGTGCTGCGTGCGTCTGAGGCAATTGGTGATGAGTCTTCCACCCATGTGGGACCGGATACGGGGCAGTCCGTTTGGGGAAATGAGTTGTTGGCATAGCTTGTGGCCCAAGTGGGGGCGTTGAGGGAAAGTATTGGGGACGAGGTTCGGGAAGCGGTGCGTTGTGAGTTAGCGGCACAGCAAGTGGTTCCACCACCACCCAGAGAGGAGTCCCAGCGTGAGGATAGGGTTCAACGCGAGGCAGTGGAGACCCGACATGTTGATGAGGATGTGGTCACGAGGTTCCGAAAGGAACAACCGAGTAAATTCCTGGGAGGGGGTGATCCAGTGGCTGCAGAGCACTGGCTGAGGCATATTGAGCACTTATTCTCCTTTCTCATAGCGCGGGAGGAGGATAAGGTGAGATTGGCGATGAGAGACGATTGGAGGGTGAAGCCCTGGAGTGGTGGCTTAGTGTTGCTGGGAGCCGTGATGTGCAGATGATGCTGTGGGATGAGTTCCTTCAGTTATTTCATGATCAGTTCTTCCCTGAGTCCGTGAGGTGGTAGAAGAGGGAAGAGTTTGCTGGTCTGAGGCAGGGGTCGAGGACAGTGTCAGAGTATGAGCGGGAGTTCAGGAACCTGAGTAGGTTTGCTCCAGAGACTGTGGCCCAGGATGACTTAAAGGCCCATAAGTTTACCTTGGGTTTGAGGCCTGCCCTCAAACAGAGAGTTGAGGCATTCTGTCTGAGGACATATTCAGAGACAGTGGAGACGGCCCGTATTATTGAGAGGGGTCTCGACGAGGGGAGATAGGCCCATCAGGGACGACATCTCCAGAGTGGATCTGATTCCAAGAGGCCTAAGATAGAGTTTGGGAGCAGCTCTAGAGAGAGGGGTCAGGCTCCAGTGGTGCCAGCGAGGTCCCACCTTAGTGGGAGACAGGGGGGTTCGACGGGTTGTCCACCAGGAGGTTATTTGTGTTGTGGGGATCCAGGACACTGCAAACGGGAGTGTCCCCGGAGACATTTGACATGCCGCACTTGTGGGTGAGAGGGGCACTTAAGTAGAGTGTGCCGTAGCAGAGGTAGTACGTGCGGTGTTGGAGGGGTAGCACAGAGTGTCCGAGGTGACACCCAGTTTAGAGCTCTAGGGGAGAGACCAGCTCGTCAATGGCAGGGCGGTCAGGCAGGTTCTAGTCATTCTAGACCCCAGGGGAGGCCAGAGAGGCAGCCACATGGAGGTGAAAGGGTCCAGAGTGGGATCCGCACAGAGGAGAGAGGACAGAGGAGCGAGGCTACTGGTAGTGTAGCTCAGGGCAGAGTGTTTGCCTTGACCACGACACCGTAGGAGGAGGCAGAGGTTCCATCCTCAACTACCGAGGGCGGGGCAGGACCTTTAGTTGTATGAGGTACGATTTTGATTTCTCACACACTTGTATCTGTTTTATTTGATACGGGTGCATTGTGTTCCTTTGTTGCTGAATCTGTAGTGAATAACCTTAGCTTAGAGAGTGGTGCAATTGAGAGGGCATTGTCTATTGAATCACCAGTGGGTGGTATCTACGAGGTGCGACAGGTGAGTCGCCAGTGTATTCTCACCATGGGTGATGTAGAGTTGTCATTTGACTTATATGTCATGCGTTTGAGGGCATTTGATTTGATTTTGGGCATGGATTGGTTGAGAACCTTCCAAGCTACTATTGATTGTTATAGATGGCGGGTATGTTTTGTGTCACCGACAGGGCTTCCTTGCACCTTGTTGGGTGAATGGGATCGTGAGGCGAGTCGAGCTGGACCGATGGTGGAGCAGTGGGGCGCCATTACTCATAGATTGGCGGCACTCACATTTGCCGAGGGGAATGTAGAGAAGAGAGTATGGCCAGTGGTCATGGACTAGTTCCAGGATGTGTTTCCAGAGGAGTTGTGGAGTCTACCACCTAAGAGGGGTATAGAGTTTTGCATTGAGTTGCTACCAGGGGTAGGGCCTATCTCGTAGGTGGCCTATCGGATGGGGCCTGTAGAGTTAAGAGAGCTGCAGAAACAACTAGAGGAACTGGAGGGCAAGAGATTTATTCGACCGAGTACTTCGCCTTGGGGTGCTCCAGTACTTTTTGCCAAGAAAGCAGATGGGACGTTGCGGTTGTGCATTGATTACAGAAAACTAAACCAAGTAACGGTAAAGAACAAATACCCATTGCCTTGAATAGATGTTTTGTTTGATCAGTTGAGCGGGGCTTAGTGGTTTTCAAAGATAGATTTGAGATCAGGATATCATCAGTTGAGAGTCAAAAAGGAGGACATCTCCAAGACTGCTTTTCGGTGTCGATATGGGCATTATGAGTGGTTGGTGATGCCTTTTGGGCTCACTAATGCACCTGCGGTATTTATGCAGTTAATGAACCGGGTGTTTGCTCCTTACTTGGATTCCTTTGTGGCGGTATTGATTGATGACATCCTTGTGTACTCCAAGACCAGATTGGAGCATGAGGAACATTTGGTTATAGCTTTGCAGACATTTAGGGAGCATCAGCTGTATGCCAAGTTCAGTAAGTGTGACTTTTGGATGCAGGAAGTGCATTTCCTTGGCCATGTGGTATCAGCTGGAGGAGTCCGAGTGGACCCAGCTAAGATTGAGGCAGTGTCATCGTGGAGGAGGCCAGTGAATGTGTTTGAGATTAGGATCTTTTTAGGCTTGGCAGGGTATTATCGGCGCTTTGTGGAGGGGTTCTCTCGTTTGTTAGCACCTTTGATAGCATTAACTCGGAAGGGGGTCAAATTTGAGTGGACTGACAAGTGCCAGCAGGCTTTTGAGACTTTGAAAGCCTGGTTGACCACCGCGCCAGTGTTGAGGTTACCACGAGAGGGGGTGCCTTATGAGGTATATTGTGATGCATCCAGAGTAGGCCTAGGGTGTGTGCTGATGCAAGAGCGCAATGTGATTGCGTATGGTTTGAGGCAGTTGAAACCTCATGAATTGAACTACCCCACGCATGATTTAGAGTTGGCGGCGGTGATCTTTGCCTTAAAGAGTTGGCAACATTATCTTTTGGGGGACAGGTTTGTGGTGTACACAGACCATCGGAGTCTTCAGTATATCTTTACCCAGAAGGATTTGAACCTAAGGCAGCGTCGATGGATAGAGTATCTACAGATGTTTGATTTTACCCTTGCGTATACCCCTGGTAAGGGGAATGTGGTGGCAGATACTCTGAGTAGGAAGAGCAAGGCCGAGGTGGCTATGAAAGAGTGGAAACTGATGGAGCAGTTGGCTATATTGCAGCTCCAGCCTAGTACCTCTGAGAGAGGAATGGTTTTGAGCCCTATTGTTGTGGTGCCTGAGTTATATCAGCGAGTCGGAGAGGGACAATTGGGGGATAATAAGTGCGAGGCACTCTGTGCACGGATTTTAGCTGGGGAACTAGCAGGAGATTGGGCCGAGGGTCCTGAGCATGAGTTAACCTTTTAGGGGCGTCTGATTGTGGCGTCTCCTCTTCATAGGGATGTGATGAGGGAGTTCCATCAGTCCAGAGTTGCTGTTCATCTAGGAGGCACCAAGACGTACCATTCTCTTCGGAGACATTTTTGGTGGCCTAGGATGAAGAGGGATGTGGCAGAGTTTGTTTTTGCATGCCTTACCTGCCAACAGGTAAAGGCAGAGCACCAGCGTCCAGCGGGTATGTTGCAGCCCTTAGCAGTGGCAGAGTGGAAATGGGATCACATTACGATGTATTTCGTGACAGGACTTCCACCTACCTCGTGGAGGAAGGACATGATTTCGGTTATTGTGGATTGGCTGATGAAATCAGCCCATTTCCTAGCTACAAGGGAGCGGGATCCTATTGGGGCTTTGAGCCAGCTGTATATTAGTGAGATCATGAGGTTGCATGGGGTGCCCTCATCTATTGTATCGGATAGGGATGCGAGGTTTACATCCCGCTTTTGGGCAGGTTTGCAGGAGGCTTTGGGGACAAAGCTGAACTTGAGTACAGCTTTTCATCCTGAGACGGATGGTCAGTCTGAGAGGATGATCCAGACCTTGGAGGATATGCTGTGAGCATGTGTGTTGGATTTTGGGGGTTCATGGGCCACGCACCTACCATTGGTGGAGTTTGCTTACAACAACAACTATCAGGTGTCCATTGGGATGGCACCATTTGAGGCATTGTATGGGAGGCCTTGTCGGTCTCCATTGTGTTGGACTGAGGTGGGCGAGGTTGCTCTCTTGGGACCACAGCTGGTCCAGGAGGCCACCGAGAAGGTGAAAATGATTCGTCAGCGTCTTTTGACGGCCCAGGAGTAGCGAAAATCCTATGCGGATCAGAGGCGGAGGCCTTTAGAGTTTTCAGTGGGCGATCATGTATTCCTCCGTGTGTCCCTGAGGAAAGGACATCGACGGTTTGGGAAGGGTTCCAAACTATCGCCGAGATTTATTGGCCCTTTTGAGATTCTGGACCGAGTTGGTCCTGTGGCGTATCGATTGGCTCTTCCGCCACGATTGAGCAGGATGCACAATGTGTTCTACGTGTCGCAGTTGCGCAAATATCATCCAGACCTAGCTCATATGATCGATTGGGGTGATCTAGATATTACTGATGATATCTCTGTTGTTGAGGTTCCTGTTCGGGTCGTGGACAGGCGAGAAAAGCTTTTGCGAGGCAAAGCTATCCCTTTGGTTCGTGTCTTGTGGAGACACCGTGGCATGGAGGAGGAGACATGGGAATGCAAGGCGGAGATGCGGGAGCATTACCCCGAGTTGTTCGAGGACGAACAATCTTGAGGGAGGGAGGTGGCGAAAGCCTTATATGGTATGTGCTCTGTCTTATGTGACGTGGTATTATGCACATGACGTGGTATTATGCACATATGAGATATGTGGGTTCGTGTTTCTTATGTGTATGGTGTGTTTCTTGGGTTTGTGTTTTCGTGTTTATTAGGTGTATGATGTGCTTCGTGTGTTTATTGTTTATGTGTTATTCTTGCGTTCGTTTAGGTGGGTTTGTGCACATGTGAGATATGCCATTATTTTGTGTTTTGTTCGGTTTCACATATGTCATATGTGATATGAGGTGATATGTGATTTTCACATATGTGATATGTGATATGAGGTGATATGTGATATGTGGTTTTGTGGTGTTGAATATGGCTTTGTGGTGTTGAATATATGTGATCTATTTGGTTAAACATGTATTGGATAAGTAAGTGTCTTTGTGAGTTGTGACTTTCTTTTGGGGTTGTTTGTGCCTATTTCGGCTTGTTGTGAGCTGTGAGCTGTGTGGCATGTTTGTGAGTGAGTTTGGCTTTTGCGATGGATTTGTTGAGTTTGAGTGTAACTTTGTGTTGTTGTTTGGCTCTTTTGTTTCTTTTCGGGGACGAAAAGCTTTTAAGGGGGAGAGGATGTAAGGACCCGTGTTTGGGGTTCTGGGAGAGAGCCATGTGATGGAATGCACATCGAGGGATATAAATATTAGTATGACGACGTATTCGTCGAATAGAGAGTTTTGACAGTAATTGGGCTCGATTTGGAGTAGGGATTCGTTATTCTCTCTATTATTTGTTGATTCTACTTGCTAGAGTAGCTAAACCATGCGAATTAACCCCAAATTCGTGGAATTTGGATGAACCCTAAGTTTTGGGGAAAAAACCAATTTTGGGTTGAATCTTGTTATTTGCATGCATAATGTGTTTTGAGTGGTAAGACGTAATTTAAAACCTAATATATATTATTAGGTATAAGTTTTATGAGATTTCGAAAGGTCTGGAGGTTTCTGGGTTGAATCCAGACGAGAAACAGGTGAAAAACGATGATGAACGATGAATCGTCGTGAATCGAAGCAGAAACGGCCGATGAGATCGACTGGAAATTGAAAATTTCAAATGTGCAGTTTCGAAGGTAGGTTCGATGTAGTGTAATTTTGAGTTTCGAATGTGCAGTTTTTGAGTATCGTTTCGAAGGTTCGAAGGGAGTTTCGAAGGCAGTTCATGGGTACTTCGAAGGTAGTTTTCGAAGGTAGTTCGAGTGTAGGTTCGACGGTCGAAGGCAGTCCGAAAAGAGATTCGAAAATATAGTTTCACTGGCAGAGTCAAAATGCAGTTTGACTGCACTGAACCATTTACATTGTAAACCTTTATGTTACAATGTAAATAAGGAAATACCCCCCATTTGAATTCAAAGAAAAATACTAGAAAAATTAATTCCACTCCTTCAAAATGTGAAAAATGGGATTTAGTGTAAAATCCCGGAAATCTTCAAAAGTTCGTAGTGGTGACTTTTTGGAAAGTGGGGTTAGACCCCTCAAAAAAATCCCCAAAAATCAGATTATCTTAGTTATGCTATGGGGAGCCAATGCCAGGACTTTTTATTTCAAGAAAATAACTTCTACGAGAATCCTCTCTCTTGGTTAAGACATAAGGATAGAGTTGTGAACTCAAGTGGTCATGTGGGCATGCAAGGCTATCTTGATAAGCCTGAGAGACTATTGTTGAGGACCTGGGAGGTGAGATTTGTTCAGAGCCTGAGAGGCTATTGTGCCTGAGAGGTAATATTATGCCTGAGAGGCAATATTATGCCTGAGAGGCACTGCTGTGCCCGAGGGGCAGTACTGTGTGCCTAAGAGGCAATGTTTGGGATTACCTGAGAGGTTTTCTTTCATTTTCAATATGTGTACATGATTGAGTTGGTGATATATATATGTATATGTAGCATTAGATGAGCACATGCCTATACTAGTTTATGAGTTGGGATGGGTCGGGGAAATATAATCCCTACTGAGCTGTGGTTGCTCAGCCCTCCTGTTGTGTTTATTTTTGTTTGTTTCAGGTGCTTATAGGAGCTAGGAGGTTCACCAAAGGTGAAGACCTTGTGTGTGTTTGTTTATTTTGTTGTATTGTAAAAAAAAAGAGCGTGGTAACCCCGTGGGGGGAAAGAACATGTATATATGTGTGTTTGTACTGTGCTTTGAAATGAGATTTTAGTATATGTGTGATATGGTTTAGGGACGGCACCCGTGCTAAGGTCCCTTTCTCGGTGTTCTCACCAACCCCTTGTCCCTTCGGGTGCGGGCATGGGGATTCACTAACCGGTTTCTGTGGGTCGGAAATCTAGGGCATGACAGTTGCTAGATGTTAGTCTTCAAAAAAAATAAAGATCTCCCCCCTCTTCTTTGGTGGAGCAAATGACTATTTATAGAGGTTTTGGAGGGGACAGACGGCTCTTTGGGAACTTGGAGAATTAAATGGTGTGATTTTTGGAGTTCCCAGACATCAATCACAGGTTTCAAGACTGAGATATGCATTTACGAAGTCCAAACGAGTTCCCAGGTGTCAAATAACGCGTTTCCAAGAATCTCAGCATTTAAACACGTGTTTTGAACCGTTTAAATACAATTCCGAAAAAGAATAGCACTCCTTTACTGTGCACTTAAAAGAGGATCGAAACGGCATCGTTTCGGAGTTTCCAACTAGAGGTCCGAAGACTAGTGGGTTGAAGATCGCAAGGTCGAAGACTGGAGGTTGCCTCGAAGGTCGTAGCCGCTTTGCAGGGTCGAAGGTCGTAGCCGCCTCGAAGGTCATAGGGTCGAAGGCTGGAGGCTGCCTCGAAGGTCGTAGGGTCGAAGGCTTGGACTGCGAGTCTACGAGGCTGAGACAGCGAGACTGCGACTGCAAAGCTTCGAGGCAGAACTACGAGGCTTCGAGGCAGAGCTACGAGTCTACGAGGTTGAGCTACGAGGCTACAACTGCGAGGCTTCGAGGCAGAGCTGCGACTGCGAGGCTACGAGGCAGAGCTACGAGGCTTCGAGGCAGAGCTGCGAGTCTACGAGGCTACGAGTCTACGAGGCTGAGCTACGAGGCTGCGACTGCGAGGCTTCGAGGCAGAGCAACGACTACGAGGCAGAGCTACAAGGTTGCGACTACGAGGCTTCGAGGCTGAGTTACAAGGCTGCGACTACGAGGCTTTCAAGGCCGATTTTGGAAAGATTTCGCATACTCACATTTTCGGGCAGTTTGATCAGGGTCGTTGACTGTTTATGCCCACAACCATTTTGGCCATAACTTCCTCATTTCAAGTCGGATTTGGGCACAATCGAGTGCGTTAGTTTCCAAACTTCGTCCTCTACCCTTTTGGTGCTGAGTTCGGTCATGATCTGGCTCGGTCAAAATGGGGTCCAATAGCTGCCCCTCTTTGCGCGTTGTTTATGTGTAAACGACGTGCAAAGATAGACCCGTACCCATTTTGAAAAGTTGACTCTCTTTTTCAGGGGTTGACATTCTGCGGTTTTGGTGTGGTTTGGCAAGCGGGTGAGCATGGCTTTGGATGTTCGGCATGCGGGTGAGCATGGCTTTGGATATTTGGCATGCGGGTGAGCATGGCTTTGGATGTTTGGCATGCAGGTGAGCATGGCTTTGGATGTTTGGCATGCATGTGAGCATGGCTTTGGATGTTTGGCATGCGGGTGAGCATGGCTTTGGATGTGTTGGCATGTGGGTGAGCATGGCTCTGGATGTTTGGCATGCGGGTGAGCATGGCTCTGGATGTTTGGCATGCGGGTGAGCATGGCTTTGGCTGTATTGGCATGCGGGTGAGCATGGCTTTGGAAGTTTGACATGCGGGTGAGCATGGCTTTGGATGTGTTGGCATGCGGGTGAGCATGGCTTTGGATGTTTGGCATGCGGGTAAGCATGGCTTTGGATGTGTTGGCATTCGGGTGAGCATGGCTTTGGATATTTGGCATGCGGGTGAGCATGGCTTTGGATGTGTTGGCATGCTGGTGGCTTCTTGGGCCGACCAGGGTCTTGGGCTGTAAGGATGGCTTCTTGAGCCAAATACGACATCTTGGGTCGAATGAGTGACATCTTGGGTGGATTAGCTTCTTGGGCTATGAGAATGGCTTATTGGGCCGAATATGACATCTTGGGTCGACCAGCATCTTGGGCTGTAAAGATGGCTTCTTGGGCCAAATATGACATCTTGGGTCGAATGATAGTGAGATAGCACCTTGGGCTATGGATAGGTGACTTTATCATGGCTCCCTCTATGAGTTCACTATAAGAGATCGCTCTATGAGATTACCACTCAAGAGTCATGCTTGGGCTTATGATCTAGGTCTGCCGGGGTTTAGTTCTTTGATTTTGATTCTGAAAGGGAATTATGCTTGTTGAGGGTGAGTCCTCATCGGTCTTTAGAGATGGTCTTTAAAGCTTAACTTGTGGTGGATCATAAGATGAATCCTCATGCCATTCTGATACGTAGGCAATCCTGTAAGTAAGAAGAGGAAACATGCTAGGATGTATGCTAATGATGCATGAAGATGTTGATTCTTTTGAGAATGATGCATGAATACATGTGAATTTGTGATTAAGTTTTGAAGCTCTTTTTATTTGGGAATGAGGCCAGTGGGTGCCTTTTGTTTTGTTCGCTGCAAGAGATTGGGACTTTGGTATCACTTTGTGTTGGCACCCCCAAAAGTGAACTGATTTTCTTCTGTGAATATTTGGATGTGGCATTTAGGGCCGATAGAAAGTGACGTTGACGGTCAAAGTGGATGAACATTGAGGAGATGACTTCTAGGGTTGAAAGGAAATGACTTCTAGGGTCAAAATTGGTAGCTTGATCCAGGCCCCCTTTACGAGTTCACTCTAAGAGATCGCTCTACAAGGTTACCTTCCAGTATCACAGGGTTGGTGACTTGACCCACATGGGTGATTTTCTGAAAAGAGGCTCTTAAGGTGCAATCACTCTGGTGTAGCTGGCTAGCTGCTTCTTGGGCATAGATGCTTCCAGGGCACCTCTTGGGAAAAATGATGAGGCACTTTTTGTGCAACTACTTTGGTGTAGCTGTTTCTTGTGCATAGATGCTTCCAGGGCACCTTTTAGGGGAAAATGATGAAGCTCTTTTGCCCCAACTTAAGGAGCTTCTCGGTTGATTTGGCAACACCTTCTTTAGAGAATACGGTACCTTTTCTGAGAAATACCAATGGCAGACCCTATTGGAGTAAGAAATTCAAAAGGGTATTGAAATCATTTTTTTTAAGATAACTTTGATTTTGAAAACAGATTTGTGATATAATCACAACTTGTTTCCCTCCCATGGCAAAGGCAAGAGTTTCTAGGAGCATGCTTTTACGTAGTCGTCTGAACATATATAAAATTTAGCTTTAGCTTGCCTTGGTTGCAGGTGCCGACTAGTTTGCTTGACTTCCTCCTTGGGGAAACCTTGGTTACTATAGGGATCTTGCGCCTGTTAAAAGGCCTGATGATTTTTGAAATCAGTCTTGGATGACATTAAGGTCTTGGCCTTGGTCCTCATTCATGCTTGCCCTTTTGATTTTGCTAGGCTCTTTCTGTCTTGTAGCTAGCTTTGTATTTTACCCTTGATACACTCTTGGGTTGACATCAAGTCCGCTTTGTTTTCATCTTCACCCTCATTTGAGCATTTGAGAAATAACTTTGTCATCTAATCTGAGAGGACTTTGTTAGGATAGTAATGTAGGCTTAAGGTTTTGGTTTTGCCAAAGAAATGATATAAGAGGCTCAAACCTATTCTAGGCTAGACTTTATCCATTGTTCAAATTGGACTTTTTTGCAATTGGAACTGCCTTTTTTGTGCTCTCATCTTTTGATATGGAAACTCCCTTTTTTTTAGCACTGCCTTCAACATAGGGTCTTTTAGAAGTGCTTTTTTTGTTTTGTTTTGTTTTTTTTTGCAAAAGAATTGCCCCAATAGGACACTAGGATAAACCCGATGTGAGGACACTATTATGAACACTACCCCAGCGTGAGGTAATAAGATGACCAATTGTCTCTGACAAAAAATGCCAGTGTGGGATCTTATTGTAAAGGTTGCCCCATTTGAGGGGTCCTCAAGAAAAAGTTGATCTCCTAATAACTGCCCCAGTGTGGGGTGAATCATGGATCGGGTTGTATGAAAGAAAATTTTACTGCAGGCTCAAAAGGGTTGACAATGGTATTATTACAAGATAGCATAAAATGATGGCCTCTCTTCATTTTAAATGCTCAAAGTCTTTCTCAATTTGCTCAAAAGAAGTTCAGAAGTCTTCTTATTTCCCGTGACAGAAGGAACCAAACTGTGGTCATCAATCAGACTTTCCATTAGTGCCCCCCAAGTGGGGATGGAGTTGCACATCCTTTGGATTTGCTTCAAGCTTAGGCTAACCTTAGATTGGTTCAGAATTTCTTTGCTAAGCTTGCCCCAATGAAGCTTCTTTGCCCATGCCATGAGAGTTGACAAATATATGACAATAATGAAATCTTTCATTTGAAAAATAATTTATTACATAGAAGAAAGGGAAATACAAGCAAAACCATTTATTTAAAGTTTTATGAATGAGAGAGGGATTGCTTTCCAACAAAGGGTTTCCCATGGTATCACTCGAGCATAGGTACTTCAGCTTTCCTGTCGTTAATTTTTCCTTCTTTGATGCCACCTTCGATTCTTTCCCCGGAGCTGACAATGTCTGCGAAGCTGCTCGAGACATTCCCAACTAACTTCTTGTAATAAACTCCCTTCATAGTGCTGATGAAAAGAGTAGTAAGTTCACACTTAGTTAGTGGAGGTTGGACATCCATGGCCGTTTCCCTCTATCTCCAGGCATAAGTCTTGAAACTTTTGGTGATTTCTTTTTCAAAGGACTGTAATGTCAGCCTATCTAGTGCTAGCTCAGTGACATGTTGGTATTGGTCTAGGAAAGCTGTAGCTAGATCACCCCAGGCTTAGATACGATTGCCCTCCAATTGAATGTACCACTGTAGTGGTCCTCCAGTCAAGCTCACTTGGAAACAGTGCATTAGGAGCTTGTCATTATCAGCATGGGCCGCCATCTTGCGACAGTACATGATCACATGTGTTTTAGGACACTACGTACCATTGAACTTCTCGAAATTGGGTACCTTAAACTTATAAGGTATACTATCCCCGGTACCAAGCATAAGTCATGGGGGCTAGTTGCCCCATACACCTCTGCTCCTTCGACAGCCTTCAGTCGGGCCTCAATGTGCTTCTAGATTGATGGATGATCACTTCCTCTAGGGGTGAGTGACTCCACAGCTTCTTTGATATTCTTTTGAGTCGGTATCCCAACAGCGGGTGGTGTGGGCAAACTGTTTGCCCCCTCAGTAAGGCTGGCTCCTTTTTCAGCTGTTAACTTGGATAACATCTCTGTTATGGTCTTCAACTGAGTTTGCATTCGCAGCATGCTTTCCCCCTGCTCCCGTTGAGTTCGTTCAAGGCAGGTAAGTTTGTCTTCTATATGCTCAGCCATCGAAGGGGGTGGTTGATCACAGTGAGACCTCAAGTTGTGTAAATGTCGAATCCTACTGGAGGCCTTCTAGCAAACTTGGGTGAAGAAGGATTTATTTTTTGTTTTTTTGTTTTTTGGTTTTTTTGATACATGTTATGCATGGGATATGTAATGAATGAAAATGAAAGGGTTAGTAGATAAAACATGAATAATATATACACAGGGTTAGTAAATGGACAATACATACAAGGTTCAAGCAAGACAAGTAAATAAATGTCATAGCATGGCTCAAACACAAGAAGGTCAAAACCCCTGATGAGCATCTACACATACACCTATCTTATTCGTTGGTCTCCAAACTATCTCCTGAGAGAAGCTCCATACCCCTAGAGGCATTGACGGAGGGGGCCCTCAAAAGGGACCCCGCTTGGGTGAGGAGTTCAGGAACCTTACGTGAGATAGAACCCATGGGGCATCCTTATTAAACCTCGCTAATTGTAGGTAAACAGTAGAAAACCAGGGTATACGGTTAGAGGGAGAGAGAAATGCGTATATGCACAAGCAATGCAGTCTATACAAAAATGAAGAAGACAGAAGGGGAATAAACAAGCAAACACTCCACAAACAAAAGACCATGGCTAGACTCTCTCAAATATCCCTAGCAGAGTCGCCAGCTGTCATCACTCGGTGTCGTTCGGGCTTGTGACTGGCTTGAGATACTCCTTTGGATGGAGATTTGGTCATTGAGCCATCATTGCCATAGCTCACACAGAACCAAAAAGAGAGATAGAAAAACAGAGTCGCCACTAAACAAAGATGAAGGTGTGTTTGGCCACCTAGGAGGGTCTACGGTTCTAGAGAATAGGTTCGGGAGTCAGTTACGTGTGGGGAAGGAAGAAAAGCTCTTGTACCCCCACAACACCCAAAATTGGTACCTAGTCTTTGTCTATGGGTGTTTGCTTATTTTAATTTTCTTTTCTTTTCTTTTTATTTCATTGCAAAAACTGTGCGATTTTATTCGAAAAAGAATGTTATTCTTTTGTTTTATCGAGGAAAACAGAAAGAAAGCCAGTAGCATGAAGAGCACAGCATGAAGCTCGGATTCATTACCACAGTTGATGTTGGCCAGGTGGTGAAGACATAAGCAATAGGACTTAATCTCACAACCACAGAAGCCTGGGTTTGTTTAAAAAGAATTTGGGGTTTTATCTTAAAAACGAAAAAGAAGGGTTTGATGTCGTGAAGAGCATACTGTGAAGCTCAGATTCACTACCAGATTCAATGTTAGCCAAGTGGCGAGGATATGAGCATAAGATCTCAATCCCACAGCCACCGGGCCTCTCAAAACGATTTTACATTTTTGGAATAAAGAAGGTGAGATTGGTATAATTTATGATGAAGAATGTAAGAGAAGAGGGGAATAAAACCTGGAAATCAAGGTTGATGTTCCTGCTAGCTTTACTCCTCTTTGAATGCTCGAGGGACGCGAAGACGAAAATCCAGCAAGGGTGGTGAAAGATGTCTTCTTCAGCTCCAACCAGAAAAATCTGCCGAATTCTTGGAGCTTCTCTCTCAAACTCTCTATGTTGCTAGACGTTAGTCTTCAAAAAAATAAAGATCTCCCCCCTCTTCTTTGGTGGAGCAAATGACTATTTATAGAGGTTTTGGAGGGGACAGACGGCTCTTTGGGAACTTGGAGAATTAAATGATGTGGTTTTTGGAGTTCCCAGGCGTCAATCACAGGTTTCAAGACCGACATATGCGTTTACGAAGTCCAAACGAGTTCCCAGGTGTCAAATAATGCGTTTCCGAGAATCTCAACATTTAAACATGTGTTTTGAACCGTTTAAATGCAATTCCGAAAAAGAATAGCGCTCCTTTACTGTGCACTTAAAAGAGGATCAAAATGGCATCGTTTCGGTGTTTCCAGCCAGAGGTCTGAAGCCTAGTAGGTTGAAGATCGCAAGGTCAAAGGCTGGAGGCTGCCTCGAAGGTCATAGTCGCCTCGCAGGGTCGAAGGTCGTAGCCGCCTCGCAGGGTCGAAGGTCGTAGCCACCTTGAAGGTCGTGGGGTCAAAGGCTGGAGGCTGCCTCGAAGGTCGTAGGGTCGAAGGCTGTGACTGCGAGTCTACGAGGCTGAGACAGTGAGACTGCGACTGCAAGGCTTCGAGGCAGAACTATGAGGCTTCGAGGCAGAGCTAGGAGTCTACGAGGCTGAGCTACGAGGCTACGACTGCGAGGCTACGAGGCAGAGCTACGAGGCTTCGAGGCAGAGCTGCGAGTCTACGAGGCTGAGCTACGAGGCTGCGACTGCGAGGCTACGAGTCTACGAGGCTGAGCTACGAGGCTGCGACTGCGAGGCTTCGAGGCTGAGCTACGAGGCTGCGACTACGAGGCTTTCAAGGCCGATTTTGGAAAGATTTCGCATACTCACATTTTCGGGCAGTTTAATCGAGGTCGTTGACCGTTTATGCCCAAAACCATTTTGGTCATAACTTCCTCATTTCAAGTCGGATTTGGGAACGGTCGAGTGCGTTAGTTTCCAAATTTCATCCTATACTCTTTGGTGCTGTGTTCGGTCGCGATCTGGCTCAGTCAAAATGGGGTCCAACACCTACATGCTCAAACGAGGGTAAAGATCAAAACAAAGCGGACTTGATGCCAGTCCAAGAGTGCATAAGCTACCTACAAGGCAGAAAAAACATCAAAAAAGTCAGAGGCCAGCTCAACAAAATCAAAAGGGCGAGCATGAATAAAGACCAAGGCCAAGACCTTAATGTTATCCAGCTTAATTTCAAAATCATCAGGCCTTCCAACAAGTGCAAGATCCCTAGAGTAACCAAGGCTTCCCCAAGGAGGAAATCAAGTAAATTAGTTGGCCGCTGCAACCACAAGGCAAGCTAGGGCTAAATCTTAAATACGTTTAGACGACTATGTAAAAGCATGCTCCTAGAAGCTCTTGCCTTTGCCATGAGAGGGAAACAAGTTGTGACTATATCACGAATCTGTTTTCAAAATCAAAGTTATCTTTTTTGAAAATCTTCTTCTAAAAATAATTTCAATAAACCTTTTTGAATTGCTTACCCGAATAGGGTCTACCATTGGTATTTCTCAGAAAAGGTATTATATTCTTTAAAGAAGGTGTTGCCAAATTAGCAGAGGAGCTCCTCAAGGTGGGACAAAAGAGCCTCATCATTTTCCCCTAAAAGGTGCCCTGCCCTCGAAGCATTTATGCCCAAGAAGCAGCTACACCAAAGTAGTTACACCCTAAGAGCCTCTTTTCAGAAAATCAACCATGACGGACAAGTCACCAACCCTGTGATATTGGAAGGTAACCTTGTAGAGCGATATCTTTGAGTGAACTCGTAAAGGGTGCTTAGATCAAGCTACTAATTTTGACCCTAGAAGTCATCTCCTCAATGTCAATCCACTTTGACTCTCAACATCACTTTCCATCGGCCCTAGATGCCACGTTCAAATATTCCCAGCATACCCAATATGCAAGTGAAGATCACTCGACTTCTTCATCCCTAGAAGAAAATCAGTTCACCTTTGAGGGTGTCAACACAAAGTGATACTAGATTCTCGATCTCTTACAACAAAGAGAATAAAAGGCACAAGACACATACTGGCCTCATTCCCCAATAAAAAAATAATTAAAAAAAGGCGGTTCAAAACTTAATCACAAATTCACATGCATCCCATACATCTTACATGTTCCCAAAACTTATGTATCCCATGCATCTCATGCATCAATCGCATTTCATGCATCGTCTCTACATGTACCATTGTCCAATGGCAGAACTATTATCATAGCATTGTGTCCTAGCCGCCCCAGCAGACAAGCCTTAGAGGTTCGCCTAAGAAGCAAAAAAATTAAAAAGGAGTTTTATCCCCAGCAGATAAACCAATGCATTTCTATATCCAACTTACAGGATCTAAATTCCAAACCAAGGCAACTCTCAAATGGTCACTTCGTAGAGCAATCTCTTAGAGTGAACTCGTAGAGGGAGCCATGAAAGAGCTACCTTATACCTTCAGCCTTAAATGCTGATCCTTTTCGTCGACCCTAGATGTCGTCCTTTTGTTTTTCAAGGTATTGACCCTAGCTGTCATACCTCAAGCCCTAGATGCTGATTCCATTTTAATCGACCCTAGATATCGTCCTTTTCTTTTTCGAGGTATCTACCCTAGATGTCATACCTCGATCCCTATATGCTGATTCCATTTTAATCGACCCTAGATGTCATCCTTTTCTTTTATGAGGTATCTACCCTAGATGTCATACCTCCAGCCCTAGATGCTGATTCCATTTTAAACGACCCTAGATGTCGTCCTTTCCTTTTTCAAGGTATCGACCCTAGATGTCATACCTTTAGCCCTAGATGCTGATCCCTTTTAATCGATCCTAGATGTCATCTTTTCTTTTTCCAAGGTATCGACCCTAGATGTCATATCTTCAACCCTAGATACTAATCCCTTTTAATCGAACCTAGATGTTGTCTTTTTCTTTTTAAAGGTATCGACCCTAGATGTCATACCTTCACCCCTATATGCTAATCCCTTTTATCGACCTTAGATGTCGTCTTTTTTTCAGGTTCGACCCTAGATGTCTTACCTCTGGCTCTAGACGCTATTTTCATTTGTCTAGCCCAAGATACTGATCCATTCATTCATTCCTAGCTCTAGATGCTAGTCCTATTCATTCATCCTTAGAGGCCTCCAGCCCTATAGCCGTGCTCATAGACAATGCGCAAAGAGGGCCACCCTATCAAAATGGGTATTTGGTTATCTTTGTAGACTGTTCATACATAAACAATGTGCAAAGAGGAGCGGCTGTTGGACCCCATTTTGACTGGGCTAGAACGCAACCAAACTTAACAAGGAAACCCAAAATGGAAGCCCATTTCTAAAGGACCTCAAAATGCCTCATGACCGGAAGTAAATGGTAGAAGACGAAATTTGGAGACCAATGCAATTGACTGGGCTTAATTTTAACTTCAAAAGAAGAAACTATGGCCAAAACAGTTTTGTTTATAAAAGTCCAAACTTGCAAAAAGATAGCCAAATGCCCTTGGTCAAATTGTGACCATACAAATCTAGAGCATCATGGTCAATGGTCAGATTCGGAGCATCATGATCAGAATATGAGCCGGGACGAAAACGGGTGATAACACTTGGTTTTGGGGTGCATGACAGGATTGTTGGAGATTGCTATGGCACTTATGTTGGACCCTATTTTGTCTGGGCTGGACACATTTTATCAAATTCAATTTCCCTTCTATGCCGCTTCGGTTTGTTGAAATTTTGCAGAACGACAGAGTCGTGACTGTTGAGCGCAAATGCCCGATTTCACGACATTATTCAAGAAAAGCCTTCAAATGCCAAAGAGTCGGTCCTGGGCGATAGAAAATCAACTTCAAGGATCAATGCCATCGACTGCGCTCAATTCCGAGGTCAAATGAAGAAGATATGGTTGAAACGGTGTTCGTGCCGCTAATGGTGGTCAAACCGGTAATTGACTTTTCAAACGATACTCCGGATCAGGTCACGAACCTCATTTTCTTATTCTACTCGTCGTTCTGAGAATTTTGACATATATATTGTATATATTCGCTTCTGGGGACTTTTTCAATAAAAATCAAAAATAAAATCATCTGCGGTAATAAATAATCGCAGTTCAAGCTTGCTGTAAAAACATGGCCGTTTTCAAATAAAATTGACACAGGGTCACTTGTTATGATGCTCCAAGTCCAAAAATATTTTTTTCGAAATGTTTTGAAGTCCGGGTCGTCCTACCGATCTCAAAAACCGAAAGGCGTCAGTTAAAAACCCAAAAACAAAATAATTTTCTATTTTTCTCTCTTTTTCCCGCCCATCTCACCCATGTGTCGCAATATGATTGGCTTAAAAACTTAAACGATAAAAAAACAAGTAAAAAGCAAAAAACATAATAAAAAAAACAAAATAAAACAAAACAAAACAAAAAAACAACCAAAAAATCACAGCCACAAAAACGCGCACTGGCCTTATCATCTCTCACCAAACCCGATCGTCTTCTTCCTCCCTCTCTCCCCGCTGGCTCGTCATCTTCCCCAAATCCATGCCTTTGCCGCTGTGATCCTGGAGGACCACCGGACCACCCCATGCCCACCGGATCCAGCTCACTACTCGCCCATCCCTCCAACGCATAACCCAACCATGGTCCGAACCATGGTTGCCTCTTCTCTCTCTGGCCAAACTAGGCCACTAACCTGCAACCAAGTCCAGGCCACCACTCTACCCTCCACCTCAAACCCTAGCTCCTCACCTATAAAACCCCAACCCCCAATCACTCATTGACTTCTCTTCTTCCTCTCGGCTTTCTCTGGCCGAACGAAAAAAATGCATCACCATCTTCATCTTCTCTCGCCTCCCCAAAACCAAAACAACCTCACCCAAAATCACCCTGCCTCTGGCCGGACTTCACCGCCGGCCATCGACCCTTCCTCATATCACCGAAGGAAGGGTTGCTAGCTTCCTCATATCACCTCTACCCAGCCCTTTTCCCTAATCTACATCACCAAAAACTGTCCTCTACGACTTCCATATCCTAAGCCTTTTCCTTTTTCCACAACACCGAAACCAGACGCCCATCCTCCCCCTTTTGCTGGCACATTGCTTGCTGGTCACCGTGGAGCTAGACTCGATCGACGTTGTGTTGGTGCATCCGTCTGCCATTCGACCCACGGCCATCAGGAGGGAGGTGGAGGATCCTCGAGACCATTCTACTATATCACGATAGTCAAATGGAGGCACCAAGGACGCAACACGGGAAACATCGGAAGGCGCTGAGGACACCCAGGAGGCACCGAGGGCAGTCCATTCGTCGTTCCATCGCTCGGTCTACAGCCAGTGCAGAGGACTCCTGTTCGTGCGCAAGGAAACGGGCATCACCTATATCCTCGGTAATGCCCTTTTTTGATAAATTATATAAATTTTTTTGTATGTGCTTTGAGCTGGTAACCCGTTCGTTGCTATGTTGTTCATTGTTTCGGTGATGTGGCTATGAATCCGAGTCTGTTCGTATTGTTGGAGTGTCCATGCACTTCTTTACACATTTTCTACTACCCTTTTTGTGATAGCGTTTTGATTCTGTTCGTGGGGTTCGCGTGTTTTAATCTGATGAATATTGTTTATGTTGTTTCGGCGTGGCTAAAGCTATCTATTTCATGTTTATCTCGTTTTGTTTTCTAAGATACTCAATGCACATTTTCAATAACAAAGGCAGCAAATAAATGTATGACTTGGATTGTGTTTTGTTCCCTTCAGTCGGGTTTTCTTCTGACTTGGTTGCAAAATGTATAAACACTCTGGTTTGTTTTTTTTAAAAAAACACATGAATGCTCTTGGGTCTGATTTTCATCCACGGTTCTGCTTGTTCACTTTCTATGAGTTTCATACGTTCTTAAAACTAAAAGAACTGGGTTTTCTTTTTGTTCAAGCATTATCTTGTTGTTGGTTACTGGTTTTTGCGTTTGTGACGCAAGCTTTTAGCGGCTGTCCGTTTTTCCTTTGCGTTTTCTTTTTTTGTAGTTTGAGACTGCTGCACCTTCCATTTCTGGTTTTAGTTTTCCTCCATATGTCTCCATTGTTTCTCTTATGTTTTGTTTCATTTTTCCTGCTTATGTTTATTTGGCGAGTGAGCTCAACGAAGTTCTGGCATGGAGACAATTCGTTCCTGCCTGCAACGTTCTGTTTCTAGTTTGGTCCACCTGTGTAGACGTGATCTATGTGTGTGTGCGCTTTTATTTATTTATTTATTTATTTTTATTTTTATTTTCATTGTTATTTATTTCTTAGCTTGCTTTGGTAATTTTGGGCTCATAGGAATTTTGTTAGTTTGGGCCTTGTAATTATGAGTTTTGTGATTTGTAATTTGTAAATAAGTATAGTAAAAAAGAGAGAGAAGAGAAATACAAAAAAAAAAACACAGAGAAAAAAAAAGAAAAAAAAAGAGGCAAAAAAAAAAGAAAAAGAAAAAAAGAGGAGTGAGTTTGTTTTTGTGAATGTCATTTGCACACACATCACTTGTTTGTTTATTGTTTTTTTGCATTTAGTTTTAAAAAAAATCTTTTAGACAAATAAATACGAAACGTTTTCAAAAAAAAAAAGAAAAAGAAAAAAAAGAAAAGCAAGCAAGCAAGCAAACAAATTTTTCAAACTCAATTGTTTTTTTTTATTTGCCCTTTTTGTTTTCTTTTATCAAAAAAAAAATCCTTTTAGCTCACTTTGGCTTAATTCTAGTATGTGCTTAAAACATTTCTAATACTTAGACTTTTGGTGCTTTTTTTTATCTTTAATAGCGTGTGAAAAAAAATAAAAAAAAAATTCAACTTTGATTTTACTTTAGATTTAAATTTTAATTTAGAACAAATCATAGGGTTCCTTTAGGAGTTTAGGATTAAATTGAATTTAACTTTCAACTTTAAAAAAGAATGTAGAAATAAGAGTGGGCAAAACAAATTGTAGGACTTCCTTTAGATGTTTAGGACAAATATAACTTAGAGATAAAACAGAGTAGACTCCTAGGCTATGTGAATTTCACATCACTTTTAGGCCAATTATTCTTCGGTCACGTACTTAAAACAAATTAGAAACTTCCTAATTAAGATAGGTACCGAAAGGGCATCGTGGGGGTGTTAGTCCTTCCCCACACGTAACAAACTCCCGAGCCCATCCCCTAGCGGCATTAGATCAATTTTCCTTTAAGTGGCCAACCGTACCCAAAAACGGTTGGTGGCGACTCCGTATTTTTATCACCATTCGGATGAAGGTTGGGGGGAACTGCACCCCAAAAGCGGTTCCCCCCCGGACGAAATCCAGTGATGACAGCTGGCGACTCCGCTGGGGATAGTTAGAGAGTTAGGCCTAGGATTAAGATTAGGAGGTTTATTATTTGTTTTAAATTATTTTTATTCTTTCATTCTTTATTCTTTCTTTAATTGATTTATTTACTGCGCTTAATCGTCGTTGTATAATAGTTTTGATTTACGCGCTTTGATACCATGATAGCCGTGTTTTAACCGTTTTTCTTAAATCATTGCATTCATGCATAAACCTTCTACCCGGATTTCTATCACAGTTTAGGTTAGCGAGGTTTATTAGGGCGCCCCGAGCGTTGATCATTATCCGCGAAGGGACCCCGGACTCCTCACTTAGGCTTGAGGTCCTTCTAAGGCACGTCCTTTTAAGGCCCCTCTCCGGTAAATCCCATGGCGTACAGAGCCCTCTAGAGAGGAAGCTTGGGGGCCAATGAATAAGATAGGGTGAGAAATCATGGCTTATTAGGGGCACACCGGCCCACATGTTGTTTGTCCATTTTAGCTTTCTTTTTGAAGGATAGGTTCATCATATTATATTGTTTTTTGTGTTGTTCTTTTTACTAACTTAGTCTTATATCTTTGTTTATATTACTTTAACTAACCTTGTTTTTATGTGACTTGTATCATTATTTTTTTTTACTAATCATATTTTGTTCTGTCATACACTATAGGACACATCATAACCTTGACATTCATTCCCTAAGATTAGTGTTCCATTCCATTCCTCATGTATTCTTTCGGTCACATAGACCGCCTCAATGCTATATGTTTAGGTGTTCATTCAAAAATCCACCATTCAATTTAGGTGTGCGACATTTAGTCCTCATTAGTCCATGAGTATTGGTATGGGGTTACTCAGATACATCTTCTTTCATGCTTTTCACATATGTACATTCTCGTTCATATAATACCCACACTTAGGACACATGTCATGTTTCCATCACATCATGCATGCATGCCAACAAATTGTAAAAACAAAAACAAAAACAAAACAAAACCAACAAAAAAAAAAACAAACAAACAAAAAAAAAAAAAAAAAAATCAAAAGACACAGAAAAATAAAAAACCATAAATAAATTATATCATAGTCACATCATGTAAATCTATGCATGCATTCCAAAAAATATAAAAAAATCAAAAAATCAAAAAAGCAAGGAAAAATAAAAAACCCAAACAAAAAAATCATCATCAGTCAATCATGACATATTTTCATCACACCATGTAGATCTATGCATGCACGCATGTCAAATAAAAAAATACATGAAGAAAAAAAAACCAAAAAAAAAAACCCAAAAAAAAAAATCAAATCAACAAATCATGTCATGTAAAGCCATAACAAAAAAGAAAAAAGAAAAAAGAAAATCCAAAGAAAAAAAAAGCAAAAAACATCATCAATAAATCATGCCATGTTACATCATGTAGATTCATGCATACATTAATATAAAACACATTGGAAGCAATTGGAAGCGAGTAGCAACCTTGGTCCATGGCAGAGAACACAGAGGCAAGACTGGCCAGTTTGGAACAGGCCCATCAAGAAGCGTACAAAAATCTTCGAGATTTGCAAGGGTAAATGAACAGTATATCAGCGATGATGTCACGATTAGTGAGAAACCTAGGAGAAGGAGTCCCAAATCAACAACAAGGCCGGGAAGCATTGTAACCAACGACTCTCACACAAATGCAGACACCAATTCATGACCCTACTCCCGCACATTGAGGTATCCCGAATCAAGTCCATTTTACGTCACCAACTGTGGGGCATGAGGCAGATGTACGGATGTCCCCCGCACCTAAAGAAGATATTGAGTCGCCTGTGATAGCGCAACTTGAGGAAAGATTGAAAGCAGTTGAGAAAACTGAGGCTTATGACCTGATTAGCCCAGATAAGCTATGTTTGATTCCTGCGCCTGAAAAGTCACATCAATACATGGCACGATCTAGCAACTGCTTTCTTGAACCAGTACAAACATATTACAGAGTTGGCTCCTGATAGGCTGACATTACAGAAACTGGAACAAAAGTCAACTGAAAGCTTCAGAGACTATGCTAGGCGCTGGAGGGAGGTTGCAATGGAGGTTCAACCGCGATTAACTGAGAAAGAACTCACAGCCATTTTCCTCAATACCCTTCAGGGAGTCTACTATGAAAAAATGGTAGGAAATGTCACTAACAATTTTAATGATCTAGTGGCCTCAGGAGAAAGGATTGAGCTGGGAATCAAGACGGGTAGAATAACGGAAGTGACTACTCACCAGGACCAAGTGCAAGCTACGTGGCAAATTGAATCACCCACTTTAAAGCACAAAAGACCTAGGTGAAAGGCATCCAAAGCAGCACCTTTCGAGCCACTTCCACTAGATTATGAAAAATTATTTCCAAGCTAGTAGGAGCCGGTTTGCTGGTACCCGAATCCATTCCCGTGCCACAACCACCCTATCCTAAATGGTATGATCCTGCAAAGAGTTGTGAGTTCCATGCCGGTGCTATTGGACATTCAACGGACGACTGTAACGCATTCAAGAGAAGGGTTCAGTCACTGCTTGAAGTTGGCCTCTTGGATGATTCAGTGATTCAAGACTAGTGTTTGTAAAAGTGTCCACTGTTTGGATTCTGTTCTGAAATAAAATAAACTTCCTCAAAGAACATGCACTTCATAACATTTACTAGAGCCACACATCCTAAACATTTATGCACACATGTCATGCATTCCATTGATAAATTTCATATTAAATAAAAGGGGGAGCTTAACACTCTTATTGAACCAGATTATCATCAAAAGTCCAGTCACATGGCTGAAGACCTATGCAACCGATTGGCTAGGGTGGAGCAATCTCAGATAGCAATGTATGCGGATTTGCAGGGATTGAAGTGTCAACTCCATAAGCTAATGGAATTGGTTGAAGGGCTCACCAAGGTAGAATCATCTGAGAGAAGAACTGCCGAACTAGCACAAGGAGTGAAGTGACCTCATGGACTGGTTCTCTTCCAAAACCCTCATGTTACACCAATACCATCACTGTTTCCCCATAGTTCCTCAACTGTCACCTCTTTGATGCATATGCCCCAGCCGACTCATCAACATGCATGGCAAGGATCGAGACCAGTAACAATGAAATATGCAAACATCCCTTTGGATAACATTCACGGTCCAACAGAAAGAAGGAATAAGAAGCTCAAGCAGCCAGAAGTTGACCCCATCCCCATGACTTATTCGGAGCTGTACAAAGAGTTACTGCAAGCCCATATGGTGACTCCAACCCCTTTAGAACCAATCAAGCAACCTTATCCCGAGTGGTACAATCCAAATGACCGATGTGAATATCATGCTGGGGCAATAGGGCATAATATTGAAGATTGTATCGCCTTTAAGAGGAAAGTCCAGTCCATGAGGAATGCTCAGTGGTTGAACTTTTCAACTAAGGGCCAAAGTGACTCTTCCAAGCCAAGGTTTATTAGTCTCGATGACGTGCATGGAGTGGTACTACAAGTGACTGGGAGTAGGTTTGGTAACTCCCATACCATCGAAGGAGGGCAAACCAGTTGAGTTTTCTGGAGGATAGATCACTAATGCTCGAGTAATATCATGGAGACTTGTGGTTTTTAATAATTTCCCTTTTTGGTGAAAACTTTGTTTTATAAATCATGGAAACTTCTTATCTTATGCTTTGAAAAGATGCTAGGCGCCTCCTCTTTGATAATAAATGTTTTAAAATGGTTTTTAACATTTCATAACATGTGTATGCAATAGTTGTCCATAACTTGTCCACTCTCATGGTACGTGTATCAAGCTTAACAGGGGCATATGAAACAAGGGAGATTGAACCAATTACCTAAGCCTAAGAAAGGTCCAAGCAACTTATCATTCTAAGAGCTCAGTGCAAAAGATCGGGAAGTTCAAGAAAAACAATTTTGGGGAGCTCCATTCCCACCGAGAGGGACATCCGCAAAGGGCTTGATTGACTATTAGGTAAACTTCCTTCTGTCAATAAATATAACTCTTCTTTGAACTACTTGAGAAAACATTTGATCATTTAAAGTGAGGAGAGGCCATCTTTTGTGCTACCTCGTCATAATACCCTTGCCACCCTCTTTGAGCCTATAATGAAATTTCCTTTCAAATTACCCGATCCATAGTTCACCCCACACTGGGGCAATTCTTCAAAGCAAAATCCTTTAAGAGAGGCAGTTCCATACATATGTTGGGGCAGTTAATGCCTTATAGAGTCCCTCATTGGGATAACTCATGTCAAACTAGGGCAGCCTTTGGGGAGAAAAGAAAAAGAAAAAGAAAAAAAGGAAACAAAAAAAAGAGAAAAGAGGCAACCTTTTGTGAGGGTATTTTGGGGCATGTAAAAAGATTAAAAAAAAGAAGGAGAAAAGAAAAGAAAACAATGAAAAAAAAAAGGAAAAGGGGGCATTTAATACTAGGGCAGTTCTCAAGAGAAAAATCAGTCTCGTGAGTCTCCTGACAGGGATAGAGCCCTACACTAAGGCAATCCAGTCCATCCTTCAAAAACAAAAGAAAAAAGAGAAAAAAAAGAGAGAAAAAAAGAATCGAAAGAATCGTCCTTTTTGAGAGTTCAATCTGAACTATGGATCATATCCAACCTAGAATAGGTTTGAGCCTATTGTATTCCTTTCTCGATAAACCCTTCAGCCCTGAGCTTTCGTTACAGTCCTAGAAAAGTGCTCTCTGATTGAATGATCAAAGTTATTTTTCAAGTACTCGAATGAGAGTGGGAACTATTGATGCAAAAGGCGGACTTGGTGGAAACCCGAAAGGGCATCAAGGATAAAATACAAAGCCATCTATAAGACAGAAAGGACAACAGAATCCATATAAGGCGGGCGTAGTGAAAACCTGAAAGGGCACTGCGAGTAAAATTCAAAGCCAAGAAAACAGCAAGTGTTCAAGTGCACCAGATCAAGTCGAAGCCTAAGCCATGAAAGCAAGAAGAGTCGACATCACTGCAAAGCTCCAAACAGCAACTTCCGAAGATAGATTCCTCTGAGCCACAAGATCAAGGTAAAGCCCTAAACCAGCGAGTACCAACATGTCCAAATCATGGGGATAAAAACCCTAAAGCTTCGAGGTTATTACCCAATCTTAGCTTCGAGAACCTTCAAAACCTTAGCGCCACTACGCCTAACCTCAGCATGACTCTCGAAGCCAACGAATACCAAGATCTCCAACCCATAAACAGGAAAACCCTCAAAACCATTGAGTATTAACACTCCCAATCTCCAAGATCATCCAATCCAGTCCTGGAAACCTTCAAAACCACAGAGTACCAATACCTCTAACCCCAAAACCACTGAGCAAGTACCCCAAAAATTTGTAAATCAAACCCTCAAACCATCAAGCACCTAGTCAAAATTAGTCAAGTTCAAGTCGACTTCGTGGATCATGCCCCTAGAGGCTCGTACCACTACCATAAGAGAACAACAAGTTATGAATGTATTGCATAACCATGTTTTGAAAATTGTTTTAAACAAAATCATCTTTGAAAACTTGTTTTGAAAAGCAAATCAATTCAAAAAAAACAAAAAAACAAAAAAAGGCATCTTCTGTGCATAAAATATTTATCTCCAGTAGGGTCTCTCATGATATTACTCAGTAAAAGTGATCTATTATCCACGAAGACAATGCTCAAGTCAAGCTCTTTGACTCAGTGAAACTAAGTCAGACAAACTCCTCAGCTAAGAAATAGAGTTCCCCAGCATGATGGAAATGATTCCCGACAACATTGTAATATTTTCCCAACAAGGCAAAGCCAGTCACCAACAGTGGATACCCAACGGGTTAAGCTCCCCACTAAGTCAAGTAAAGAATTTCATGCATTCTGCATTCATCCATTCATGCATCATGTGCATTTCTCTTGTTCAGATTTTGTGAGTTGTTCTCAAAGGCCCCAAGCCTTAGAAACCATTAACCAATCAAGGATTTTCAAGCCCACCAATTCCCCAAGGCATCTCCATCAAACTCCAATAAGTGTTTTCCAACAAGATTATCAGGTTATAGCCTTTTACATTCCTAAGCTTCTAGGCTTTTAATTTCCAGTATCTTTGCATTGTAGGCAAGTAATCCTCCTGCCACTGCGAAGTCTTCCAGGTTCGAGCCTTTTACATTCCTAAGCTTCTAGGCTTTTAATTTCCAGGATCTTTGCATCGTAGGCGGTAATCCTCCGACCTCTGCAACGCATTGTAGGCAAGTAATCTTCCTGCCTCTGCGAAGTCTTCCAGGTTCTAGCCTTTTCCATTCCTAAGCTTCTAGGCTTTTAATTTCCAGTATCTTCGCATCGTAGGCGGTAATCCTCCAGCCTTTGCAATGCATCATAGGCAAGTAATCCTCCTGTCTCTTTGAAGTCTCTCAGGTCCTAGCCTTTTACAGTTCTTGTCAGCTCTAGGCTTTTAATTTTATGTCTTTTCAAATCCAAATCAACCCTTTAGGTTTTCTGTACTCTATTACCTCATGTCTCATTTGTTCTCATTCCACTAAGCTTCTAGGCTTTTATTCCAGTAAATCCTAAGTTCCAGCAAGAACTCCGATTCCTAGCAGAATCATCCCTTGGCAACAGGTAAGCCAAATAAGTGGTCCAACCTGTCCAAAACAAGTCCGTTTTATCTTTGTGCATCGTTTGAATACAAATGATACACAAAGAGGGGTAGCTGTTGTCCGGGCTGGACACATTTTATCAAATTCAATTTCCCTTCTATGCCGTTTCGGTTTGTTGAAATTTTGCAGAACGACAGAGTCGTGACTGTTGAGTGCAAATGCCCGATTTCACGACATTATTCAAGAAAATCCTTCAAATGCCAAAGAGTCGGTCCTGGGCGATAGAAAATCAACTTCGAGGATCAACGCCATCGACCGCGCTCAATTCCGAGGTCAAATGAAGAATATATGGTTGAAACGGCGTTCGGGTTGCCAATGGTGGTCAAATTGGTAACTGACTTTTCAAACGATACGCCGGATCAGGTCACGAACCTCATTTTCCTATTCTACTCGTCGTTCTGAGAATTTTGACATATATATTGTATATATTCGCTTTCGGGGCCTTTTTCAATAAAAATCAAAAATAAAATCATCTTCGGTAATAAATAATCGCAGTTCAAGCTTGCTGTAAAAACATGACCGTTTTCAAATAAAATTGACACAGGGTCGCTCGTTATGATGTTCCAAGTCCAAAAATATTTTTTTCGAAATGTTTTGATGCCCGGGTCGTCCTACCGATCTCAAAAACCGAAAGACGTCAGTTAAAAAACCGAAAACAAAATAATTTTCTATTTTTCTCTCTTTTTCCCGCCATCTCACCCACGTGTCGCAGTATGATTGGCTTAAAAACTTAAACCATAAAAAAAACAAAACCAAAAAATCACAGCCACAAAAACGCGCGCTGCCCTTATGATCTCTCACCAAACCCGATCGTCTTCTTCCTCCCTCTCTCCCCGCTGGCTCGTCATCTTCCCCGGATCTACACCCCTACCGCCGTGATCCCAGAGGACCACCGGACCACCCCGCGCCCGCCGGATCCAACTCACCACTCGCCCATCCCTCCAACGCATAACCCAACCATGGTCCGAACCATGGTTGCCTCTTCTCTCTCTGGCCAAACCAGGCCACTAACCTGCAACCGAGTCCAGGCCGCTGCTCCACCCTCCACCTCAAACCCTAGCTCCTCACCCATAAAACCCCAACCCCCAATTGCTCATCGACTTCTCTTCTTCCTCTCGGCATTCTCTGGCCTAACGAGAAAAACGCATCACCATCTTCATCTTCTCTCGCCTCCTCCAAAACCAAAACAACCTCACCCAAAACACCCTGCCTCTGGCCGGACTTCACCGCCGGCCATCGACCCTTCCTCATATCACCAAAGGAAGGGTTGCTAGCTTCCTCATATCACCTCTGCCCAACCCTTTTCCCTAACCTACATCACCAAAAACTGTCCTCTACGACTTCCATATCCTAAGCCTTTTCCTTTTTCCACAACACCGAAACCAGATGCCCATCCTCCCCCTTTTGCTGGCACACCGCTTGCTGGTCACCGTGGAGCTGGACTCGATCGACGTTGTGTTGGTGCATCCGTCTGCCATTCGACCCACGACCATCAGGAGGGAGGTGGAGGATCCTCGAGACCATTCTACTACATCACGATAGTCAAACGGAGGCACCAAGGAGGCAACACGGGAAACACCGGAAGGCGCTAAGGACACCCAGGAGGCACCGAGGGCAGTCCATTCGTCGTTCCATCGCTCGGTCTACAGCCAGTGCAGAGGACTCCTGTTCGTGCGCAAGGAAATAGGCATCGCCTATATCCTCGGTAATGCCCCTTTTCTGATAAATTGTATGAATTTTTTTGTATGTGGTTTGAGCTGGTAACCCATTCGTTGTTATGTTGTTCATTGTTTTGGTGCTGTGGCTACGAATCCGAGTCTGTTCGTATTGTTGGAGCGTCCATGCACTTCTTTACACATTTTCTACTACCCATTTTGTGATAGCGTTTTGATTCTGTTCGTGGGGTTCGCGTGTTTTAATCTGATGAATATTGTTTATGTTGTTTCGGCGTGGCTAAAGCTATCTATTTCATGTTTATCTCGTTTTGTTTTCTAAGATACTGAATGCACATTTTCAATAACAAAGGCAGCAAATAAATGTATGACTTGGATTGCGTTTTGTTCCCTTCGGTCGGGTTCTGTTCTATGTCTCCATTGTTTCTCTTATGTTTTGTTTCATTTTTCCTGCTTATGTTTATTTGGCGAGTGAGCTCAACGAAGTTCTAGCGTGGAGACCATTCGTTCCTGCCTGTAGCGTTCTGTTTTTAGTTTGGTCCACCTGTGTAAACATGATCTATGTGTGTGTGCGCTTTTATTTATTTATTTATTATTTTTATTTTTATTTTCGTTGCTATTTATTTCTTAGCTTGCTTTGGTAACTTTGGGCTCATAGGAATTTTTTTAGTTTGGGCCTTGTAATTATGAGTTTTGTAATTTGTAATTTGTAAATAAGTATAGTAAAAAAGAGAGAGAAGAGAAATACAAAAAAAAAAAAGAGAAAAAAAAAGGAAGAAAAAAAAAGAAAAAAAAGAAGAAAAAAAAGAGGCAAAAAGAAAAAAGAAAAAAGAAAAAAAGAGGAGTGAGTTTGTTTTTGTGAATGTCATTTGCACACACATCACTTGTTTGTTTATTGTTTTTTTTTGGCATTTAGTTTAAAAAAAAATCTTTTAGACAAATAAATACAAAACGTTTTCAAAAAAAAGAAAAAGAAAAAAAGAAAAGCAAGCAAGCAAGCAAACAAATTTTTCAAACTCAATTGTTTTTTTATTTGCCCTTTTTGTTTTCTTTTATCAAAAAAAAAATCCTTTTAGCTCACTTTGGCTTAATTCTAGTATGTGCTTAAAACATTTCTAATACTTAGACTTTTGGTGCTTTTTTTATCTTTAATAGCGTGTGAAAAAAAATAAAAGAAAAAAATTCAACTTTGATTTTACTTTAGATTTAAATTTTAATTTAGAACAAATCATAGGGTTCCTTTAGGAGTTTAAGATTAAATTGAATTTAACTTTCAACTTTAAAAAAGAATGTAGAAATAAGAGTGGGCAAAACAAATTGTAGGACTTCCTTTAGATGTTTAGGACAAATTTGATTTAATTTTACTTCAACAAATAACTTAGAGATAAAACAAAGTAGACTCCTAGGCCATGCGAACTTCACGTCACTTTTAGGCTAATTATTCTTCGGTCGAGTACTTAAAACAAATTAGAAACTTTCTAATCTTAAGATAGGTACCGAAAGGGCGTCGTGGAGGTGTTAGTCCTTCTCTACGCGTAACAAACTCCCGAGCCCATCCCCTAGCGGCATTAGATCAATTTTCCTTTAGGTGGCCAACCGCACCCCAAAAACGGTTGGTGGCGACTCCGTATTTTTATCACCATTCGGATGAAGGTTGGGGGAAACTGCACCCCAAAAGCGGTTTCCCCCCCCAACGAAATCCGGTGATGACAACTTGTATTATCACAGTACAGCGGCATAACCTTGAGATTAAAGTCGCAGTTCGATAATTGACTGGCCATCCATAGTAGTTGAGCACAACAGCTTCCTATAGTAATGTATTCAGCTTCAGATGTAGAAGTTGAAACTGAATTTAACATCTTGCTAAACCAGGATACAAGTCTATTGCCAAGAAATCGGCATGTTCCACTTCTGCTCTTCCTATCAATCCTATAGCCGGCAAGGTTTGCATTTGAATATCCTCTTAGTTTGAAATCAAATTCCTTTGGATACCAAAACCCCATATTTTCAGTTCTCTTGAGATATCACATTATCCTCTTAACATGCAACATGTGAGATAACTTGGGAATTGCCTAGTATCTTGCACAGATGCATGTGGCGAACATTATGTCAGGTCTGCTTGCTGTCAGATATAGCAAGGAGCCAATCATGCTACTATACTGCATGATATCTATTTTTTTGCTTGCTTTATCCATATCCAATTTGGTAATTGTAGGAATGAGTGTTTTCATGTGAGAAATGTCAGTCATTTTGAATTTATTCAAAATCTTTTTAGTGTATTTGGTTTGACTGATAAATATCCCATCTTTCAACTGCTTGACCTCCAACCCGAGGAAGAATGAGAGTTCTCACATCATACTCATTTCATATTCACTTTTCATCAATTGGGAGAATTCTTCACATTATTTCTTGTCCCTTGATCCGAAGATGATGTCATCAACATAGATCTGCACAATCAAGGGTGATCCTTTTCCTTCCTTGAGAAATAGGGTTGGGTCAATCTTGCCTTTTTTGAATTTGTTCTTAATTAAGTACTCTAACAGGATTTCATACCAAGCCCGTGGTGCTTGCTTCAATCTATATAGACCCTTTTTTCAACTTGTACACTTTGTGTTCTTGATTGGGCTCTATAAATTCAAGGGGTTGTTCAACATAGACTTCCTCTTGAAGGTCTCTATTAAAAAATGTACTCTTGACATCTATCTGATAGACTTTGAAGTCTTTGAATGCTACATATGACAAGAACATTCTGATGGTCTCTAGCATAGCAATTTGTAAGGACCCGTATTTGAGAGGCCTTGGAGATAGCCTTGAGTTAAAGACCTTATTTTAACAAATGAATATCAGCACAATGATGTGCTCATCATATGGAGAATTTTGACTGTACTTGGACTAATTTTGGGATTTGAGGCCCTGAGGGATATTTTTGGGATTTCATAAATAATAATTTTATATTCCCTTTTAAATTACCTGGGTTTGTATTTTGAGCTTTGGGTCTCCCATCAAGGGAAAACCCAATATGAGAGAGTAGGCTATTTTGCCTTTCTTCTTGGGTTTACTTAACCACCAATGGGCTGCATTTGGTCTTGGGCTTCTATTAAAAACAAAATAATAAAAAGAAAGAAAATAGGAGAAAAGAAAAGGAAAACCAAACCCTACCTTCCGCGGCAGACAGAGAGAGAGAGAGAGAGAGAGAGAGAGAGTGGAGGAGTTTCTGACGATCAAAGATTTCCTATAGACAACGGGAGGCCGGAGGCGTTGAGGTAGCAAGGATACAGATCGCTCTGTTCTTTTCCCCAATTATTTTCTGCAACACTTCTAAGGTAGGGATTTCAAGTTTGCTTTTTACCGTCTCTCTCTTACAGATTTCTAGAAAATAAAATTTATGAGATGATCTGGGATGTTGAGAAGGGATTTTCTTTTATATATATTGAGTTTCTAAATTTCACCTTGAGCCTATGGATGATTTGGGGTTTTTGTCTGAGTTTTCTGAATTTTTGAATTTCTGCGTGAGATTATTTATGCTTTTGGGTTAGGGGTCATTTGTATACCCATTGTCTTTAGATTATTTAGATGAAAAAATTTGGGAAAACCCTTTATCTGGTTTGGCTAAGGCCTCTGGTATTGGGAAATCAAACGAGGGGGAGGCCAGAGTTGGATTTAGACCCTGTTTATGGACTTAGAAACTCAATAACTTCTAAACTAAAACGAATTTGAGGTTGGTCCTTTAGGGAAAAATGATTAGAATGACAAAAGGAAGGTTTTGGAGTCTGCACGTGAGAATGCTTTTCCACTTGCAGATTCATTCTTGCTCCAAATTGCCCCAAATTTTAGGTGTAGCTTCCTTAGAGGCATATGAGTTGAAATACCCCTGCACGTGAGAATGACCTTTTCACGTGCAACCTTATTTTTGGCTAAAAATCGTCCCTGAACCTTCTAGGATGGTTAGAATGATGTTCTGAGTTAATTTGCCTCTGCCCGTGACAATAGGTTGTCACGTGCAGCTTGTTTTGGGCTCCCCTTGAGGTGGATAAGCTTCCTTTGAAATGTTGTTTATGATCCAGATTATGAGTGTGAGAAATGTGTGGACTTTAGGGACCATGACGAGTTAGGTGATGTTATGTGTAATGATTTGATTATTCTGACACTATCTGTTGTTTTACATTCTGAGTTGAGTTTTTGTGTGCTAAATGAGTTGCATGTTTGTACTATATTTTGTTGGTCCCGGAGAGCCTAAAGGGGGGGGTGAATAGGCTCTTTGAAAATTCTTTCTCTCTCTTAATGGCTCAGATACTCACTCTGGTTAAACGGATAAAATCAGTGCGGAAGATTAACCAGGTAGTGGAAGTATGTTGCTTTATTATCTGAAGATAATTACAACAAAGCAAAACAGCGTTTTAGCTGATTACAACACAACACTCTGTTATAATTACACACACTTGGCAGTGAATCTCTGTGTTTGGCTCTTTACAAGATATACGCTTATGAGTGTATAAGTACAAGTAAGCACACGCATACTTATTTACATTTCTTCAGGCATATATATAGACATCCTAGAAATCTATCTTGGAACTGCATTTTCCAAGCAGTGTGGAGCATTGAAGTTCTTCATTGGAAAATGCTGAAGCTTTAACTGCTGCAGATGTGGAGCTCAAAATATTGGAAGCATAAGTTGTAATGAATTCTTTGCTTGATTCCAATTGCATTTGAGACTGCGTCCACATCTCCGTGTGTTCCACGTGTCAGACAATTTAAGTATTCAATGAGTTTGTCTTATATCGGGATGTAGCGAGCTGCTAGCATTAATTGCGGCTTGGAGAGATGAAGCAGTGTCTTCTTGGTCCGTTGCAAGGTTCCTTACTCCGCATGAACGAAGCTCGGATCCTTACTCCGTATCAGTGATTGCTTACTCCATATAAATGAAGTCCTGGAATCCTTATTCCGTGTCAGCTTCCTTACTCCGCATGAGTAGTGGTTCGTAGAGCTTACCCCGCATCAGCGCTTCCTTACTTCGCATGAGTAATAGTTCGGATTCCTTATTCCGCATTTGATGTCCTTACTCCGCAACAGTTGCCCTTACTCCGCTCGAATGACAGACTCGAATTTCTTTGTCCGTGTCTTCTTTTCCTTAGTCCGGTTGGAGTGACAACTTCGATTCTTTCTCTCTCACAAGTCTCTTTTACTCCGTGCAAGATGTAGACTCAGGAACTTACTCCGCATTAATTGACATAATCTAGTTGAGTGTTAGACGCGGGTTCCTAGTCGTTTTGTCAAGTGTTTAATCAGCACGAAGGGTCCTTACTCTGGATGATGACTTGATTATATACGAAGTGAATGACGACACTCATGATGATTTGGATCAGGATTATGTATCCTGTCTTTAGCTTTGTCCTCACATGAGTAGGTCTGGATTTAGAGTTAACTCATCTCCACAGACTTAATGGTAAACATGAAACATCTCGAGTCAAATTACATAGGGTTTGTTCCGCATTATCCAAATTCTCGGTTTGATCCAACAGTCTCCCCCAATATGGATATGTCAAACCCTTTGTAATCTGATCTGGTAAGGTAGCAAGAAATAACACAGAGGTAAGGATTAAAGAGAACAGTTCCACTCAGTTACAGCAGGAATACATTAAGCCTTAGTACAGATATAAATTATGGTACATACGGCTTACTATATTTGAAGATCATCCTTGCTACATGCTCTCGTAGTGCCATTGTCTGCTTCTTGGAGAACTCGATGATATTTTTCCAGTCATCATCGAAGGAGATAACAGATTTCAAGAAGTAGCAGACAAAGGCTCCACAACTGTTTCCATCGGGTTGCTGGGGCACATTCTTCTTGTTCCGGATCGTCCCCATGAGTACTTCATCCTGACCAAGAGGCAGTAGATTTAAGTCTTCGTAGAGAGAACTCTATCTGATTGCATCCGACAAGGTTCGAACAAGACTCCTCATCTGATTCTTTCTAATCGGGCAGTCAATGACCTGATGAGAATCCAGAAGCAAGATTTTCTTCTCTTTGATCAGGAAAACAGTCAGCATGAAATGTGGGGAGTCGAACCGGAAGGGGATGAAAACGATGGATAGAGAGGTCCATGGTCGGTTGTTCTCTGCTGTACCATTGATGTAGGATAGAATAACGTCCACAGAAGGAAACTGGTTTTCAACCCAGCAAGGAAGAACATCAAAATCAAGGCCTTCCTCAAGTAAAGAGGGGAATAGCCTCAACTCCATCTTTACCGCCAGAGCATAGTTGTTGATGTCGTCAGTGGAAAATTGTCCCTCCTCGGATAGTATGGTCTGGATGTCTTGAGGTTCGAAGGGGGACGAGGCAGACACACATCGGCGCTCGGCAGTGGAGAAGGCATTGGCCTTGGCCGCAGCAAGAATGCTCCCATCAGCATCATCTGGATGCAATTCCGCGTATGATGGGAGGAAGGAGATGGCACCAGATGGAACAGCAGAAGTGGGAGAGCTGGTCCCGCCAGGTGGAGAAACAGCTGCGTTTAGGCACTGGAAGGCCCGGAGGAAGAGCAGGTGCAGACCATTTGCGAGAGGCAACGCCAGTAGTGGAAAGAGGGGAAGGATCAGATGATTTCTCCCCCGGTTTGGCAGATCGGCAAGAGCGGGAGGGACTGGCCACGACTTGCGTTAAGTCCGCAATGGAGGTGGACAAGTCAGAGAAAGATGCGGCAAGCTGCTCTAGCTTCTGATCCATGGAGAGAGAGGTAGAGGAGAAGGCAGAAAGAAGCTCGGCACCCATGGCCCGGACATGGTCGGAAAGGGCCTGGGTCTGAAGACGACTGTCCTTAGCAAGGCGATCGAGTTGGGCGGAGAAAGCAGCCTCAGATAAAATAGTGGCAAAAGAGGCACGCCCAAGACCAAAGGCGGGAGCTTTCGAGGACTCGCCCGCATGAAGAGGGGCAGGTGTGGGCAGGGTAAAGTCAGCGGCAGCAGGAGAGGGCGGTGGTTGTACAACAGCAGCAGCAGGAGGGGCGGCAGATCCACTTTGACCGGAGAGGTCAATGGTAGGGATATCCGTAGGATAAGAGGGACCAGCCTCAGCAAGGACAGGTGTCCGTGCGTCATGGGCAGGCCCGGAAGAGGCAGCAGCAGGAGGTGCAGCCTTTAGGAGCGACGTCGTTACAAAACCGTGATAGCAGTTCCAAATAAGCATTTCCTTCGGGGTCTGGGTGTGTTGAGCATAAAACACCCAGAGGGTAGGTTTTGGGATGTCAGCAGTAATGGCGAGGCTGAAGCGCAGCTAGTAGTCATTCAGTATGTCGGTGGAGAGATGGTCGAGATAGTCCTGGAGGGCCGGAAAGTGAGCGGGAGAGGCTTCCGCAGGAGAAGATGGAAGGTCCCGAAGAATAGCAGCAACAGCCGCTGTGACCGGAGAGATGGGTGCGGGAGCATCAGCAACAGCATCAGGAGTAGCAGCAACAACAACAGCAGGAAGAGAGGCAGGGACATCAGCAAGAGAGGCGGATGTGGTAACCTCATGGAAGGGCGGCTGAGAGGGTCCTGCAGCAGTAGACGGGTCAGCCCGAACGCTGTGCAGCGAACTGCGGGAGCGTGCCGGAGCAGCAACAGACCGGATGCGGGAGTGAACGGACCGGAGAGTAGAACTAACTTCGTGGCCTGAGCTGGCAACAGGTTCACTAACAGAACTCGCTTGTTGTTCTGAAGCGACAGCAAGGGCACGGGAGACTGGAGGGCGGCGAACGGTGAGGGTCCCGTCGGCAATAAGATGGCGGAAGTAGTAGGACGCCGGGAAGGGAATCACCAGTTCACCCTGGAAGTGCGCGGGGTGAAGATGCCGGAAGATTTGGGACAGAATCCGTCCAAAAGATGAGTTCCATTTCCCATTCCGAAACACCTGGAAGAGAAAGTTGCCCCAGTCAAGTGGCAGTGACTCAAAAACCGCGTACATCGCCAGCAGGAGATCGTACGGAACCGAGTCGAGAGCCGTGGAGTGAGCCAGAAGACACCGGCTGAGTATGGTGGCCATACAGTGGTGAGGACCATGGAAAGACTTCATTTTGTACTCCTTCACCTTATTAGGCTCTTTGATAATTCACTTGTTAGTGAATAGGCTCTTTGAAAATTCACTTGTACTCCGCTCTGATACCACTTGTTGGTCCCGGAGAGCCTATAGGGGGGGTGAATGGGCTCTTTAAAAATTCTTTCTCTCTCTTAATGGCTTAGACACTCACTCTGGTTAAACGGATAAAATCAGTGCAGAAGATTGACCAGGTAGTGGAAGTATGTTGCTTTATTATCTGAAGATAATTACAACAAAGCAAAATAGCATTTTAGCTGATTACAACATAACACTCTATTATAGTTACACACACTTGGCAGTGAATCTCTGTGTTTGGCACTTTACAAGATATACGCTTATGAGTGTATAAGTACAAGTAAGCACGCACATACTTATTTACATTGCTTCAGGCATATATATAGACATCCTAGAAATCTATCTTGGAACTGCATTTTCCGAGCAGTGTGGAGCATTGAAGTTCTTCATCGGAAAATGCTGAAGCTTTAACTGCTGCGGATGTGTATCTCAAAATATTGGAAGCATAAGTTGTAATGAATTCTTTGTTTGATTCCAATTGCATTTGAGACTGCGTCCACATCTCCGTGTGTTCCACGTGTCAGACAATTTAGGTATTCAATGAGTTTGTCTTACATTGGGATGTAGCGAGCTGCTAGCATTAATTGCGGCTTGGAGAGATGAAGCAGCGTCTTCTTGGTCCATTGCAAGGTTCCTTACTCCGCATGAACGAAGCTCGGATCCTTACTCCGTATCAGTGATTGCTTACTCCGTATGAATAAAGTCCTGGAATCCTTATAACGTGTCAGCGCTTCCTTACTCCGCATGAGTAGTGGTTCGGAGAGCTTACTTCGCATCAGCGCTTCCTTACTCGACATCAGTAATGGTTCGGATTCCTTATTCCGCATTTGATGTCCTTACTCCGCAACAGTTGCCCTTACTCCGCTCGAATGACAGACTCGAATTTCTTCGTCCGTGTCTTGTTTTACTTAGTCTGGTTGGAGTAACAACTTCGATTCTTTCTCTCTCACAAGTCTCTTTTACTCCATGCAAGATGTAGACTCAGGAACTTACTCCGCATTAATTGACATAATCTAGTTGAGTGTTAGACGCGGGTTCTTAGTCGTTTTGTCAAGTGTTGAATCAGCACGAAGGTCCTCACTCCGAATGATAACTTGGTTATATACCAAGTGAATGACGACACTCATGAAGATCCGGATCAGGATTATGTACCCTCTCTTTAGCTTTGTCCTCACATGAGTAGGTCCGGATTTAGAGTTAACTCATCTATACAGACTTAATGGTAAACATGAAACATCTCGAGTCAAATTATATAGGGTTTATTACGCATTATCCAAATTCTCGGTTTGTTCCAACATATTTGTTGAGTTATGTTTATTGAGTTGAGATTGTTGAGTTGTGTATGTTGAAATGTGTATGTTGAGGACCCCAGAAATGCGGGGAGTTGAGATGAGAACCCCAGAAACACGGGGATTGAGCTGAGTATGGGACAGTCATTATACTGTACCCCTTGAGATGAGATTCACATTTGCCTGGTGTGGTATGTCACGTCGCCGTGGTGGCGGGGTGTGCTCTGCCCTCCTGTGCAGGCAGAGGTATGAGGTGTGTTCACTGGGTGATGGTTATTGTTTTAGCTTAAGTCACTACACGAGCACATGCATCCACTTGACATGCATAGTTTTAGAGTGGGACGGGACTGGGGAGACTTGATCCCTAATGAGCTGTGGTGTGCTCACCCCTCCTATGAACTGTTCTTTACAGGACCTAGCAGGCGATAGGCGGAAGAGCAGGATAGGCCGTAGTTGATAGGCCTCTATATATATATATATGGCCTTATATATATATATATATATTTGGTTGTTTTGTTGTATTTGAGATTCTGTTTGTTTGAACTGTGTACCCTAGTTATATTATTGGGAGCTTGTTCCTTAGTGGGTTGTAAAAGGGCTTGAAGCCTCTAAGCAATGTAATTGATGTATTGTGTTGCGAATACCGTATGTATATATATTGTGGTGGTGTGCTTGGCATGGAAGCAGGTACATGCCCCTTGGCATGTTGACATGTGATACAGGGATAGGACAGCACCCGCGGTAGGTGTCCTCACTTTGGTGTTTACACCAAACCCTTGACCCTTCGGGTGCGGGCATGGGCAGTCATTACCCATTTCCAGGGGGAAGGAAATTTGGGGCGTGACAGTTTGGTATCAGAGCCCAAGTTCATGGTCTAGTGGACTTAGGATAGTGGGGAGGGATAACTGCTTCTGGGACCCTTAGAAGGCAGTATAGGACACGCCTGATCACCGTGGTTCTATCTGATTTTCTAATGTGCACTTAGGGGTAGTTAGACTAAGGAGTAGGGCATTTGCATTTGGGATGGGGTGCATACATGCATTGGCATTGGGGCACTAGCTTAATCATAATATGAGTGTCATGATTTGAAATGAGTAGTTGATTCGAAATGAGCATACAACGAATTGAAATGTGAATACTGTGGAAAGTGTTGAGACATGCTGATTTGAGAAACTGTGATGTGTTGAAAATTTTAAAGTATGAGATTGTAATATGTATGTTGGGATCCTGTGAACATGATGTGTATGCTTATGAGATGTTGTTTGAGTACCTCATGGGCCTAGAGGTGAGGGTGTGCTAAGCTTGAGAGATATTGATTCCAGCTCCACTTGTTTTTGAAATGTGTAGACAATGCCTCATAGGAGAGTTACCCAGGTTACCCCAGCTGCAGAGGATGAATCTTCTGCACGTGCTAGAGAAGAGGGAAGGCAGCAAATAGAGGGCGATGATCCCATGGAGCGGATCAAGACCCAAGTTAGGGCCTTGAGTGAGAATGTACAAGGCATGCGAGAGGATCTCAGGGGAGAGATCCGAGATGAGATTAGGCGGGAGATGATGGCACAGCAGACAGTGCTACCTTCTCTACCCCGTGAGACAGAGCCTCCACGTAGACAAGAGATACTGATGAGACGAGAGGAGGAAGATGTGGTGTCTGGTTCCGGAAGGAACAACCACTGAGGTTCAAGGGAGGAGTTGATCCTCTAGCGGCAGAGCATTGGCTGCGACAGATTAAGCACGTGTTCTCCTTTCTCCGACCCCGGGAGGAGGATAAAGTGAGGTTAGCAGTCAGGCAGTTGGAAGAGGAAGCCTTAGAGTGGTGGCTCAGCATTTCAGGTAGCCGGGACATGCAGACCTTGTCATGGGAGGAGTTCCTTCAGTTGTTCCATGAGGAGTACTTCCCGGAGTCCTTGCGGTGGCAGAAATGGGAAGAGTTCAGTGGTTTGAAACAAGGATCACACACTGTGTCTGAGTATGAGCGTGAATTTCGAGGACTGAGCCGGTTTGCCCCTGAGGCAATCTTTAGAGAGGACCTGAAGGCCCATAAGTTTACCATGGGACTTAGGCCTGCCCTGAAGCAGAGGGTGGAGATGCTGTGGCTGAGGACCTATGCTGAGGTCGTGGAGACAGCTAAGATTGTGGAAAGAGGACTGGAGGAGGGTAAATAGGCTCATCAGGAGCGGCAAGCACAAAGTACGCGCGATAAGCAGGGAGACTCCAAGAGACCGAGAGTTGAGCTTGGAGGTAGCAGTTTCCCCAGGGACAAGGGCCAATCACCAATGGCTCCACCAAAGTCCCGTTACTCTGGAGGACCGGGGAACTCAGCTGGAGGTTTCCCACGTGAGTGTACTTGTTATGGCCAAACTGGACACATGAAACGTGAGTGTCCCAAGCAGCACCTGCAGTGCCATAGCTGTGGGAAGACAGGACACCTTAGTACGGTGTGTTTCAGTAAGGGGAACAACCGGGGAGCTGGTGGATTCACATCAGGAGGGAGGAGTGAGACCCACTTTCGGACCCCAACTCCGAGGCCAGCACGTTCATGGTAGGCGAGTCAGGCTGGTTCCACTCATGCAAGGCCACAGGGAGAGAAGCAACCACAAGGCGGTTCAGAGAATCGTCCAAGTGGACATCAGACAGGGATCAAAGGACAAACAGGAGAGGCTAGTAGCAGGGCAAGCCATGGCAGAGTATTTGCGCTTACTTCAGCACTACCCGAGCGGGAGGAGTTGCCACTATCCTCCGAGGAAGGCGAAGCCGAACCTTCGGTGGTTCGAGGTACTGTTTTGATATCTCACACTATAGTTGCTGTCATGTTTGATACCGGAGCTTCGTGCTCCTTGATTGCTAAGTCCTTGGTTGAGAGCCTTGGACTTGATTGTGTGAGGGCAGATAGTCCCTTGAGTGTTGAGTCACCTGTGGGAGGTGCATCGACAATAGACCGAGTGTGTCATGAGTGTATGCTTACGATAGGAGATGTTGATGTCACATTTGATTTGTACGTGATGCCCATGAGGACCTTTGATTTGATTTTGGGGATGGACTGGTTAATGGCCTTCCAGGCTAAGATTGATTGTTATAGACGGCGGGTGTCATTTACTTCACCCACAGGATTACTCTGTACCCTAGTGGGGAATGGGATGAGAATGCCGGGAGGGCTGGACTGACGAGAGGGCTATGGGGTGGTGTTACCCATAGACTTGCTACACTTACTTTTGAGGAGGAAGGTAATATTGAAAAACGAGTGTGGCCAGTTGTTGTTGAGAATTTCCAGGATGTGTTTCCTGGGGAGTTACTGGAGTTGCCTCCACACAGGAGTGTTGAGTTCACAATCGAGTTATTGCAAGGGGTGGGATCTATCTCACAAGTGGCATACCGGATGGGACCTGCCGAGTTGAGGGAGCTTCAAAAGCAAATAAAGGAGCTGAGAGATAAAAGTTTCATTTGCCCAAGTACATCACCTTGGGGTGCACCAGTCTTGTTTGCTAAAAAGGCAGACGGTTCACTACGACTCTGCATTGATTATCGAAAGCTGAACCAAGTGACAGTAAAGAACAAATACCCTTTGCCGAGGATTGATGATCTGTTTGACCAGCTGAGTGGGGCACAGTGGTTTTCAAAGATTGATTTGCGTTCTAGGTATCATCAGTTGAGGGTCAGGAGCGAGGATATTCCTAAGACTGCTTTCAGGTGTAGATATGGGCACTATGAGTGGTTAGTGATGCCTTTCGGGCTCACGAATGCACCGACAGTGTTCATGCACCTGATGAATAAGGTATTTACCCCGTACCTAGATTCCTTTGTGGTGGTATTTATTGATGACATCCTTGTATACTCAAGGACTCGAGAGGAGCATGAAGAGCATTTGACTGTGGTGTTGCAGACGCTCCGAGACCACCAGTTGTATGCTAAATTCAGCAAGTGCAACTTCTGGATGCAAGAGGTGCATTTCCTTGGGCATGTGGTATCTGCCGAGGGAGTTAGAGTGGACCCAACCAAGATTGAGTCTGTATCATCTTGGAAAAGGCCCACGAATGTTTTTAAGATCCGTAGTTTCTTGGGTCTGGCAGGATATTACAGGCGTTTCATGGAAGGGTTCTCTCGGTTAGCAGCACCGATGACAGCCCTGACACGAAAAGGAGTTAAATTTGAGTGGACAGACAAATGTCAGCGAGCTTTTGAGGAATTGAAGACTCGTTTGACTACTGCACCAGTTTTGAGTGTACCACGGGATGGAGTGCCTTACGAGGTGTATTGTGATGCATCCCGAGTTGGATTGGAGTGTGTTCTGATGCAGGAACACAAAGTCATAGCTTATGGCTCACGACAGCTTAAGCCCCATGAGCAGAATTACCCAATGCATGATCTAGAATTAGCAGCAGTTATCTTTGCCTTGAAGTCGTGGCAACATTACCTGCTGGGGGAGAAATTTGTGGTATACACTGACCACAAGAGCCTAGAGTACATCTTCACCCAGAGGGATCTGAATTTGAGACAGAGGAGATGGGTGGAGTACTTGCAGATGTTTGACTTTACACTCTCCTACACACCTGGAAAGGGGAATGTAATTGCAGATGCACTGAGTAGGAAGGGAAAAGCTGAGGTTTCTATGAGAGAATGGAAAATGATGGAACAATTAGCAGTGCTGCGGGTACAGCCTGATTTTAGCGGTGGGGAAGCAGTCCTATGTTCTATTGCTGTAATGCCAGTTATACCAGCCTGTCCGTGAGGGACAGTTGGGGGACGTGGACTGTGAAGTGATCCGGGCCCAGATAGAGGCCGGTGAACTGTCTGAGGAATGGACAGAAGGAACTGAGCATGAGCTGAGATTTCAGGGGCGCTTGATAGTACCACCCTCCTTATGCGAGGATGTGATGAGGGAGTTTCATCATTCCCGTTTGGCTGTGCATCCAGGAGGAACTAAGATGTATTATGCCGTGCGAGCACAGTTCTGGTGGTCAGGACTGAAGAGGTGTATAGCAGAGTTTGTTTCCAGGTGCCTTACTTGTCATCAAGTAAAGGTAGAGTACCAACGACCTGCTGGTCAGTTACAGCCATTGCCTGTGGCTGAGTGGAAGTGGGAGCATATTTTGTGACAGGACTTCCTACCACTTCTGGGAGGAAGGATATGATTTGGGTCATTGTAGACTGATTGACTAAATGATAACGTACATTTATGCCGTTATTTTATAGGCTATTTAGGGTGTCAAAGAGCATGTTTAGAGCCTTTTTAGTACCATATTTCATATATATTTGCTCTAACCCCAAGAAAGACACTGTTTGTGCTGTATATGTATTTTTGAGCTATTTTGGGCAGGTTTTTGGATGATTTCTTCTCTAGTCATCAGCTAGACTACTCTATCTCCTAAAGAGGGAGCTTGTGGCAACTTATGAGCTCAAAAGGAGGCATTTTGAAGGCTACAAGCGACAAGGCTGCAAGAGGTCTCTTCACACTATTAGTACTGAATAAACATTTTGATTTATTTGACCATGAAGATGGCCTTAACAATATCACGTGCAGAAGGAAAAGTTGCTTCAAATGATGCCCTTTACCTCTCATAAACATTTCATAGCAAAAGGACAACAAAATATTTTGCACGTGATATTGGGATTTGATTTTTTTTGACCTAGTAGGAGGCTTTAGATGATCTCACGTGCAGAACAAAAGTTGCTCCAAATGATGTCATCTATGTGTGATAAAGATTTCAAACCATTTGGAGGGGACCATGAAAATGACCTTTTTCACGGGCAAGGATATCTTTGCATGGAAGGCTTCTATCTGATGTAATAAAGTGCTGGGTGAAGTTTCAGAGCAAATGGAGGTGCCCGTGAAAATGACCTTCGTCACGGGCAAGATTGTTTTTGCACAGTCACCTTTGTTTTGTTATGCTGATGATTTTTCTCTTCTGGAGCTTGATCCAATTCTGCTTTGTTTAAGGTGTTTTTAAGGTTTGAATGAAGAAAAAGGGTCACTTACCAAAACGACATCGTTTTGGCTGCGACTACATTTATAATTAGGGCACACCTTTTGTAACCCTAATTTGGCCCACTAAATCCTATAAATAGGGGTCTTTGAAGGCATTGTAAAGCATCTTGAGTGGGAGAATCTGATCGGAGTTCTGAAAAGAGCTGTAGCCATTGCTAAAAGATCGGATTGTCCTTGGCAAGGAGTGATTTTGGGTAGCAGACGCCGGAGTCTTTGGAGGCTGGAGTCCTGGTTCATCTTGGGGTTTTCCTTTATTGTCCTGGATCTGTAATCATGTTCTTTCTTGTAATTGTTATTGCTTTTGTCATGATTATGGAGTAGTTTTGTTAGTCTAGGGGAGCAATGTAGGCCCCAATAAATTGTATTCATTTGGTTATGGTTATTCAATAAAATAGAATTCAGTTCTTGTTTAATTCACTTGTTTGTATGGAAATGCCTAGTTTATGCATAATTAGGTAATCTTAGCCCTTGTCTAGGGTGGAACACTAGTGAATTAGATTTAATATTGCATGATGGACCAAGTCTGCAACTATTAGATTATTTATCTACCTTGATCACTTTTATTCACATGGACCAAATGGGATAAAAGCCTTAAATCTATCTTAGCATGGACTAAATGTAAGATAGGCAGGAGATAATCAACATGAATATGAACTAGAACATAAATTAAGAACAAGAGCCATAACCAGACTAGTACAATCGATTGGGTGGTAAACATTGTGACCCTAGATCCTTAATCACTGAAATTTCTATACAAATAGCTTGCCAACATTCTGATTTAATCATTTTTCGTTCAAACTATTTGTACAACAAAAATCAATTGTCCAGACATAAAATCAACTTGTTAGCTTAGTGCTTGCTGCTTAACAGCATTAGCTACCTCCCTGTGGGTTCGACAACCGGAGTCTTAATACTCCATTTTTTTTACTTGGCCAGTGCACTTGCTGCAAAACCTATAGACACAATTTATTCAGGTCAAGTTTTTGGCGCCGTTGCCGGGGAGGCAAGCCAAACGTTGTTAGGGTTATGTGACATTAGGTGATCAAGTTCGTTTGTGATCTGGAATTTTAATTTTCTATTTTTCTAGTGCGGTGTGGCTTTGTATTTCTCTGTTTTGTTTTGTTTTCTTTGAGGGGTACACATCAAGTGTTTGTTTTAATTCCTCAATGTATGCGACATACTCAAGGAGAGTTATTGCCTTACAATCCTCACAGATAATGGACTTTGCTTTAGGATGTGAATATGTATATGTGAGTGCTCATGTTTCTGCTTTTTGGTTCGGGTTTATGTGTGGTATTTGGTTGTTTTTGTTTTTGTAGGTTTAAAAACCAAACACAGTTGCCAGATCAAACATTCCAATGGATTGGACCTATGAAGTTGATCCCAAGCAAGCAATGGAGGATTTGTTGGAGTTGTACTGCCCAACGTTTCGTCCTAGCCAAGAAGACCGAGGGAGATTTTGGGATTGTCCATATGAAGTTTATTCTGACCCAAGTTATATAAAGTGTTCAACATCTAAAAATTGGGACTAAAACCAAGGACATCTTGCCACTAATTCTACTTACCAGCAGCCCCAGAATAATGCTAATAACTTTTATGGAGATGGCTATGGAGTTTGGCCAAGTCAAGAACAATTCAAAGCTGAATATTCTCCACAAGAAGCATCACCCCAGCACATGACTGAATTCTTCGAGAAGTGTGACGTGGACACATGGGCAAGGATGCACAATGATGATTTAATTTGTTCATCCTCACTCTTTGGAGGCAATGATTTACAGCAGAACTTAGAGTGGCAGCATGATCCTCCGTCACAAGATCTTCATGAAGAAATGAGGGAGTTCTTTTTGAATGTCAACAAGGAAACTGAAAAACAACTCCAAAATACAAAGGTTGAGCGGTTTATACAACCTACTTCTCCAAATGTTTTATTACCAGAGACAAAAGAAGTGAAGATCGAAAAGACTATTGAAGAATTAGAGGCTGAGATGGCAGACCTAGCAGCACGAATGCAGACGGTGGTTGGGAAAGTATTAGACAATACACACACCATCAATGCCCGATAACCCATTCAACCTTTATGTAGCAGTAGTTACTACGGAAAACAAGACCAGTTTGTCTTCACTTTTCCATCAGAACAACTGGCTCTTGCCAATGAAGCTACAAAAGAAGGTCGAGTAGGGATAGTAGACCTATATCCCTACTACAATGAAGTTGTTGTCCCTAGATTTGAAGAAAAAGAAGAGGAGGAAAGAGCACTAATTCCAATGACCAGACTGCATAAGAATGGCAACATAGGATTCAATCGGGATGGTGTACCTGCTTCAAGATGTTCATTCTCAGCTTCTTCATCAAAAATATGGGACTTTGTGGATGATGATGATTCTTCTTATACTGATCCCATTCTAGATCACCACAATGATGCTGCTAATATTACAAAACCTGAAGTGGTACAAAGGACAATGTCTGACCATGACGAGGTGGCTCTTCCATCTCAACTATTTTGCCCATCTAATGTATCTACTTGTTTTCTCCCAAAAGCTGAAGAACATATAAGCAATTTGATGCCCCAAACTGAACAACCTGCTTTACATTGGTCTCTTCCGACTGAAGAAGAGGAGTATGGCTTGACCATTTCTGGATTGTTTGAAAAAGAAGAAGAACCACAAACAGTGGAGAACCTGGATATGCAACCCCATAATTTGGGTGATGATCAGTTTATTTTGATATCTGGAGACCTATCAATCAAAGTTATTCAGTATGAAGAAGATTTGCATGCATCAAGCTTTACAGAGTTTGCTTGGGGATTAACTTATCCTATGTTTAAAGAGGAAGTGTTAGATGAGGAAGGTACACGCATGAGCGTATTGACTATTCCAATTGTGGAGTATATCGAATTTTTGTTGCCTACCCAACATGAGAGGAAAGAGAACCTCAAGTTTGTGGGGGTGCTCTTCATTTCGTACGTGCTCCTGGAGTTCAAGTTGTTGCCACAACAATTCTTTCATCTGATTGCCGTGGAATATGAAACTGCTCAAGTGTATATGGCAAGGATGAAGGCTTACCATGTATTGGTTAAACATACTAAGAACAGTCTAGCTACAGACTTAAAATAAAGCGCTTGTTGGGAGGCAACCCAATTTCTTTTCATTTTTTTTATTTTTTGTTATGTTTTTATGTTTAGCAATTATTATGATTGTGTTGCTGCCACTAACCACTGATGCAGGGGATGTTTTTAAGACTACATAAACCATCTTTTTGGATTTTGAATGAAATAAGGAGGGAATCTAAGACATCCAACTGACGCGTTTTATTCATTAAAGAGGGTCCCACACACAGGAAAAGTTTCAAGTAAATTGGAACCCATTTGATGCCTCAAAAGCATACCCGTGATATCACTACAACTTACCCACTCAGAGGTAACTGTCTTCCTTTCCCTTATCCCATGCTCTGAGGACATAGCAATTTCTTAAGTGTGGTGTGGGGGTGGCTTGCACCATTTACTTGTCTTTATGGTTGCGTAAATTGTTTTCGTGTTTGAATGTTTGTATGTGGAGAGCCATGGATAATAAAGTATGCACTTTTGGCTGAATTTTAATTTAAGTAATTAAAGTATATTATGCTTTGGTTTATTCATGTCTGTACGTTGTGAATGAGATCACCATGTTAGTGGAGCTGGCATTTGAATATTAAATGAGCATGACATATTATGATAGACCTTAGTGGCCTTTAAAGTTGAGGGAAAAAGAAAATACAAAAAAACTGAGATTGGCAGCCTCTTTCTAGCCCTTGAGTGACATTTTTGGGTATGGGTAATAGTTTGCTTTGCTCCTCTCTGCATTCAACATTAGTTATTTAATGGTAGGAGTTAAGTATGCATGATGACTAGTTATTTGTGCTCAGTGCTTGGTGTTGGTGTCATTGTACCATAAGAGGCCAAAAAGCCTTTTGTGTCATGTAATAAAGGGATTGAGATACATTTTTCTCTCCTTCCAGCAAAGAAAAAGGCAAATAAAAAAAATTAAATAAAAGGTGAGTATTTAAAAAAGAAAAAAAGAGTGAATAATCCATCAAGGGAGAACATAAAATGCAACCTTGTAAGGTTATTACTAAAAAGAAGTGTGAAAAAAAGGAAAAAAAAAAAGGAAAAAAAACAGAAACAGAAAAAAAGTGTTTGCCAGAATAAAAGCCACAATGGCTTATTGTTTATATGTGTTTTTGTTTTCGTGTTGCAGCCATAATGGCTAAGTTGTTTTGTTTTGCAATTTGTTTCACAAGTGTGAGCTTAAATCTTTAGCTCCAAGTGTTTATCAGTAAGTAGAATAGAGTGTGTGTTTTTGTTGATGAGCACGGTTTGGAACTCCCATGTATGCTTGGCAAGAACTTAAGCAATAGCTAATGGAGAATGTAGTGAGGAGTTTTTCTACCCCTATTTTTGTTAGGTATTGATCTTGGGCTTGAGCATGAGAGAGAAGAAAAATTATATCTGAGTGAGGCAGTTCTGACCTTGGTGAGGACTTTAATGGTAGCTAAGTTCTATTTTAGCAAGGAATGCTTATTGATATCTGACTTTCTGTAATGAGACTGCATGGTTGTTGGACTTAGAGGTATGAACATGAATGAGCTAAATTATAATTCGTTTTGCTTACTGAAATGCCCATTTCAGCATGATATGGTTGCATACTTAGGAAACATGACTCTTTTGTTTGTTATTTTATTTTTCTTCATGTTTGAATGAGTGTTTGTTTCCTTTTTGCCTGATTGTGTTTTTGCTTGAGGACAAGCAATGGTTCAAGTGTGGTGTATTTGATAACGTGCATTTATGCCGTTATTTTACAGCCTATTTAGGGTGTCAAAGAGCATGTTTAGAGCCTTTTTAGTACCATATTTCATATATATTTGCTCTAACCCCAAGAAAGACACTACTTGTGCTGTATATGTGTTTTTGAGCTATTTTGGGCAGGTTTTTGGATGATTTCTTCTCTAGTCATCAGCTAGACTACTCTATCTCCTAAAGAGAGAGCTTGTGGCAACTTATGAGCTCAAAAGGAGACATTTTGACGGCTACAAGCGACAAGGCTGCAAGAGGTCTCTTCACACTATCAGTGCTGAACAAACATTTTGATTTATTTGACCATGAAGATGGCCTTAACAATATCACGTGCAGAAGGGAAAGTTGCTTCAAATGATGCCCTTTACCTCTCATAAAACTTTCAGAGCAAAAGGACAAAAAAATATTTTGCACGTGATATTGGGATTTGATTTTTTTGACCGAGTAGGAGGCTTCAGATGATCTCACGTGCAGAATAAAAGTTGCTCCAAATGATGTCATCTATCTGTGGTAAACATTTCACACTATTTGGAGGTGCCCGTGAAAATGACCTTTTTCCCGGGCAAGGCTATCTTTGTATGGAAGGCTTCTATCTGATGTGATAAAGTGCTGGGTGAAGTTTCAGAGCAAATGGAGGTGCCCGTGAAAATGACCTTTGTCACGGGCAAGATTGTTTTTGCACAGTCACCTTTGTTTTGTTATGATGATGATTTTTGCACAGTCACCTTTGTTTAAGGTGTTTTTAAGGTTTGAATGAAGAAAAAGGGTCACTTACCAAAACGACATCGTTTTGGCTGCGACCACATTTATAATTAGGGCACACCTTTTGTAACCCTAATTTGGCCCACTAAATCCTATAAATAGGGGTCTTTGGAGGCATTGTAAAGCATCTTGAGTGGGAGAATCTGATCGGAGTTCTGAAAAGAGATGTAGCCATTGCTAAAAGATCGGATTGTCCTTGGCAAGGAGTGATTTTGGGTAGCAGACGCCGGAGTCTTTGGAGGCTGGAGTCCTGGTTCATCTTGGGGTCTTCCTTTATTGTCATGATACTGTAATCATGTTCTTTCTTGTAATTGTTATTGCTTTTGTCATGATTATGGAGTAGTTTTGTTAGTCTAGGGGAGCAATGTAGCCCCCAATAAATTGTATTCAGTTTGGTTATGGTTGTTCAATAAAATAGAATTCAGTTCTTGTTTAATTCACTTGCTTGTATGGAAATGCCTAGTTTATGCATAATTAGGTAATCTTAGCCCTTGTCTAGGGTGGAACACTAGTGAATTAGATTTAATATTGCATGATGGACCAAGTCTGCAACTATTAGATTGTTTATCTACCTTGATCACTTTTATTCACATGGACCAAATGGGATAAAAGCCTTAAATCTATCTTAGCATGGACTAAATGTAAGATAGGCAGGAGATATTCAACATGAACATGAACTAGAACATAAATCAAGAACAAGAGCCATAACCAGACTAGTACAATCGATTGGGTGGTAAACATTGTGACCCTAGATCCTTAATCACTGAAATTTCTATACCAATAGCTTGCCAACATTCTGATTTAATCATTTTTCGTTCAAACTATTTGTACAACAAAAATCAATTGTCCAGACATAAAATCAACTTGTTAGCTTAGTGCTTGCTGCTTAACAGCATTAGCTACCTCCCTGTGGGTTCGACAACCAGAGTCTTAATACTTCATTTTATTACTTGACCAGTGCACTTGCTGCAAAACCTATAGACACAATTTATTCAGGTCACTAAATCGGCCCATTTCTTGGCTGTTCGGGAGTGAGACTCCATTGGAACATTGAGCCAGCTGTATGTTGATGAGATTGTGCGATTGCATGGAGTGCCTTTGTCTATCGTTTTAGATAGAGATGCACGATTCACTTCTCGGTTTTGGAATGGTTTGCAAGAGGCATTGGGGACGCGGCTTAATTTGAGTACTGCTTTCCATCCTGAGACTGATGGTCAGTCAGAGAGGACCATTCAAACGTTGGAAGACCTGTTGAGAGCTTGTGTGCTTGATTTTGGGGGATCATGGGCTTCTCACCTTCCTTTGGTAGAGTTTTCCTATAATAATAGTTACCAGGCTTCTATTGGGATGGCCCCGTTTGAGGCATTGTATGGTAGACCTTGCCGGTCTCCATTGTGTTGGGCAGAAGCTGGAGAGGCAGCTATGTTGGGACCTCAATTGGTCCAAGAGGCTACGGCAATAGTCCAACTGATTCGGCAGCACCTTCTTACGGCCCAGAGTAGACAAAAGTCTTATGCGGATCGCCGATGCAGACCATTGGAGATTTTGGTTGGAGACCACGTGTTTCTTCGTATTTCTCCATGGAGAGGGCATAAGAGACTTGGAAAGGGATCCAAGTTATCTCCATGATACATTGGACCGTTCGAGATTTTGAGCAGAGTTGGACATATTGCTTATAGGTTGGCATTACCTCCCAGTTTGAGCAGAGTTTATGATGTTTTCCATGTATCCCAGTTGCGAAAATACCACCTAGATCCCAGACATGTGCTGGATTGGAGTACCCTGGATATTGGGGAGGATATGACGATTGTTGAGGCACCAATCCGTATTTTGGATAGGCGCGTGAAGCAGCTGCGAGGTAAGACTATTCCGTTGGTTCGGGTGTTGTGGAAACACCAAGGTATGGAGGAAGAGACTTGGGAACATGAGGCTGAGATGCGTGCTCACTACCCTGACCTGTTCGAGGACGAACAACCCTGAAGGGGGGGGGGAAGGCAAATATCAACATAGTCAGGTACTTGTCCAACTGGTTGTTTGATGAGTGTATTGATTTGTGTTAGTGGTCTATTCATTGGTTGTGGTTGTTGTTTCCTTTCATTCCGCATTTTCTTTTCGAGGACGAAAAGTCTTTAAGGGGGAGAGGTTGTAAGGACCCGTATTTGAGGGGCCTTGGAGATAGCCTTGAGTTAGAGACCTTATTTTAACAAATGAATATCAGCACAATGATATGTTCATCAAATGGGGAATTTTGGCTGTACTTGGACTAAATTTGGTATTTGAGGCCCTGAGGGGTATTTTCGGGATTTCACAAATAATTTTATATTCCTTTTTAAATTACCTGGGTTTGTATTTTGAGCTTTGGATCTCCCTTCAAGGGAAAACCCAATATGAGAGAGTGAGCTGTTTTGCATTTCTTCTTGGGTTTACTTAACCACCATTGGGCTGCATTGGGTCTTCGGCTTCTATTAAAAACAAAATAATAAAAAGAAAGAAAATAAGAGAAAAGAAAAGGAAAACCAAACCCTACCTTCCCTGCAGCCGTCACAGAGAGAGAGAGAGAGAGAGAGAGAGAGAGAGAGAGAGAGAGAGAGAGAGAGAGAGAGAGAGAGAGGGAGACGATCCAGAGTGGAGGAGTTTCTGACGATCAAGGATTTCCTACAGACGACGGGAGGCCGGAGGCGTTGAGGTAGCAAGGATACAGATCGCTCCGTTCTTTTCCCCAATTATTTTCTGCAACACTTCTGAGGTAGGGATTTCAAGTTTGTCTCTTTGCCGTCTCTCTCTTACAGATTTCTAGAAAATAAAATTTATGTGATGATCTGGGATGTTGAGAAGGGATTTTTTTTATATATATTAAGTTTCTAAATTTCACCTTGAGCCTATGGATGATCTGAGGTTTTTGTCTGAGTTTTCTGAATTTCTGAATTTCTGCGTGAGATTATTTATGCTTTTGGGTTAGGGGTCATTTGTATACCCATTGTCTTGAGATTATTTAGATGAAAAATTTTGGGAAAACCCTGTATCTGGTTTGGCCAAGGCCTCTGGTATTGGGAAATCAAATGAGGGTGAGGCCAGAGTTGGATTTAGACCCTGTTTACGGACTTAGAATCTCAATAATTTCTAAACTAAAACGAATTTGAGGTTGGTCCTTCAGGGAAAAATGATTAGAATGACAAAAGGAAGGTTTTGGAGTCTGCACGTGAGAATGCTTTTTCACTTGCAGATTCATTCTTGCTCCAAATTGCCTCAAATTTTAGGTGTAGCTTCCTTGGAGGCATATGAGTTGAAATACCCCTGCACGTGAGAATGACCTTTTCACGTGCAACCTTATTTTTGGCTAAAAATCGTCCCTGAACCTTCTGGGATGATTAGAATGATGCTCTGAGTTAATTTGCCTCTGCCCGTGATAATAGGTTGTCACGTGCAACTTGTTTTGGGCTCCCCTTGAGGTGGATAAGCTTCCTTTGAAAGGTTGTTTATGATCCAGATTATGAGTGTGAGAAATGTGTGGACTTTAGGGACCATAAGGAGTTAGGTGATGTTATGTGTAATGATTTGATTGTTCTGAGACTATCTGTTGTTTTACATTCTGAGTTGAGTTTTTGTGTGCTAAATGAGTTGCATGTTTGTACTGTATTTGTTGAGTTATGTTTAGTGAGTTGAGATTGTTGAGTTGTGTATGTTGAAATGTGTATGTTGAGGACCCCAGAAACGCGGGGAGTTGAGATGAGAACCCCAGAAACGCGGGGATTGAGCTGAGTATGGGACAGTCATTATACTGTACCCCTTGAGATGAGATTCACATTTGCCTGGTGTGGTATGTCACGTCGCCGTGGTGGCGGGGTGTCCTCTACCCTCTTGTGCAGGCAGAGGTATGAAGTGTGTTCATTGGGTGATGGTTATTGTTTTAGCTTAAGTCACTACACGAGCACATGCATCCACTTGACATGCATAGTTTTAGAGTGGGACGGGACTGGGGAGATTTGATCCCTACTGAGCTTTGGTGTGCTCACCCCTCTTATGAGCTGTTCTTTGTAGGACCTAGCAGGCGATAGGCGAGAGAGCTGAGTTGGTAGGCCGCTGGGGCTGTATGGCCTTATATATATATATATATACACATTTGGTTTTTTTGTTGTATTTGAGATTCTATTTGTTTGAACTGTGTACCCTGGTTATATTATTGGGAGCTTGTTCCCTAGTGGGTTGTAAAAGGGCTTGAAGACTCTGAGCAATGTAATTGATGTATTATGTTGTGAATACCGTATGTATATATATTGTGGTAGTGTGCTTGGCATGGAAACAGGTACATGCCCCTTGGCATGTTGACATGTGATACAGGGATAGGACAGCACCCGCGGTAGGTGTCCTCACTTTGGTGTTTACACCGAACCCTTGACCCTTCAGGTGCGAGCATGGGCAGTCATTACCCATTTCCAGGGGGAAGGAAATTTGGGGCGTGACACAATTGGTGCAAAAGTTTCATCATAGTTAATGCTTCTTCTTATCTGTATCCCTTTGCAGCCAGTATGGCCTTATTTCTAACTACAATCCCATTAACATCTAGCTTGTTTCTAAAAATCCATTTCGCGCCAATGACTTGTTGTGATCTAAGCTTGTTGACTAACTCTCGTACTCTTTGTCTCTTGAACTGATTTAATTCTTCTTGCATAGCATCAATCTAATAGTGATTCTGAATTGCATCATCTACTGATTTTGGCTCCACTTGTGATAAGAAGCACATATATAGATTTTCATGCAACGTGACAGCTCTTGTTCTTACATGTGCATCAGGATCTCCTATTATCAGTTCGGAGGGGTGGTCCTTCAATCTCTTTCTTGCCTTGGGTAGGTGTTGGAACCCATTTTGTCCGAGTTGGACATACTAACCCCATTTGGTGTATATACCTTTTTGCCCATGCCATATACCTTGTTGAACAGGTCCTTAGAGATTCCCTGCGATTTGCACAAGATGGATACAATTACACGAATGGGGAAGCCCAAAATGGATGACCTTTGCTACAAGTCCCTGAAGTACCCCAAGACCAAAATCAGGGGATAGAGGAAGAAATTTGGAGAATAACGCAGTTGACCAAGCTCCATTCTGATTTAAAATGAAGAAGTTATGGCCAAAACAACTTTCGTTGGAAAAAGTCGAACTTGCCAAAAGACGGTCAACGCCCCTGGTCAAACTGCCCGACAAAGTGATCATGCGAAACTCTCCAAAATGTCTATGTAGGTGAATACGAGTCTTCCCAAACAATCCCTAAAAGGTCGTTCATTTTTGCATTATGGGCAAGGGTAAAAAGGTAATTAAAAGTAAAAAAAAAACTTCGGGGTTGACCATTGACCGTTGACCTTTGACCTGCCGATACTTCGACCCATTGACCCTCGAAGCCTCGAAGCCCCGAAGCCTCGAAGCATCGAAGCCCTGAAGCCTCGAAGCCTCGAAGCCCCGCTGCCGACACTCCGACCTTCGACTCGCCCCTTCGGCCCTCTGACCCTTGACCATCGAAGCCTGTCAACCTCCGACCTTCGACCCTTTGACCCGTTGACCGTTATCCTTCGAACCCTGTGAGTTTTCGACCCTTCGACCCATTGACCGTTGACCTTTGACCTGCCGACACTTCGACCTGTTGACCGTTGACCTTCGACCCACCGAAGCTTCGACCCTGCCGACAGTTCGACCCTGCCGACATTCTGACCCTTTAACGTCTAACTTTCACTATTTGGCCCCTCTCGCTGGTTTTCTCGCTGGCTGTTCACGAGACCCGTTTTTTTATGCGCTGGCCATCTGACAAAGATGCTTTTCAATGCTTGTCGGTCACATGTGCTAAATGAAAAATTAAAAAAGGACAATCACGAGCTGCACACGTCGCTGTTCCCTCCAATAAACGGCAGAATCTCAAAATAAAATACTGCATCAATAATACAGCATCAAATGCTGCAATCAATGCAATCCAGCCAAATTCCTTTAAAATGCAGTCTTCTGTCCACACGAAAAAGAGGGTGGAGTCCAAAAAAAAAACGCCCAGATTACACCTTCTTCCCTGCGAAAAAAAAAAGGAGAGAGATTCAAAACCCAGAAAAAAGAGGATTACGTCCAAAAAAAAAAAAGAGACAAAGAGAAAAGAGAGACCCCTCATCTGACGAGGAACCCTTTTGCCCAGGCACTGATTACACTAAGCTCTTCACTTTCCCCAAAGTCTTCACATCAAAAAACGCCCCAACTTCTTCCCTGCGAAAAAACGTCCAGAGAGAGAGAGTACAGAAAGACCCCTTATCTCTGACAAAAAACTTGCTACCATTTTTTCCTCATACCCAGCTCCCTGATCCAAAAAAAAGGGAAGAAGAGTTCAATCCCAGAAAACGCCTAGATTTGCTGCCAATTTCGCCCAGCCACCTCTCTTCAAAAACACCAAAAAAGGAGTCACCAGCAAATATCAAAATCAAAAAAGAGGAAACGACAAAAGAGAGGAACGAATCTAGTCGCGGTTCTTGCCAGTGGTGCTCAATTTCCAGCCCAATTCCCATTGACCCATCTCAGGAGTCACGCCTTCCCGCCAACGTTGCAGCAATCGGAGCCCCAAATCCAAGATAAAGTTGGGTTAATTTTTCATTTCGATTGCCTTACGCTATTCTCTTGTTTTTTTTGTAATTGTTGTGTTGTGTTGTTTCTTTTCGTTATCTTGTTTTTTATTTATTTTCTTTTGTTTTATTGATTGTAATTGTCATTTCACACAAAGTTGTAATATGTAATAGCAAGGAAACTCAAAAAAAAAAAAAAAGGAGAGAGAGAGGCAAAAAAGAGAGGCAAAAAAAAAAGATGGATGAAAAAAAAACAGGAAAAAGTGAGTCATTACTTAATTTGTAGATGTCACAATCACACACATCACTTTACATGTTATTGTGTTAGTTCATAGTTTTATCCTTGTAAAAAGAAACAACAAAAAAGAAAACATTTTCAACAACCGAAAAAATGCATTTCAAAAAAAAAAAACTAAAACAAAACAAACAAAAAACGTTTTCATGTTTTCAAACAAAAAAAAAAACCAAAATTAGTACTTCAATTTCCAAAACCAAAAAAAAACAAAAAAAGAAAACAAAAAAAAACAAAAAAACCAAAAATGAAGCAAAACAAAAACAAAACGTTTTTTTTACAAAACACAAAAACCAAAAAATGTATGTTTTCTAACCCAAAAAAACCAAAAAAAGGGAAAATAAAAAAAAAGTCATATTTGAGGACTTCCATTTCCAAAATAAAACCAAAAACCAAAACCAACCCATAAGATCTCATTCTCCACTTCAAACAAAGACCCAAAACTTTTAGGATTACCTTTAGAAATTTAGGGTAAATCCATTTTCACCATGTCTTGAATAAATAACTTAGCTAAATAAAAATCATAGACTTTTTGGGAAACTTAACCCAGTCATGGCAGTACAAATAAAATAAAAAACCTCCTCCTCCTAAATTAGATACCGAAAGGGCACTGTAGGGGTGCTAATCCTTCCCTACATGTAACCAACTCCCGAACCCTTCTCTGATAACGCAGACCACACCTTTAAACTACTCAAAGTAGAGGGTATCCAACTGTACCCCAAAAACAGTTGGTGGCGACTCTAAATTTTCTCACCATTGGTTTAGTTTGAGCTCACCCCAAACGGGCCGGGACGAAAACCAGCGATGACAGCTGGCGACTCTGCTGGGGACTTCAACACTTTAGAGAGTTAGGTCTAGAACTAGGATTAGGAAGTTGTTTTTTATACTATTGTATATATTTAACTGTCGTGCTAAGTTGTTTTTTTTCTAGATAAAATTGTGATTTACTTATTTTTTAACAATTGTCGTTTATTTTTAAACTGTGATTTATTTATACGTTGTAACTACCATGATAGTTGTGATTTACTGCTTTCCATACTTGTTACATTCATGCATAACCCTATACTCGGGTTTAGCACAATTTAGGTTAGCGAGGTTCAGTACGGTCCCCAGAACGTTGATCATTATCCGCAATGGGGCCTCGGACTCCTCACTCAAGCTTGAGGTTCTTTTAAGGCACGTCCTTTTAAGATCCCCCTCCGGTAAATCCCATGGTGTACGGAGCCCTCTATTGAGGAAGTTTGGGAACCAACGAATAAGATAGGTGTAGCAATAGAAGCCCATCAGGGGCATTGACCCACATTTTGTTTGCTCATTCCGTGCCATGCTAACCTTTGTTTTGCAGGGTAGTCCTTAAGTCATCCCTTGCACATATTAGCTTTTTTTACTATTGGTTTATTCTTTATCCTGTCTGACTGCCTTGATATATATTAACCTGTCATCATGCATAACATGACATTCATATAGGCATGGCAGCTTTTAGTCATCTCCTAAAAGGCCCCCAGGACAAGGAGGCTGTCGCAGTGGTGGCCCAAGCATTTGGAGACATTCAACTTCGCCTTGGAGATTTTCCACCAGGAGAAGCCCACAAGGCGGAACATGTTATCATAGAAGATCAACTGGACTACACTAAGGAGGTACAAACAATATGGAGGCAATGGTCAGACGAAAGGAAAAGCATATACATACAACAGTTTGGGGATTTGCTCCATGTGACCGAGCTACTGGCCGATAAAGATATGCTTGGGACAGCCATATATTTCTGGGAGCCTCGACGGCGGTGCTTTGACTTCAACGGCATAGATCTTGTTCCCACAATAGAAGAATACAGAAGATTATTGGATATCCCCGTGGAAAACAAAATGAGGATCTATCTACCGGAGCCCAGAAGATCATGTCGAAGGGCCTTTGCTGAGATAATGGGAAAGCCAGTATCGGACTCACCGGCGGTCACAACCTATGGTGGGCGGGAATATCTTCCATGGGCAACAATCAAAGAAATAATACAGACCGCAACAGAAGCAGGGGCACACAGAATGCTTACACTAGCTATATATGGGCTAGTCATTTTCCCGAGGATACCGGCCCACATCGATGGAGCAATTGTAGATTTGGTCCAGTAAGTGCTCAAAGGATGTGACCCTACTCCTGCTATCTTGGCCGAAACCATTCGATCTCTTACTTATCTGAGGAGTAAAGGCTCGGGACAGTTCATGGGGTGCCTACCTCTCCTATGCACCTGGTTGCAAGGTCATTTCCCCTGTAGTGTTCATCGTTTTCCTGCTGTTTATCAGGTACCAGCCACAACACTACTAGATATTCTGCTCAGCAAGTGGAGCCTACCTAAAGACTTTGAAAGCTGGAAAAAGAAGTTGGAGAACCTCACAGAAGCTGACATTACCTGGGATCGCTCCTTGGATGCCGGTGGTCTCCATGACATATAGCTGCGGGGACTACAATTGGGTTCCACTTTTAGGTCCTTGGGGAGGAACTGCATATGCACCACTGCAGGTGGGAAGATAAGTGGGGCGTCATCAGATTATCCCTGTGCTATTTGGCATGGAAGAGTGTGACTTCACTTACAGCAGAACCATGCTCACAGAAGAAGGCAACAAGATGTATCAGGCATGGTCCACACCACACAAGATCCAACCCAACAGTTCAAAACCTAGTGTTTACCCCGCAAACATATCTTGGAGGGCACAACATAAGCCACAGCTAACTTCAGACATGAAGGCTATCCTCCAGGAGAATCAAACTTTAAGGCAGCAGATCCAGAGGCTAGAAGCATCGTTAGAAGGAGCTCTTCAGAGGTTGCAGCTGAGGGAAAAACAAATAGAGACCATATTAAAACAGAGGGAGGAAGCAGGTGAGCGACCACCCCAGAGGAAGAGGCGCCGTGCTACTTAGGAGATGACTAGAAGAGTGCTTTAAGATCATGTAGCACTAGCCTTCATTTTACATGGCATTTTAGCATTGAATGTTTGTATTGTGTGTTTGGTTTGTAATAAAGTTGTTTGTTTTTCTAACCCTCCGCATATACATTCCATGCATACATGCATATCAAATAAAAAAAATCAAATAAAAGTTCCCTTGTACCCAGGTGGGTAGCAGCCTCTCTCCAGGATTGCGCACTCTTACAATCTCAGATCTCGCCGCAATCAAGTATCACAGCCACAACCGATGGCAGACGAAGCAGAGAACAGACTCATGGGTTTAGAACAATCACAACAAGCCCTGCAGGGGCAAATGGCTTTGATGATGGATATGCTCACCAAGCTGACTGAAGAAAGAGAAAGAATCCCGGCAAGAGGAACCCCGACAGGGGGAATTATCAATCACCACCAAGAGCAGGAGCAAGACGCAGTTTAACCGCCTAATCCGGCTCCAAGCCAGGCACCCACCTATCATCCTGCTATGGCACAACCTCCAACTCCAAATCAAACTCATTTCACTATGCCTACATCGGGACATACAGTGGAGGTAATAGGTTCCCCAGCTCCTCAGGAAAATATTGAGTCTCCCGCTCTACGCCGACTCGAGGAAAGATTGAAAGCCGTAGAAGGCATTGACAGCTATGGCATAACCAGCCCACAAGACTTATGCTTAGTCCCTGGAGTGGTGCTGCCACCAAATTCAAAATGCCGGAGTTTGAAAAGTTCAACGGGACCCGGTGTCCAAAGACACATTTGGCCATGTACTGTCAAAAGATGGCTGCTTATGCTGGTGAAGACAAGCTCCTCATGCATTGTTTCCAGGAAAGCCTAACCGGGGCATCCCTTCGCTGGTACTTTCAACTAAATGGAAACCGCATCAAGACATGGAAGGAATTGGCTACCTCTTTCATGGTACAATACAAACATGTCACTGAGCTGGCGTTGGATCGACTAACCCTGCAGTCCATGGAAAAGGGATCCGAGGAGAATTTCAAAGATTATGCACGAAGATGGAGAGAGGCCGCTGTGGAGGTCCAACCTCCTCTTACTGAAAGAGAACTCACCACTCTTTTTATCAACACACTAAAAGGCATATACTACGAGAAGTTGATAGGTAACGTCTCCAACAGCTTTGCAGACTTGGTTGCATTCGGTGAACGTGTAGAAAGTGGAATTAAAGGAGGAAAGCTAAAGGGTGATACGGCTGAGGCATCAAAACGGTTTCAACCACCAGCAAAGAAGAAGGAAAATGAGAGCAACCTGGTATACCAAGCGCACCAGTCAATACAACTAACATTCTACCAAGCGCCAGGGTGCTACAGAGGGTCACTGGTAGCTGCTTATGCTGCACCTGCACCACCTCCCCAATTCATGCCATACTTGCCACAGGGAGGGGTTCCATTTCCATATCCAATGACACCTAATCCGTTTCAACCAAGAGTGCCTTACGCAGAGCAATCAAGGCCAGCAACTCAGGAAGGACCAGGAGCCTCATTCCAAGGACAGGGGCAATCGAGGGCTCAGACCTAGCAAGCAGGAGCGAATCAGGCTTCTCGTCGACCACGACAAGAGTTTGATCCAATTCCAATGACTTATGCGGAATTATACCCCAAACTCTTAGAGGCAAGGATGGTAACCCCTATACCCTTGGGAGAAATAAAGACTCCTCCCCCGGCCTGGTACAAGCTGGATGCCAGGTGTGAATATCACGCAGATGGAGCTGGACATGATATCGAGAATTGTATAACATTCAAAAGGAAGGTTCAGGCATTGAAGGATGCAAAGTGGCTGGATTTTTTCGCACTGACTGGGACACCAAATGTGAACAGTAATCCGCTTCCAGAACATTCCCATGACGTGACCAGTATCACAACAGAAGGACGGCTAGAGAAGGTTTCACAAATACGAATGGAGAAAAGCTATTTGTTTAACCTACTGCAGGAATATGGATATATACTTGCTCTCGACGCATTGAAGACAGAGAAGGGGACAAAGTTGGAGAAACAATGCCTTTATCATAAAATGTCACGGGGGCATGACATCGAACACTGTAGCGAGTTTGCTAACATGGTACAAAAGCTCATGGACCAAAGGATGATCGAAGTCTCAAGAGGAGAAACGGACAACCAAAGCCACATGATCCAAGGAGATGATTCACACAAATCGCCATGGGTGCCAACACCCCTTGTCTTAAACGTTAAGGCTCCGGAGATCCCGCTACTGCCACATGGAATCAAGCCTCTCACTATCCATGCCTCAAGTCTTGTGCTAGACAAGGGGGAGAGAACTGAAATCCCACAACTACCGCGTGGAATTGCACCTCTCACCATAGGTGTTCCTGCTCCTTTCCCCTATAAGACTGATAAGGCAGTCCCATGGAACTACAGTTACGAAATAGTTCAGGGAACCGCCGCAGCAGACAAGATAACTAGGAGCGGTAAGGCTTATGCCCCTGATATGGCAGACAAAGCAAGGAAGGAGAACACTGTGGAATTAGACATTGAGCCAACGCTGGAGGCAACAAAGAAAGAAGCACCAGTCACTGAAAAAGAGTCATTGGAATTCCTGAAGCTCATGAAGTAAAGTGAGTATAATATTGTTGATCAGCTAAGTCGACAATCGGCTCGCATCTCATTGCTCTCATTAATGATGGATTCCCAACCTCACTGTGAAACACTATTGAAAGTCCTAAGCCAAGCCTACGTTCCTCCAACCATCTCAGTCACGAATGTGGATGGACTCACTAGTAACCTCATCACGAATAACGTCATTAGCTTTGGACATGACAAGCTACCCCAAGAAGGAAAGGGGCACATAAAAGCTTTGCACATCACAGTCAAATGCAAGGAGCACACCATAGCCCATGTACTCATTGACAATGGCTCTGCCTTGATCATTATGCCCTTGCATATACTGCAGCAACTTCCAGTTGACGCATCCTATATGCATCCCTGTACGATGAAGGTACGGGCATTCGATAGAGGAAAGCGTGACGTGGTGGGGACTCTGGATATTCCACTCATGATTGGGCCAACTACTTTTACGGTGGAATTTCAGGTGATGGACATCACGCCATATTACAGCTGTTTGTTGGGAAGACCCTGGATCCACATGGCAGGGGCAGTGCCGTCAAGCCTCCACCAAAAGATGAAATTTGTGATGGGAGACCAGCTCATTTGCGTCTCCGGAGAAACAAGTTTCCTCGTCACCAAACCTGCATCATTCCCTTATATTGAAAACAACGAGGATGTACCGAAATGTTCCTATCGATCCTTTGAGGTCGTGAACATCACTTCTATACCAAGCTATCACCTCTCAAAGGCATCAAAGATGGTTGCAACCACCATGATCAAGCAAGGGTACAAGCTAGGGCAAGGATTAGGTCCAAAGGCTCAAGGAATCCAGAAACCCCTGACCATCTGAGAAAATATTGAGAAATTTGGGCTGGGCTACATGCCTACTAGAGCTGACAGACAGAGGGTAGCTATCAAAAAGAAAGAAAGCAGGATGGCAAGGTTGCAAAAAAGGGCAGTTCAAGAAGAAAAGAGAAGCTTTCCCCCCTTGAATGTTACATTCCGGAGTGGAGGGTTCATCCATAAAAGCCAACTTGAGCCCGTGCCTGAGTTTGTAGCCGTATTGGATGCAGACGAGAACGTGCTGAGCGAGATGACTCCGATGGTGCAAAGGGTTCCCAACCAGTCATTGAATAATTGGACCAGCCTAGACCTCCCCATAATGTAATGCTTAAGGGATCACTAGGAGTTAATGTATTCTGTTTAATGTACTTTGAAGCTATGAGCATTTGTTTTTCCTTAAACCTTCCAATAAAATGTGTTTTTCAAATCTTCCATGGCGCATTCCATTCATAACATATGCATATCATATTTGGTTACCAACTTGTCATTCTCTTATAAGCAGGTATCATAAAGTCAATGAAAACATAGTATGCGAAGGCGAAACGAGATGCCAAAGGTTTGACCAAAGTCCAAACTGGGAGCAGCCCGTGTTTGAAGCTGACGAGAATGAGGTAGAGGAGACACCTGAGCTACCAGGGGAGATTATATGCCTATTGGAAAGGGAAGACTATTTCTCCATTCCAAGTGAAGACCCAGTAGAAACAGTGAATTTGGGGACGGTTGCCGAACCAAGAGAATTGAGGGTGGGATCCTTAATAGTTATCGACATCAAAAAGCAATTAATTGAGCTGTTAAGGAGCTACATAGATGTTTTTGCATGGTCGTATCAAGATATACCAGGATTAGACACAGACATAGTGCAGCATCACATACCAGTGAGGCCGGAATGCAAGCCAGTTCAGCAGAAATTGAGAAAAATGAGACCGGAGATGCTACTGAAGATTAAAGAAGAGGTCAGAAAGCAATGGCACGCAGGTTTCTTAAGTGTCTCCCATTATCCAGAATGGGTGGCCAATGTTGTACCAGTACCGAAGAAAGGAGGCATGGTCCGCATGTGCGTTGATTATAGAGATTTGAATTGGGCTAGTCCAAAAGATAACTTCCCACTTCCTCACATTGATACGTTAGTGGATAATATGGCAAAGCATGCTCTATTCTCATTCATGGATGGTTTCTCGGGCTATAATCAAATTCGTATGGCCCCCAAACACAAAGAGAGGACCACATTCACGACACTTTGGGGCACTTTCTGCTATAATGTGATGCCGTTTGGTCTAAAGAACGTAGGAGCCACCTATCAGCGAGCCATGGTGACTCTATTCCACGATATGATGCATAAGGAAGTCAAAGTATATGTGGATGACATGATAGCCAAATCACGAAGCACTGAAGATCATATCGAAGTACTCCGCAAGCTCTTCAATAGGCTACGGAAATATTAGCTGAAATTAAACCCCGAAAAGTGCACTTTCGGAGCCATGTTGGGAAAACTGTTGGCTTTCATTGTGAGCCAAAAAGGAGTTGAAATCGATCCAGATAAAGTTCGAGCTATCCAAGAGATGCCGCCACCACGGACCATCAAGGAGGTTAGAGGATTCCTAGGGCAACTGAATTACATTGCTCGATTTATTTCCCAATTGATAGCCACCAATCGCAATGGGTTGTGTCTTGGGGCAACACGATTCTACAGGCAAGAAGGAGCAGGCCATTTATTACCTCAGCAAGAAGTTCACCATCAATGAAGAAAACTACACACCCTTGGAGAAGACGTGCTGTGCCCTTGTTTGGATAACAAGACGATTGAGGCAATACACTCTTTATCATACCACATGGCTGATTTCGAGGCATGATCTACACAAATATCTCTTGGAAAAACCATCCATTTCTGGAAGAATCGCCAAATGGCAATTGATCCTATCAAAGTACGATATCATTTACGTACCTCAAAAAGCCATAAAAGGAAGTGCAATAGCCGACTATCTGGAAGACAGAGCACTAGAAGATTATGAGCCCATGACTATTGGCTTCCCAGATGAGCACATCAACATCATTTCGGCCGAAGTATCAGACATATGGACGATGTGGTTCGATGGAGCCTCCAGTCTCTTAGGTCACGGTGTTAGGGCCATCCTGATATCCCCAAAAGGCGAACATTTCCCCATGGCGGCAAAGCTAACCTTCCATTGTACAAACAATGTAGCAGAATATGAGGCTTGTGTGATGGGACTTCAAGAAGCCATTAACAAAGGAATCAAAAAATTACGAGTGTTCGGCGATTCGACACTCATCATTTTTCAAGTAAGGGGTGAATGGGAAACTCGAAACCACAAATTAATCCCATATCGGAAGCACGTTATGGAGTTAGCCGAGCAATTCGAAGACATCACGTTTGAGCATATGCCCAAGGAATACAATCAGATTCCTGATGCGTTGGCCACTCTAGCCTCCCTCCTTCGACTAGACACAAAGTTGGAAGTCCAGTCTTTCGATATCTGTATACAAGATGCTCCTGCACATTGCATGACCATTGAAGGAAATACTGAAGAAAAACCGTGGTTTGAAGACGTCAAACAGTATTTGCTTAAGCAAGAATACCTAGCAGAGGCCTCTGAGTCTGATAAAAGAAATATTCGAAGGTCAGCATCCAACTATTATCTTGATGGCTCAATTCTGTATAAGAGAAACCATGACATGGTATTATTGTGGTGTGTGGCAAAAGAAGAATCGACACAAATAGTGAAAGAAGTGCATGAAGGGGAATGTGGTTCACATGTAAACGGACATGCATTAACAAGACAAATCATGCGAATGAGTTATTATTGGGTCACCATGGAAAAAGATTGCATTGAATATATGCGCAAATGCCTCAAGTGTCAAATTTATGGCGATAAGATCCAAGTACCGCCGTCCAAACTACACGTGATGGTTTCCCCGTGGCCGTTCTCGCTTTGAGGCATTGACGTTATCGGACCAATATCTCCAAAGGCTTCTAATGGTCATCGTTTCATTTTGGTAGCCATTGATTACTTCACCAAGTGGGTAGAAGCAACATCATATGCTAATGTCAAACAGACTGTGGTACTTCAATTTATACGGAACAACATCATATGTCGATATAGGCTTCCCGAGCAGATCATAACGGACAATGCTGCCAATTTGAACAGTCGGATGATAGGGAAGTTGTGTGAAACATACAAAATTCAACACCGCAACTCGACCCCCTATCGCCCAAAGATGAATGGAGCAGTCGAGGCAGCCAACAAGAACATCAAGAACATTATCAGAAAGATGATTGAAACATACAAAGATTGGCACGAGAAGCTACCATACGCTTTGCATGCTTATCGTACCTCAGTACGTACATCGACCGGGGCAACTCCATTTTCTTTAGTATATGGCATGGAAGCAGTTCTACAGGTCGAAGTGGAGATACCCTCCCTCCGGGTACTTAAGGATACTCAGCTCGAAGAAGCAGAATGGGCCCAAAGTCGTTATGAGCAGTTGAATTTAATTGAAGGCAAGCGTTTGGCAGCAGTTTGTAGAAGACAACTATATCAACAAAGAATGATCAACAATTACAATAAAAAGGTGAAGCCCAAAAGCTTTCAAGAGGGTGATCTTGTCCTCAAAAAGATCTTTCCAATCCAGCATGACCATCGAGGCAAGTGGACTCCCAATTATGAAGGCCCATATGTTGTGAAAAAAGCATTCTCGGGAGGCGCATTGATCCTTGCCAAAATGGACGGAGATGAGCTTCCTAATCCAGTGAATAGTGACACCGTCAAAAAGTTTTATGCTTAACTCTCATACCTCCCAACAAGATTCTCATTCCTGTAATGAGCGGACTTGGTGAAAACCCGAAAGGGCACCAAGGGTAAAATACAAAGCTCCAACAAAAGACAAAAAAAGAAAACAAAGGCGGACTTGGTGAAAACCCGAAAGGGCACCAAGGGTAAAATACAAAGCCAACAATAAATCTTGAAAGGGTGAAATCGATCGAATCGAAAGGATCAGGACCACAACAAATAGGGTCCTTTGCAAACAGTGGAGACAACATCATCCAAAAACAGCGGCTACAAACAGTGGAAGACTTGGTCAAACCTGCAGCACGCTCGAATCAAATTTGTATATTATGCTTTTTAAAGACTTGTAATTCTGTTTATTAAATTATAACAATAGGACACTTTTTATGATATAAATATGTTTTGTGGAATCAAACCAGCAAAATCCCGTTTTATATCCTTAATCATATTTTATCCTCTTCATTTCACATTTAAATAGAATATCTTAAATCCCTAGTGGGATCCATTGGCATTACCTTATGAGTAGGGTCAAGCTCAAAATCCCCAAGTAAATTAAGTCCTCAACTCAGAGTACTCATATCTCCACTGAATATCACTATCCCCAGAGAAGTCGTCAAGTTAAGCTCCTTAATATGGCGAAGCTAAATTTAACAGACCCTTCATACACAAAAGGGAGTTCCCAGCAAAGACAGAATGGACTCTCCATCCAAAGAGAACATTGTTCCCCAACAAGTTGAATGTTAGCCAACCTCTCCAATAGCATTGAGATAGATCTCTAGTCCTGGCCAAACCCTCAGTGATACATCACATTGCATTCGATGCATACATCGCATCACATCACATGGCATCATATGGCACCACAGGTTGAGGTTTATGCATCCCCTCATACAGCACATTGTAGTCCATGCATCATTTACATACATTCAGCATACTCTGTAATTTCAGGAATGTTGTCGTCTCTGAAGATCCTAAAAGCTCATACTCAGCAAGCTTCTCATCAAGCTATCCTAGCTTTCTTTGTTCAACTTTACAACTCTTTCTTTGCAATTTCCCCAAGCTCTAAACGCATCCTTTTGGCATTTGACAAACTTTTTCCCCTTTTGGGTCACCTCGTAGAGCGATCTCCTTGAGTGAAGTCGTAGAGGGAGCCCAAATTGGGTTACTTCCCAAACTCACCATTTCCTTAAAGCATTTCCCCAAATACCAATTGATGTTTCCAACAAGTCTTTCCAGCTTAAGCCTATCGTTCTTGTGGGCCTTTCAATTTTCAGTTCAAGCCTATCGTTGCTATGGGCTTTCTATTTTCAGTTTAAGCCTATCGTTGTTGTGGGCTTTCTATTTTCAGTTTAAGCCTATCGTTGCTGAGGGCCTTTCCATTTTCAAACCAAGCCTATCATTGTTGTGGGCCTTTCCATTTTCAGTTAAGCCTATCATTACTGTGGGCCTTTTTCATTTTTTAATTCAAGCCTATCGTTGTTGTGGGCCTTTCCATTTTCAGTTAAGCCTATCATTACTGTGGGCCTTTTTCATTTTTTAATTCAAGCCTATCGTTGTTGTGGGCCTTTCCATTTTCAGTTAAGCCTATCATTACTGTGGGCCTTTTTCATTCTTCAATTCAAGCCTATCATTGCATTTTCAACCCAAGTCTATCGTTGCCGTAGGCTTTCTTTTTCAGTTCAAGCCTATCATTGCTGTGGGCTTTCCATTTTTCAGTTTAAGCCTGTCATTGTTGTAGGCTTTCAATCTCCAGTATCAGGCGGCCTTAGATGCCTCATCAAAGTATTATCCAAGTCCACCGGCCTGTGAAGCCCCTTTTCCCTCTCGGGGACAGACCCAACCTACGCATTCTATTCTTCCTCTGTGCTAGGTAAGTCAGGTAAGTGCTCCAACCCGTCCAAAATGACTCCCTTTTATCTTTGTACGCTGTTTGTATACAAACAGTACACAAAGAGGGGCAGCTATTGGACCCCATTTTGTCCGAGTTGGACATACTAACCCCATTTGGTGTATATACCTTTTTGCCCATGCCATATACCTTGTTGAACAGGTCCTTAGAGATTCCCTATGAATTGCACAAGATGGATACAGTTACACGAATAGGGAAGCCCAAAATGGATGACCTTTTGTTACAAGTCCCTGAAGTATGCCAAGACCAAAATCAGGGGATAGAGGAAGAAATTTGGAAAATAACGCACTTGACCGAGCTCCATTCTGATTTAAAATAAAGAACTTATGGCCAAAACAACTTTTGTTGGAAAAAGTCAAACTTGCCAAAAGATGGTCAATGCCCCTGGTCAAACTGCCCAAAAAAGTGATCATGCGAAACTCTCCAAAATGTCTATGTAGGCGAATACGGGTCTTCCCAAACAATCCCTAAAAGGTCGTCCATTTTTGCATTGTAGGTAAGGGTAAAAAGGTAATTAAAAGTTAAAAAAAAACTTCGAGGTTGACCGTTGACCTGACCGTTGACCTGCCGACACTTCGACCCATTGACCTTCGAAGCCTCGAAGCCCTGAAGCATCGAAGCCTCGAAGCCCCGAAGCCTCGAAGCCTCGAAGCATCGAAGCCCCGAAGCCTCGAAGATTCGAAGCCTCGAAGCCCCGCTGCCGACACTCCAACCTTCGACTCGCCCCTTCGGCCCTCCGACCCTTGACCATCGAAGCCTGTCAACCTCCGACCTTCGACCCTTGACCTTCGAACCCTGTGAGTTTTCGACCCGTTGACCGTTGACCTTCGACCCTTGACCTTCGAACCCTGTGAGTTTTCGACCCGTTGACCGTTGACCTTCGACCTGCCGACACTTCGACCCTGCCGACATTCTGACCCTTTAACGTCTGACTTTCACTGTTTGGCCCCTCTCGCTGGTTATTCACGAGACCCGTTTTTTTATGCGCTGGCCATCTAACAAAGATACTTTTCAATGCCTGTCGGTCACATGTGCTAAACGAAAAATTAAAAAAGGATAATCATGAGCTGCACACGTCGCTGTTCCCTCCAACAAACGGCAGAATCTCAAAATAAAATACTGCATCAATAATACAGCATTAAATGCTGCAATCAATGCAATCCAGCCAAATTCCTTTAAAATGCAGTCTTCTGTCCACACGAAAAAGAGGGTGGAGTCCAAAAAAAAAACGCCCAGATTACACCTTCTTCCCTGCGCAAAAAAAAGGAGAGAGATTCAAAACCCAGAAAAAAGAGGATTACGTCCAAAAAAAAAAGAGAGAAAGAGAAAAGAGAAACCCCTCATCTGACGAGGAAACCTTTTGCCCAGGCACTGATTACATTAAGCTCTTCACTTTCCCCAAAGTCTTCACATCAAAAAACGCCCCAACTTCTTCCCTGCGAAAAAACGTCCAGAGAGAGAGAGAGTACAGAAAGACCCCTTATCTCTGACAAAAAACCTGCGACCATTTTTTCCTCATACCCAGCTCCCTGATCCAAAAAAAAGGGAAGAAGAGTTCAGTCCTAGAAAACGCCAAGATTTCCTGCCAATTTCGCCCAGCCACCTCTCTTCAAAAACACCAAAAAAGGAGTCACCAACAAATATCAAAATCAAAAAAGAGGAAACGACAAAAGAGAGGAACGAATCCAGTCGCAGTTCTTGCCAGCGGTGCTCAATTTCCAGCCCAATTCCCATCGACCCATCTCAAGAGTCACGCCTTCCCGCCAACGTTGCAGCAATCGGAGCCCCAAATCCAAGATAAAGTTGGGTTAATTTTTCATTTCGATTGCCTTACGCTATTCTCTTGTTTTTTTTTTTGTAATTGTTGTGTTGTGTTGTTTCTTTTCGTTATCTTGTTTTTTATTTATTTTCTTTTATTTTATTGATTGTAATTGTCATTTCATACAAAGTTGTAATATGTAATAGCAAGGAAACTCAAAAAAAAAAAAAACAGAGGCAAAAAAGAGAGGCAAAAAAAAAGAAGGATGAAAAAAAAAAGTGAGTCGTTACTTAATTTGTGGATGTCACGATCACACACATCACTTTACATGTTATTGTGTTAGTTCATAGTTTTATCCTTGCAAAAAGAAACAACAAAAAAGAAAACATTTTCAACAACCGAAAAAATGCATTTAAAAAAAAACAAACAAAAAACGTTTTCATGTTTTCAAACCAAAAAAAAAACCAAAATTAGTACTTCAATTTCCAAAACCAAAAAAAAAAACAAAAAACAAAACATAAAAAACAAAAAAAACAAAAAAACCAAAAATGAAGCAAAACAAAAACAAAACGTTTTTTTTACAAAACACAAAAACCAAAAAATGTATGTTTTCTAACCCAAAAAAAACAAAAAAAAAGGGAAAATAAAAAAAGTCATATTTGAGGACTTCCATTTCCAAAATAAAACCAAAAACCAAAACCAACCCATAGGATTTCATTCTCCACTTCATACAAAGACCCAAAACTTTTAGGATTCCCTTCAGAAATTTAGGGTAAATCCATTTTCACCATGGCTTGAATAAATAACTTAGCTAAATAAAAATCATAGACTTTTTGGGAAACTTAACCCAGTCATGGCAGTACAAATAAAATAAAAAACCTCCTCCTCCTAAATTAGATACCAAAAGGGCGTTGCAAGAGTGCTAATCCTTCCCTACACGTAACCAACTCCCGAACCCTTCTCTGATAACGCAGACCACACCTTTAAACTACTCAAAGTAGAGGGTATCCAACTGTGCCCCAAAAACAATTGGTGGCGACTCTAAATTTTCTCACCATTGGTTTAGTTTGAGCTCACCCCAAACGGGCCCGGACAAAAACCAGTGATGACAGTAGGTCTTCTCTTTCTCCTATTTGAATGCACAATTCCTCAATGTCGGGTTCCTAGTTCAGGGGATGTGACTTAGACTGAACAGGCTGATTTTGATTTTCCTAGTCTTCTGATGGGTCTTGAATTTGTTTCTCTGCAGTCTGTTCAGCTTGAATCTCTTCAGGTTCAAGCACTTGTTCTCTTGGTTCTGCTGTCTGTTTATCTGTATCCATGTCTTTAACAACAATAGTATCCTGCATATCATTTACATTTTTGTCTCCTCTTTGTATACCATTGTTAGTTTCATTAAAAGAAACATGAATAGACTCTTCAAATGTTTTAGTTCTCCTATTAAATACATGATAAGCCTTGTTATTCATGGAGTATCCAACTAGATATCCGTCATTTGACTTCGCATCAAACTTATTCAAGTAATCCTTGCTATTGTTCAGAATGTAGCAAGTACACCCAAAGATCCTTAGGTGACCAATATTAGGTCTCCTTCCCTTCCATAACTCATAGTGTGTTTTCATGGCTTGTTCTTTTATTAGAGTTCTATTTTTCATACAACATATAGTGGCAACAACTTCAGCCCATAGGGATTTTGGGAATTGAGCTCCTGTCAGCATGGTTCTAGCTACTTCAACCAAAGTCCAATTCTTTCTTTCAGCTACTCCATTTTGTTATGGAGTTCTTAGAGCTGAGAAATTATGCTGGATACCATGCTCAGCGTAAAGCTCTAACATATCAAAAAATTCAAACTCCCTGTCATGATATCTTCTAATGCATTTAATGGAGAGACTCTTGACATTGGATATCCAATTAAAGAGTTCAACCAAATTTTCAAATGTTTCAGTTTTGTTTTTAATAAACATAACCCATGTGTATCTGGTGTAGTCATCTACTATCGTAAGAAAGTATCTTGCACTAGATAAAGATGAAATATTTATAGGACCACAGAGGTCCATATGCAAAAGCTCTAGTGGCTATGTGATTGAGGTTTTATCCACACTCGTAAAAGAACGTTACACCTGCTTACCAAGATAACAATCCCTACATGGGTGTTCTTTCTCTTACACATGCTTGGGTAAGCCCTCAACCAGATCAAGAGAAGGCAGTTTAGACATAGTCTTGAAATTTAAATGAACAAATCTCTTGTGCCACAGCCAACTGATATCAGGTGAAGCTTTGGACAAAAACCAAGTTGGTTCAGTAGTTTGCGCATTACCAAAGACCAATTTATAAACATTGCCTTGTCTATGTTCGCTTAGCTTCACCTCTTTGGAGACAGGATCCATAATAGTGTAGGTGTGCTTAGTGAATAACACTTCATAACTTTTGTCACACAATTGACTTATGCTCAATAGGTTATGTTTCAGACCTTGAACAACAAACACATTTTAAATTGAAACAGAACCATTAGAGAGAGTGCCCTTACCAACTATCTTACCCTTCTTGTTGCCCCCAAATGTGACAAATGATGAAGCAACCTCCCTTACTTTGCTCAACAAGGAGGCATCATCTATCATGTGAATGGAACATGCACTGTCAAAGTATCACTGACTTGAATTTATCTTTTGTTTCCTATGGCTGCTTTCACCTTTAGGCACTTGTTCCTACCCAACAAAAAACTAAGTCTTGGGGGCCCAACATTTATTGGGTTTGGGGTAAATAGATGCTGCAGTTACAGATTTAGGATTCCAGTAAGAAGAAATAGATTTTATTTTCCATGCTTGTTTAGGTGATCCAGGTTTTGGCTCATTAGCAAGGTTATCCTTTGAGTTCACACTTGACTCTCCTTCTTCACTCTTACCCTTTACAGCTTTCTCAGGCACATGTTTAACAATTTTCTTCACAAGTTTAGTCTTTAAATGCTTAGTAAGGTTAACCTGTGTGCGTCTAGGTTGTTTCTTCCTATCAGCTTTTAGAACTTGCAGATTGTTGGAGATATTCGAATTTTGAATGATTAGCCTGATTTCTTAAGCAACTTCACTCTTAAGGTAATCAGGATAAAATCTGCATTTTTAGGAAAGATGTCCTGCTTCTGTACAGATAAGACATTGAACAGGTTTAGGTTAGACACACTGTCTCAAGGGTTTGGTTTGATTTACAGAAGGGTTCCTAGGTTTACTCTCATATCCTAGACCTTTCTTAAATCCACCGGAGACAACTAGACTAGGAGGATGTAGCCTTACTAAACGAGCCAATCTCAAACTTAGTAAGATAACTACTTGAGTTTGTCTCCTGAATTACTACACCCTTACCCTTGTGTTGAGATGTAGAGGACATATTGGTTTGAGGTTCAGCTTTCAGTTCTACCTTTTCAATTGTTGCATCACTGTATTGAGACATAACAGTACCATGATCTCTTTGCTCGGGTACTACTGGTCTGGGTGAACTAGTAATAGTCATTTCGACCTCCTTTCCATAATCATAATGCACATTACCAGCAGGAACAATGCCAGCAAGGCACTTGGTTTGCACTAGGTATTTCTGAGCCATGGCTACTTGATCCTCAGAGAAACCTAGTCCTAAAGCTAGACCTTTAATGTTTGGAGTGGTTCTAAAGTGGGCTGCAATCTGAGCTGAATCTTGTTACTTTTTACAAGTTTGTCTTTGCTTCTCCAGTTATTCTTTAGTTTCCTTTAGTTTTTGCTGAAGCAATTCAATGTCCTTTTTGGCTATTTTTAACTACTTAGCTTTTTGTAAAAGGGCATTGTGTGTGCATCTCATTTCACTCACTTCAAATTTTAATCTTCTTTCAGTTTTCTCATAGTCATCGATTGTGTCACGGTATTCACATGAAAGCTCTCCTTTTTTTTTTTTTTTTTTTTTTTTTTTTTTTTTTTTTTTTTTTTTTTTTTGTTTTGATTTTTTTTTTTTTTTTTTTTTTAAAATTTTTTAGATTTATTTTTTTGGTGTGGTTGGTTTTTTTTTTTTTTTTTTTTTTTTTTTTGTTTTTTGGGTGTTTGGTGTTGTTGTGTTTGGTTTTTTGGGTTATGGTTTTTTTTTTTTTTGTGGTTTTTTTTTATTTTTTTGGTGTTTTGGGTTTGTTGTGTTTGATTTTTTTTTTTTTTTTTTTTTTTTTTTTTTTTTGGGGGAGGGGGGTTTTGATTTTTTTTTTTTTTTTTGTTTTTTTGGTTTTTTGTTTTTTTTTTTTTGGGTTTTTTTTTTTTTTTTTGTTTTTTAATGGGGGGTGGTTTTTTTTTGTGGTGGTTTTTTTTTTTTTTTTTTTTTTTTTTTTTGGTTTTTTTTTTGTTTTTTTTTTTTTTTTTTTTTTTTTTTTTTTTTTTTTTTTTTTGTTTTTTTTTTTTTATTCGTTTTATTTTTTTTTTTTTTTTTTTTATTTTTTTTTTTTTTTTTTTTTTAATTTTTTTTTTACTTTTTTTTTTTTTTTCTCGGGCGGAATAATAAGCATTCCTTACTCCGCACTGGTTCCTTATCGATCTTTTTCTTACTCCGCACTTATTTTCCTTACTCCGCACTTATCCTTTAAGTTCTTAGTCCGTAGGATTGTTCCTTATTCCGTATGTATTTGTTACTTGGTTATTTACCAAGTGTTTCGACACTCGCTCTGTCCGGATCAGGATTACGTATCCTGTCCTTAGCTTTGCTCTCACGAGTGCATCTTTGGATTAGTGACATACCTTCACAATGATCAAATAAAACACAAAAGATCTCGAGATCAAATTACATAAGGCTTTATCGAGATTATCCAAATTCCGGTTGATCCAACAATCTCCCCAATTATGGATATGCCCAAACCCTTGAATCTGATCCGGTAACGAGCAAAAGAATATCATCGTACGCAACACAACCAATTTCATTAATCAGCAACTAAATACAAATCAGCCTTAATACGGTTTTTCACTAAGGTACATAAGGCTTACTATATTGAAGATCATAGTGTTGCCTTCTCTCTAGCTCCATTGTCTGTCGCATCGTAAAGGTGGAGTGTTGGCTCCAATGTTTGTCCACGATAAGAACGATTTGATGAAATGACAAACAAAGGCTCCGCAGCCTATCTCCATCCGCGTGGGCACTGCTTCTGCCCCGGAATGTCGCCTTGAGTTTTTCAATCGAACAGGGGGTGTGATACCCAACTCTTCATATAATCCGGCTTTCTTATGGCTTGTTAGTCCGAGACACAGAGGTTCCCATTGATTCTTCCTAACGAAGTGCTCCACAATCGATGAGAATCAATGAGAATCATCTCGTGGACGAATCATGAAGATAGCCATCATGAAGGTGGCGACAGATCCGGTACGGAATGAGGATGGTTGAGAGAGTTTTCCAGGCTTGCTATCCTCAGGCCGCAATGTAAGTCCGAATTAACTCCACACCGGGAAGATAGCCCTCATTCCAACATGGCGAACTTCAAACAAGGCCCATCTTCGAAAGAGATGGAAACAGCCTCATCTCCATCTTAGCACCCTCGGAAGTGCAATGTCTTCTGTAGTAAAGAGTCCTTTCTCCGAACAAAAGAGTCCGAATGTCGGCCGGAGAGAAAGGATACATTTCGAAAGACATCTTCTCTCAAGGAAGACGCAAAGATAGGCTTTCATTGCCTTGCGAGCTTCCATCCGATCGACGGGTCAAACTCCGGATAGGATGGGAGGAAGGTATCACCTGGGACGAGGAGGATGGAGGAGGAGCCGGAGGGAAGAGGAGTTGGTTGAGAGAAGCGGTTTGTTTGGGAATTTGAACTCCCCGAAGCACCGAGTGGCAGGCCGGTTCTCGTCGGGAAGATGGTTGTGGGGCGGAGTAGACGGTCGATGACACTTTCTCCCCGGTTTGCGATCGCCGGGAAGCAACGGGAGGACGAGCCATCCCAGCGCCGGATCCGCGAAGGAAGTAGACGATGAATGAACGGAGGTGGCACAAGATCCATTTTCGCTCAATGGAAGTAGAGGAGTCGTGAGGGCGGAGAGTAGTTGGGCGCGAGGGCATCAACTTTGGCGGCGATGGCGGAAATTGGGCGCTATGAGCGTGGGCATGGCGGTCCAGCGAGCGGAAAGCACAAGCATCGGGTGGACCGTGCCAAACGAGGCACGCCCAAGTGCTAACTCGGAGCTTTGGAGGACTCCCCCGCATGAACAGGGAGCAGGAGTGCGGGGGCGGGGAGTCCGCAGAGGTAGCAGCGAGAGAGCATCCGGAGCATCGAGGCATCCGGAGCGTCGGAGGCATCCGGAGCAAGAGACCCGTGACCGGACAAGTCAACCACGGGAATCGCGGCGGAGGGGAAGAGGGTCCAGCCTTAGCAGAGAAGGACTTCGGGTAGCAGGGGCGGGCCGGAGGGTGTGGGAACGACACATCGGGAATGGCAGCCGGCGTAAGAAAGCCGTGGTCCGGATTCTAGATGATCATAGTCTCGGGGATTGGGTATGCGGGTGTAAAACACCCGGAGATCGGTATTAGGAATGGAGGAGGTGTGGGCTAGGCGAAACGGAGCCGAGGTCCTTAAGGTGACGGCGGAGAGATGGTCAAGGTAATCTCGGGGGAGGTAGAGGAGGCAAGGGGGCTTCCGGGAAGCAGCCGGGACATCGCGGTGGCGACGGCAATAGGGTATCAACCGCAGCAGCTATAGCGGATGTGGAGGGAGTGGGGACATCGGCAGCAGAGGGGGCCGAGGAAATAGCTTTGACGCACCGGCCGAGAGGGCCCCGCAACCTCGGACGGTTCACGCACGGACGCTTGGCGGGAGGCCCGTGAGTGGGAGGGCGCAGCAACGGACCCGAATCCGGGAGGATCGGTGTAACGACCTCGGGGCTTGGCGTCGGAGGGGTCACCAACGAGGCGCCTTGTTGTTCCGGGGCAGGAGAACGCGGGAGAGCTACATTGGGTCGGCGAGCGGTCATGCTCCCATCCGGCGAAGGTGACGAAGGTAAAGAGCCGAGGGAAACGAGACACCATCAACTTGGGCGAAATGGTCCTGGACGAAGATGGGAAGACAATGCCGAGGATGCGCCCGAAGGAATGGTTTTTGAGACCATTTTGTAGCAAAACGAAATAAGAACATCCCCCAATCCATTGGAAGACCTTCAAAGACGCCGTACATGGCCGGAGAAGATCGTACGGGCGAGTCCAGGGCGGATGTGCGAGCGCAGGCATCGACTTAGAATAGTCGCCATACATCGATACGACCCCGGAAGGATTTCACCTTGTATTCCTTCCCTTTGGTCGTGCACCCCATAGAGGCCGCCATCGGTTCGGCATCCGGACGTGTGGTTCACCAAGAGGAAGGTGAAGAGCGGCGGGAGAACAGCCGGAGGATGATGATAGATTCACCGGACATGAGAGGTTATGGAATCGGTGGTCGGAATCCGTTGGTAATACTCAAGAATGTCATCGATAAAAAAGATCGATGGGATTGGAGACCAGATTGAGTATGTGCGAGGCTTCAAGAAGAGGGCGAAGCTGGTGAAACCAATCCGGAGGATCGGAGACAGCATTCCAATCAACGAGATGGCCAGGAGTAACGCCGGAAAGAAAGATTCGGTGCCATGCAGATTTGAGGGAAGGAAAAGAGGAAAGGTGAGGTCTTGACGGTAGAAGGAGCAACGAGAGGGTTAGGGATTTGAAATGAGCAATACTGTGCTTCGCAGAATGATCGAACATATAAGACCGAGTCCGCAAATGTCAGCGGGTCTAGGAATGTGGGAGTGAGGTGGGGACCCGCGCGACATGCCGATGTCATTTGTCCGGATATCGAGGCGTCTCCGAATAAAACGATGTCGTGGAGACCGCATGACCAAGTAAAAGATTACAACCGGTTGCCATCCAGAGAAGTGTATGGCAACCCGAGATAGGCATTTAATGAATCATCTTATTCCTCCTCAAAAGCATGCGACATATAGTATACGTGATTGTCACAATTGAACAAAGTCGAGTCCGGAGGAAAGAGCCGACACTCATCCGGAGTTAATAATATTCGTGAAAGAGTATCCGGATGAATAATAGACCTTGTCCGTCATAAACAGAGTTTGGTGAGAATGTAGAGTGATTCCTTTGCTCAATAAGTCGAAGAGAAGAGAAGTACCACAACACTTCAAATCCGAGACTATGGACTGGATTTATCAATATGGTTGCAAAGAAAATCTGAACCGTAGCTAAATAAAGATATACCGAAAATACAAAAGCTTAACAGGCAAGGATTAGTACGGATTAGAGAAGATAATCAAGAAAAACAACATAATCCGAACTAATAAGAAACAGAACTCATGCATGGCTAAGAATGTAGTAGACGTACGCAATGTGAAAGTGATCAATATTCCCGAATTAGGGCATATGTCGATAGAATACACGGTTCATATAGGTCAACATAACGAAACCGTCTTGCTGAACAACGTAGATAAGATTAATTAAAGATCATATGATTTGGCTTCATTAGGATTCATGAGTGTGTAATGATAAGGTGAACACATGTCAAAAGAATGCAGATGATTAGTCGATTAAAAATGCATGGTTAAGAAAGAAAATACATCCAAACATGCCACTTTTCCGATTTAAAATAGCATGTCCACGTATCCGGAAGTAACAGCGCTAGAGGAGGGAGAATCCGAGACATATTAGGGGTTCATTGCTGCCCCCGTAGATCATTAAATCCTCTCAATGAAAAGCTCCCCCTCGGATAGACAACCAAGGAAAAAGGTCATGAGACATATACGGGGTATTATTGAATAAAATATAAAGCATTTTCTCCCCCGTAGATGGCAATCCTCTCGGTTGACCGTTCCAATTTGTAGTTCAAGACTGCCTATCTTATTAGAAAACTATACTTGAGCTGATCAATGCGTTTGTGTATTCATCCACCAGGCATTCCAAGCTAGCCCATTCACTTCTTCAACTATACACGTTAATAGAGTAATCTAAATGAACATGCTTTGTCATGTGGTGATTAATGGATGTAAGATCATGAATCCGGACGAGGTAAATCATATAAACCGTAATTATGTTAGCTTTAAACGACTTGACGGGAAACGCAAGCATCCTCCCATAATGAGGTTGAGATTAATATCGAAGCAGAAACCGTTGAACAAGAAGTATGATCGGCAATACAGCAAGAGTTTCTACTACTTTCAAGAAACATACAAATGCATGGTCTGAGTAAATATACTGTTGGGTAACTCAAATGAGAAACTATGCAGAAGTCGAGCATACCTAATCGGAAGAGAGTTCGGAAAACCTCGCATCGGTAGAGGCTTTGTAAATATGTCTAATTGATCTTCAGGCAACATGTTCCAGTGAAATATGGTTTTTGAGAACATGATCGCGATGAAGTGATACCTGACCTCAATGTGCTTCGTTTAGGATGATGACAGGATTGTTGCTGATGGCAATTGCACTAGTGTTGTCACGGAAAGTGGAATAGAGGACATGGCGAATCCGTAGTCGAAAGTTGACTTTGCATCCAAAGTAGCGCAGCGCAAACTTAAAGCAGCTATATATTCCGCCTGCAGAGAGGTTGATACGGATTTGCTTTATTGAACCATGAGATCAATCTATTTCCAAGAAACCGACACGTACCGCTGTGCTTTTCTGTCGATGCGACATCCAGATAAGTCGGCATCGAGTACCCGGATAAGGTGAAGTTGGACTCCTTTGGGTACCGAGGCCCAAATTCATCGTCCCTTTGAGATACCTTAATATCCGTTTTACATGAAGCATATGTGACCCTTGGGATTTGCCCGATATCGGCACAAATGCAAGTTGCAAACATAATGTCCAAGGCACTTAGTAAGATAGAGCAAAGGAGCCGATCATCCCTCTCGTAGTCGGTCACATTTATCGATATGCCGTCCACATCCGGATCTAACTTGGCAGCAGGCATTGGAGTTTTGACAGGAGATGAACCTTCCATACCAAACTTCTTAATTAGATCGCGAGGTACTTAGCCTGATTGATAAAGATTCCTTCCTTTAATTGTTTGACTTCAATTCCAAGGAAGTAGGACAGTTCTCCCATCATGCTCATTTCAAACTTGCCCTCATCAACTTAGCAAACTCTTCACAAAGCTTCGGATTCGTTGATCCGAAAATGATATCGTCCACGTATATTTGTACGATCAGAGTGTGTCCTTTCTCTGTCGTAGAAATAGGGTGGTGTCCATCTTCCCTTTTTGGAAGTTATGAGCAAGTAGGAATTCGACGAGGTGTCGTACCAGGCTCTTGGAGCTTGCTTCAAACCATATAGAGCTTTCTTAAGTTTGTAGACAAGATGTCCTGCCTTAGGTTCAATGAGCCGGAGGTTGTTCAACATACACCTCCTCTGAAGGTCTCCATTCAGAATGCGCTCTTGACGTCCATTTGATAAAACTATGAAGTTTTCATATGTAGATACGCCAAACATGGATTGCCTCAAGTCTTGCGACCGGAGCAAAGGTTTCATCATAATCTATTCCTTGTTCTTGACGATATCCTTTGGCTACCAGTCGCTTTGTTCGGATTACTATTCCATCCGTATCGCTTGTTCCAACACCCATTTAACGCCAATGACTTGCTTGAGACTTAGGCCTTGGTACTAAGGTCCACACATTATTTCTCTTAAATTGATTCACTCTTCTTGCATGGCCTCATCCAGTGAATCTTGAAGAGCTTCATCTACCACCTTTGGTTCTATTTGAGATAGAAAGCATGAGTAAAGACTCATGTTTGAGGTGGCTGCTCTTGTTCTTACACCAACAAAGAGGATCACCAATCACTTGATCGAGGGATGGTTTCGGGTCCATCTATAATTCGGCATGTGTTGGTTGATCTTGAACAATTTGAAGCTCTTCCGTTGGGTGGTTCGGGTATCGACCGATTGAGCTTCGCCGTAATTAGAGGTACGGATGAACTAGTTGGTTGGCAACACCGTTTCTTCCAAAGGTTAACTAGTCCGGACGAACTTGAAGGGGCCCCGGAATTTTGTGTATCCGTAGGAGTTTGTCCGGGCTAAGTGGTAGTCCGGAGTCGAGTCATCCGTAGCATCATCCATAAAATTTCGTTGTGTTTCGCCGATGCCACGTGGTTGGTCAGATACCATGATGTGTAACAGAATATTCATAAACTTCGAGTAATCGACGTTGCGTCCATGACCGCATATTGGAATTTGAAGGACCGACTTTTACCAAACAAGATTAGCTTCATCAAAGGTTACATGGATGGATTCTTCAACTTTAAAAAGTTTTTATTGAAGACCCGATAAGCCTTGTATGAAGTGAGTATCCGACAAAAATCCCATCATCGGATTTTGGTTCAAATTTATTCCGGGTCTCTTTGCCATTTATCAAGATATAGCAAGTACACCCAAAGGCTCGAAATGTGAAATTGAAGGTTTTCGCCTCTCCACATCTCATGGGTGTTTTCATGGTAGATTTATTTATTAGAGTTCCGTTCGAACATAAGCGGTGGACACGGCTTCAGCCCATGACTCGAGAGGAAGCGTTGCCCCGTAACATGGATCTACCACCAACTAAAGTTCGATTCTGCGCCGGCACCCCATTTGTTGTGGGGTTCGGGAGCAAGAAGTCATTGATGCCCTGCTCGAACAATATGATCTCATTTCGAAAAGTCAAATTCGTACCATGATCACTCCCGATGCATTTAATGCTCGCCTGTGAGTTGCTTATCCAATAAGAGATCTACAAGATGTTCAAAAAGTTTGATCCTTTGATTTCGGGAACATCACCCATGTGTATCTGGTGAAATCATCGATAACCACAAGGGTATATCTACCGCTAGTGATGAAACGATATAGGACCACATAGGTCCATATGAAGAAGTTGCAGAGGAGCAGATATGAGTTAATCGATTTGCTCTTAAAGCCGTGTTTGGTCCGTTTACCAAGTTGGCATTCTCGACAGAGAGTGTCTCTGGAGAACTTGAGTTTGGGTAGACCAGTGACAAGATCAAGTGACGCCAATTTAGACAAAGTCTTAAAATTTAAATGTGCGCATCGCTGTGCCATAACCAACTATCTTCATCTGTTGCTTTCGTGAGGAAGCACACAGGTCGAAGAATTATTTCTTAAGACCACCGAATATATGTCCCCATCTCTTGATCCTGGATAACTTAACATCTCCGGATAAGTTTTCTCTCGTACGGTGTTGGACAAAAAGGAAACAAGAAATCCTTTGTCACATAGTTTATCGACACTTAGCAAATTATGCTTTAAACCTTCGACTAGTGCAACTTTAGTGATTGATACACGGCTAGTTAAAGTGCCATACCCGACGGTCTTACCTTTCTGTTGTCGCCATATGAAAACGGATGGACCTTGTTTATCATTAACTTCTACAAGCGAGTCCGGTCACCCGTCATATGTCCGGAGCATCCACTATCAAGGATCCACTTGCTTTGATTGATCTTTAACTTCAAGTGATCCGGCAATTCATTCCAGAGATACTCTCGAAAGACAAACGGTTACACTTTTGGTGCCCAAACTTGTTTCGGGCGGTTAGAGTGAGCAGCGAGATTGTCAACATTTACGGATTTGATTTTGTTAGGACTCTTAGCTTTCCACGTGACATTAACTTGTTAGTTTCAATGCTTCTTTTATTTGGGTTTTCTTAGAGACACTCCTTTTAGATTTAGATTTAGTTTTGCTCGAAGAACCCCTTTTATTAAACCGATCTTTATTTGATTGAAATTGTTTACAAAGCCGGCTATCGATAGACTCCAACATTCATAGTGATAATGACCCATTTCCCACAGATGGAACAGACACTATAATGTGAAGTACAAACAGGGGATACGGTCTCTTAGATTTTCGATTTTCACTCTCCCTGGCCTAATCCATTGTTTGGGTGACGCGCTCTTGGCTAAATGCGTCACCTTAGCCTTGTCTTTCTTTTTGGGTGCTACGGTTTGGCTTTAATCGCCGCACCTTCCCTTCATCTTTAGTTACGGGCTCTTTCGGGAAGTGCGATAGACCTACTTCCACAATCATATACTAGGTGCCACCTGAAATGAAACCATCCAACGGTTTAGATGTACTAACAGGATATAAGTTGGTTAGTTTAGGAGTGAAATCCGAGGACACTCGGAGCGAGCTATGGAGGTCGATGGTTGGGAACCTAGGCCAGGTTTGACTCGAATGTCGTCAGGGTCTCCTAAAGGTAGAGGCTATTTCCGGATTTTAGCCACTTACGATTTATTTCCTTTTCTGCTCAGTCATTTTCGAGTCTTTTCACTATAACTTTTAGGCCTAGAGATTGGTATTTAACAAATGATTTTCAGCTTTAGATCATGATACCAAGCTTCCTTTCCTCCGAAGTCGGTGACGTCCTTTTCGAGTCTATTAATAGAAATTCGAGACGTTTATTCCGACTTTCCATATCTTTGTACATTTGAGTAATTATTAGTCTCTCATTCTTTTCATGATCACATGCAATAGTAAGAGATTCTAATTTACTCGGGAGCTCGGAGTAGAGGTACCTCGGATTTGCCATGAGGCGACGTTCGGCTTAATGGTCGGCTCATCATCCGAGGATTCCTCCTCTTCTCGAGCCACTCATGTATTTTGTCACGGCGCCTTTCTCTTTCTTGTGTTATCCGAGGTGGAGCGGCAGGAGTTACCTTGTCACTTTTCTGGCCACCTTGCTGGACCTGCATTCCTGCCCAGTGACCGGTTCCCACAATAAACATTCCCGGGAACTGACTCCGGTCGCTCCTTGTTGGAACGATGATGATGAGCGCCTTCCGATCCCTTTTCTTGTAGGAATCGCTCAAAGGATTTGACAAGAGGGCTATCTCCTCCTCCTCGTCGAATCGGGATTGTGGATACGTCCGTATCATCATTCCTCGGATGTTTAGACATTCCGTAGCTTTGAGAGCTACCCCCTTTTCTTTCCGAGCTATTTTCTCATCTCGTAAGAGTACTAAACCCGACTTCGTGAGTCCGCTCTCCATATAGTTCTTCAAGGGGAACATACCGCGTTTTTTCCGATTGCATCCGGAGTTGTTTGGAGTAGTAGCGTCCGGCAAGGAGCGAAAGAACTTGTCATTGATCCGGAATTGAGAGTAATGCTCATGACGGTTCGGTCAAGAATGAGCTTGCCAAATCTCCGATAGTGCTTTCAAGTGATTCGCCCGGTTTATGATTAAAAACTCTCAAAGTTCAGTCCGAGAGTACGATCACATTCTGCATCCGGGACCGACTCCCCTCATAGAGGATTGTCGTTGTCCCAAACACTTTTTTGTCGTCAGCCGGACGTCGGAAAGCCTCGGAATCCAAAGACGATGTAACATAAGTCGAGCCTTTTCACTAGCGCACGCAGGCTCTTTCATCGTTGGTAAGTTCAAAGATCGCTCTTTGGCCTCCTTACTCCATGTTCTCCGATAGTCATCGGAATTGGAATCTCCTGATGAAGACATGGCCACATAAGACGATCATGGCAAACCATAAACATTTCATCAGCTTTCCACTGGGAGAAAAGCTCAAGTGTGAATTTGGGCGTTTCTAGAGTAAACCCGAACTCCGTGGTTGAGAAGCGGCGGCGGCAGCAGGTGAGGTGGGTCGACATTTTCACCGCTGCTTCGATTCGGGATGGGCTCTGTGCACCTCCGGAGTTAAGGCAGTGTTGAATAGCATACTACTTTCTTGGCCATTTCGAGATTGAAAGAGTGGGATCTCTACTAGCACGGTAGAACTTGCTCGATACCACTTATGGTCCCTTGGAGCCTAAAGGGGGGGTGAATAGGCTCTAATTTGAACTCTTTCTTTTCTCTCAAGACACAAAGACTTATCTAGTTTAAGTGATAGAATCACTGCGGAAGATAACCAGATAGTGGAAGTATTTTGTTTTATTATCACAAGGTGATTACAACAAAATAGAAGCAAACACTCTCTTACACTCTGTTTACAAAAATTGAACTCACACTCTAGCCAAGTTCCTTTTCTCTTTTTACCCGCCTGAGCACCCTTTTTACATGAAGTATAAGTATGAATATTTATACAAAACATTCCTAAGAGACAACCTTGGAACTTGAAGTTGGAATGCGTTCCGACTAACTATCCCTGTGTCAACTGCCTTTGACGGCGGATTGTGGAGCTCAAGATCTTGGATTTGAAGAGTGGGGGCGGGGGGGGGGGGGGGGTTTTGGGGGGGGGGGGGGGGGGGGTGGGTGGTTTGGTTTTTGGGGGGGGGGGGGGGGGTTTGGGGGTTGTGGGGGGGGGGTTTGGGGGGGGTTTTTTTTTTTTGGGTTTTTGGGGGGGGGGGGGGGGTTGTGGGGGGGTGGGGGGGGGTTTTTTGGGTTTTTTTTTTGTTTTGGTTTTTTGGGTGGTGTGGTGTTGGGGTTGTTGGGGGGGGGGGTTTGGTGGTGGTTTTTTGTTTGTTTGTGTTTTTTTTTTGTTTTTTTTTTGTTTTGGGGGTGTTTTTTTTTTTTGTTGGGGTTTTTTTTTTTTTTTGGGGGTTGTTTGGGGGTGGGGGGTTTGGGGTTTGTTTTTTTTTTTTTTTTTTTTTTTTTTTTTTTTTTTTTTTTTTTTTTTTTTTTTTTTTTTTTTTTTTTTTTTTTTTCAAGTTAATTGATATAAAAAAAAAATAAATTTATGGAAATATATATGAATTATTTTTATATATTTTTTTTTTTTATATGGAAAAAGGGAATTTTGAGGGTAGGTTTGTTGGGGTTTTGGTTGTTTTTTTTTGGGGGTTTTTTTTATTTTTTTTTTTTTTTGTTTTTAGATTTTTTTTTGTTTGGTGGTGGTGGTTTTTTTTTTTGTTTTTTATTTTTATTTTTTTGGGGGTTGGTGTTTTTTTTTTTTTTTTTTTTTTTTTTTTTATTTTTTTTTTTTTTTTTTGTTTTTTTTAGTTTTTTTTTTTTTTTTTTTTTTTTAATTTTTTTTTATTTTTTTTTTTTTTTTTTTTTTTTTTTTATTTTTTTTTGTGGGATAAATATTTTGATTTTTTTTTTTTCCTTTTTTTTTTTCTTTCTTTTTTTTTTTTTTTTTTTTTTTTTTTTTTTTTTTTCTATTATCCTTTAATCTTCTAATTCTATTCCGATGTATTTTTACTCATAGTCATCGATTGTGTCACGGTATTCACATGAAAGCCTTTCTAGTTTTGCATAGTGTCTTTCTTTATCAGTTTTCATAGGGAGAAATTGTTCCTCCATTGCTTTGTAAGCTCTGTATGTATCTTCCAAATTCAATATAAAGTTGTCGATAAGTTCTTACCTTCATTGGAGGGAAAGTGTCAGCCATAAAGCAGATAAGGTCTTTTTCCTTCTTCTCCTCATATGAGGATTCTTCTTCTTCCTCGGTGTCACTATTGAATTTATTGGTGACAAGAGCCATCTTCCTCTTGTTATCCTTGAGCTTTAGGAGCCTTTTGTCTTCTTCTTCTACTTTGTTGCCTCCTTCTCCCTCTTCAGGTTATAGCAGTCGGTAGCAAAGTGGCCGGGCTGGTTGCAATGATAGCACTACAACTTCTCCTTGTCCTTTCCCTTCGAGAAGGAAGAGGATGACTGTCTAGCTTTCCTTCTGTAGTTCCCCCTTCTCTTCAGCAGCTTCTTGATAAGAAAAGCCACCTAAGTTGCCATGATCCACCCTGGACTAAGGCTAAAATAAGTTGATTCATGCATAAAATGAAATCCTTTATGGGCAAGGCAATTCTTAAATAAAACTTAAAATTATAATCATCAATTTATCGTCAAACTAACATATAATGGTTCGGGAGCTACATTGCTCTCCTAGAAAGCAAAAGACTAGCTAGACATAATGTATGAATCATTCATAATTACATACAAAGACATACTTAATTTCTCAAGGTAAAGTTTGGATCCTTTGAATGTTATTGATGGCTCAACTTCCTGTTCATTTGATGATCTTCAAACCCGTCAGTGTTCTTTGGTGTTCTCCTTGATTTAGCAATTTCAATCTGAAAAGCTCACAATCTCCGATCCTCCCAGTGTTCGCGTCTTTCGTTTTTATTAATTTTTTCATTTAAAATATTTTTTATAAACGCCTCCAAATCCAACAAACGTGCATTCCCTTAGCCCTCTGTTCATTTTCTTCATTAAGCAAATTTCCATCATCATAACTGACATACACGTCTGTTTTGACCATTATTAAATCATTGCACGACCATTACTCCCTTCCTTCAATTATTGTCTTTTATCATTCTAGATGATTCCAAATGAAGACAGAAGGTATACCATAAGAAACACCATCAAACAACACTAGCGTATAACTGCACGTGACGGTCCACGTGGTGGTCATCTCCATGTGCACACATCGCCACGTGCACCTTCTATCGCATCTTCATCACCTAATGCTGTGCCACATGCAAGATAACTCCGCTACGTGCAGACAAGGAGACACCACGTGCAATCTGTAGGCAACACCATCGACATGTGCACCTCCATCGCCACGTACATCTCCTTCCTTTTGACTCTCTTTTTTCTATACAAAAAATCTCAACACAAGATACGAAAATAAACAAAAATATAAAATAAATACAGATAACTAATTAATGAGAAAAAGGGTGTAAACTCCTATATGAGACATCTTTAAGTATTATCGTAAACTAATAAATACACAAAAGCGCACACATGATTTTCATGCGTCAGAATTGCACCGCATAACGGATTTTTCCAGACGGGATCCGATGATGACATTTACTAATCACTTTCTTCTACTTGAATTTATATAGAAATCAACCTTTGGATGATTATAAAATTTTATAGACATATTTATCAATACATAAATATTGAATCTAACGATCGATTTTTGAAATAAATATCAATATAGTATCATAATAGAAAAAGTTTGTACGGTGAGACTAAAATCGTTATCTGTGTATCGATATTTTTGAAATAAATATCAATAGAATATCATAATAGAAAAAGCCGAAGAGGCTAAAATCATTATCCACACTGAATCTAATTTATTTACTCGAATAAAAAATAATTAATTAATTATGAAAAGTTAATTATGAAGTTAATTTACCTTATAAATGATAAGGCAGTTCCTGTGTTTCTGGACCAAATCAACTTTGTTTCTTTTGTAATCCCTTCTTATTTTCCCTGTATATTTGTAAATTGTTGTTCGGATAAAGTTGATAAAATAAAATATAAATAAAAAATTTTCATCAATCTAGCTCAATCAATGGCCAGTTTGGCTGTTTGGAATTTCTTGGATTGTCGGGGTTGGGTATCATGAACTGTTGGTTGACAATGCATGTCATGAATGTTTCTCATATTGCAGAAGGAATATTTCCCATATTTCTTGCAGCCAGGATTGTTCTCCGATCCTTTCTCTCGGAATTTATGTATTCCCTGGCCCCCCTTTTCCAGCTTTTAGCTGCCTATTTCTGAAGAATAAACAAATTTCCAATATTGAGCTGTGGTTCTCACTTTGTCAAACGCGTACGTGGATCTATAACTGGATTTCATGGGCTTGGTCAACGGCTACGTAGCCAAATGATTCCATTCCATGCTATAGTTTCTTTTTTCTTTTTTTCTTTCTTTACTCACTGTTCATTAAACAATGTGTGTTCATCGTGGATTCTCATTTCATTTGCGTCACAATATCTTAGATCTCCACTTCTTATGCTCTCTGAAGGATAGAGTGCATCAGACAATACGTGTGTAGTCAATGTTTTGTACTTGCGGATTTCTTTTCAACTGTATTTACGGCTTTCGGCCCCACTGCCTATCCTATTCCTATTACATTTTAGAAGATGCCGGTATGTGATAGAATCCCAACTCCTTATAAATTTGTCTTAGAAAAAGTTATTCTTATTATATTTATGTTAGTATCTATTCTATTAATAACTTTTGTAGTGTGTGACTCTCTCACGGAATATTGTGAATACTTTCATTACGGTTAAAAATCTTCGATGAAAATACAATCAACTCTAATACTATATTAAAATTCAGGAATCAATATTCTAAAACTAATAACCATAAGATTGAAATTACCCTTAAGGATATATTCCATTATAACTCTTCCTAGGTGAGACTAAAAAATCTCTCTCCCTCCTCACACACACAGTATGCTTCTCATGCTCCTCTATCTATTTGATCTTTAGGCTTTCGCTACCTAGATGTATAAATTGACATATCATAACTTCATAAGAACGTAACTGAATGCGTAATATATATGATCCTACAAAATGGATAGAAAGCTTATTGTGTCTCACATGGTTCTCCTCTTGTCTTGGTGTCAAATGACAGACCTCGCGTTTCTTCTCATATCTATATGACCATTATTTTCGTGGTCTAGGACTGAAAGATATGGGCTACACCCCTCTACTCCTCCAGATCCCATCGAAGACATCAAGTTTGAAGTGAGCGCAGGAATTAAATCCAAGCCTTTGTTTATTAGGGGCCTTTAATTACTAGCTAAACTAGTCTTCACGATTCTTCTGGTTTTGGACTTCCTAACAGCTGTTTCCAGTACACCTTTGCCATCTGTGGGTGAAATAAATTTAATATTTATATAATATAACTTCATCTTTATATACTCATCCCCATCAATAAACTGGCATTAGGGAATAGGCGTGTAGATACCTACATTCGTAAGCATGTAGTATGATGTAGATTATGTTACCACATGCTGTTTAAGGAAAAGACAATAAAATATATGATTGAAATTAAAGAATGATGTTGACCTCTCGTTATTTGGAAACAAATGGGTGGATGAGATAAAGTTCTATAACCTATAAAAGGGTAACTCATAAGACATTCAAATCATCCAAAAATTGTATCTCATTCGTGTAGAGAGAAATTGAGAAACTGAGAGAATTTGGTGTGAGAATTTTTGAATGTGGGTTGTAAGCTTTGTAATTTTTCTTTCCTAGTAAAAGATCTGCAGCAGCCCGGAGACGTAGGCAAAATTGGCCGAACTCTGTTATCAATTTTGTGTGTCATTTTCTTTGAATTTACGATATTTACAAATCTAGCAATACGGAAATTTTGCGTAATTTCCTAACAACTGGTATCAGAGCTAAGTCGATGGAAGCTAGATTCGTATGAGAGAAATGGCCGCAGGCGAAGGAAAGGTGAAAATTGAAAAGTTCGATGGTGCGGACTTTAGATTCTGGAAGATGCAGATCGAAGATTATCTGTACCAGAAAAAGCTTTATCAACCTCTCTCAAAAACAAAGCCAGTGGGCATGAAGGATGAAGATTGGGCTCTTCTCGACAGACAAGCCCTCGGAGTTATTCGATTGACGTTGTCTCGCAATGTTGCCTTCAACATAGCAAAGGAAAAGACCATGGCGGGTCTTATGGCGGCTCTTTCTAATATGTATGAGAAGCCATCGGCCTCCAACAAAGTTCATCTAATGAGGCGATTATTCAATTTGCGAATGACGGAAGGCGCATCGGTAGCTCAACATCTCAATGAACTCAATATAGTCACAACGCAATTGAGTTCAGTTGAGATCGAATTTGATGATGAGGTACGAGCATTAATACTTTTGTCTTCCTTACCAGAAAGTTGGAATGCTACTGTCACGGCTGTGAGTAGCTCATCGGGAAACAACAAGTTAAAATTCAATGATGTTCGGGATCTGGTTCTTAGTGAAGAGATCTAACGAAGAGACTTTGGTGAATCTTCAACCTCTACTGTATTGCATACAGAGTCAAGAGGAAGAAATTCAACCAAAGGAAATGGATGTGCCAAATTCAACTATCGAGGCAGATCAAAAGATGGGAGGTCCAAATCGAGGAATCCCAACAATTCCCATAGCTCAAAGAACATTGAATGTTGGAATTGTGGGAAGATTGGTCACTACAAAAATCAGTGCAAGAGTGCACCGAAAGACCAGGAGACAAAGGTACACGCTAATGTCACTACTATTTCAGGAAACGATGACGCATTAATATGCTCCTTGGAGACCAAGAAGGAGTCTTGGGTGTTAGACTCCGGAGCATCATTTCATGCTACCTCGCAGAAAGAATTTTTCGAGAGGTATGTCCCTGAAAACCTTGGAAAGGTATATCTTGGTGATGATCAACCTTGTGATATTATCGGTAAAGGTGTAGTGAAGATTAAGTTAAATGGGTCTGTTTGGAAGCTAAATGATGTTAGATATATTCCCGACCTGAGAAAGAACTTAATCTCAGTAGGACAATTGGCTAGCGAAGGCTACAGTATGATCTTCCACGGTGATGATTGGAAGATCTCAAAGGGAGCAATGACAGTTGCTCGTGGTAAAAAGAGTGGTACTCTTTACATGACAGCAGGCGCGTGTTGTTCCATCACAGTTGCTGAAGGAAACGATAATCCCAATCTGTGGCACCAAAGACTTGGCCACATGAGTGAGAAAGGGATGAAGATCATGCACTCAAAGGGAAAACTTCCAGACTTACGATCGTTGAGATTGACATGTGCGAAGATTGCATACTTGGAAAGCGAAAAAGAGTCGACTTTCAAACAATAAGAAGAATCCCAAAGAAGGAAAGATTGGAGCTTGTTCACTCTGATGTTTGGGGTCCAACAACTACCCCATCCATTGGTGGGAAACACTACTTTGTGACTTTCATTAATGATCACTCACGGAAGGTATGGGTTTACTTTCTAAAACATAAGTCTGAAGTGTTTGATGCTTTCAGGAGATGGAAAGCTATGGTTGAAAATGAGACAAATCTCAAAATCAAAAAGTTTAGATCTGACAATGGTGGAGAATACGAAGACACCAAATTCAAGAAGTTCTGCTATGAGCATGGGATCAGAATGGAGAGAACCATACCAGGTACACCTCAACACAACGGTATAGCTGAGCGTATGAATCGGACATTGACTGAAAGAGCTAGAAGCCTACGTATTCAATCAGGATTGCCAAAGCGATTAAGGCGTAGGCGATCAATACAAGAACTTACTTGATTAACCGCGGTTCATCGGTACCATTAGAGCATAACATACCAGAAGAGGTATGGAGTGAAAAAGAGGTAAAACTTTCACATCTTAAAGTTTTCGGTTATGTAGCATATGTGCATATTAGTGATCAAGGCAGGAATAAGCTTGATCCAAAATCTAATAAATGCACTCTCATCGGCTATGGCGAGGATGAGTTTGGCTACCGCATTTGGGATGATGAAAATAATAAGGTGATCCATAGCAGAGATGTGATTTTCAATGAAAGGGTAATGTATAAAGACAGACATAAAATAGTTGTTAACAACTCAGAGCAGGATGGGCCAGTATATGTAGAGGTGGACGACGGTCCAGACAATCCTCTTATTGAAAGTCCTCAATTGGAGGAATTAACCAACGAAATAATCGGGAGCATCCTGACAGACCAAACCCTCTTACTTCAGTTCCTATATTACGAAGGTCTTCTCGACCTCATGTGCCTAACAGGAAATATATGAACTATTTGTTGCTAACTGACGGAGGAGAACCTGAATGTTATGATGAAGCTTGTCAGACTAAAGATGCTAGTAAGTGGGAGCTTGCTATGAAAGACGAGATGAAGTCTTTAATCTCTAACCAGACATGGGAACTAGATGAGTTACCCGTGGGGAAGAAGGCACTTCACAACAAATGGGTGTATCGGGTAAAAGAAGAACATGATGGTTCTAAGAGATATAAGGCCCGACTAGTTGTCAAAGGATTCCAGCAAAAGGAAGGAGTTGACTACACCAACATTTTTTCTCCCGTTGTGAAGCTTAATACTATCAGATCAGTATTGAGTATTGTTGCCATTGAAGATCTTCATCTTGAACAATTGGACGTGAAGACTGCATTTCTCCACGGAGACTTGGATGAAGAAATATATATGTACCAACCTGAAGGTTTTTCAGAAAAAGGGAAGAAGAACATGGTGTGTAGACTTAAAAAGAGTCTATATGGTTTGAAACAAGCCCCAAGACAGTGGTACAAAAAGTTCGATGGATTCATGAACAAGGAAGGATTGCAGAAGTGTAACGCCGACCACTGTTGCTTCTTCAAGAAATATAAGTCTAGCTATATCATTTTATTACTTTATGTTGATGATATGTTAATAGCAGGATCAAACATGGATGATATTAGATCATTGAAGTAGCAATTGTCAAAAGAGTTTGACATGAAAGACTTGGGTCCAACAAAGAAGATTCTTGGAATGCAAATCACAAGAGATAAGCAAAGAGGTTTCTTGCAGTTATCTCAAGCAGATTACATTAACCGTGTTTTGCAGAGATTCAATATGGGTGATGCCAAGCCAGTTAGCACACCCTTGGCTAGTCACTTTCGCCTATCCAAGGATCAGTCCCCTTAGATAGAGGAAGAGAAAGATCTAATGGCTAAGGTCCCTTATGCCTCAGCTATTGGAAGTTTGATGTACGCAATGGTCTGTACTAGGCCAGACATTGCCCATGCAGTGGGAGTTGTAAGTAGATTTATGTCAAATCCAGGAAAAGCTCATTGGAAAGCAGTTAAGTGGATTTTGAGGTATCTACGAGGCACTGCAGAAATGTGTTTGTACTTTGGTAAAGGAGAAGTTAAACTACAAGGCTATGTAGATGCAGACTTTGCAGGTGAAGTTGATCACCGAAGAAGCACCACTGGCTACATATTCACTGTTGGAACAACAACTATTAGTTGGATATCGCAAATACAAAAGATTGTTGCCTTATCCACCACAGAAGCCGAATATGTAGCAATAACAGAAGCCAGTAAAGAATTAATATGGCTTCAAGGATTATTAACAGAGCTGTGATTTATCCAAGAAAAGAGTCTTCTATATAGTGACAGTCAGAGTGCGATACATCTGGCAAAGAATTTAGCATTTCACTCCAGAACAAAACATATTGATCTTCGATATCACTTTATTAGGACTCTACTTGAAAGTGAGATGCTAACACTGAAGAAAATTCAAGGAAGCAGAAACCCAACAGATATGTTCACAAAAGTGGTGACTATTGATAAACTGAAGTTGTGCTCAACTTCAGTTGGTCTACTCGAGTAACAAATTATGAAAGGTTACTGCATTGATCGATATGTGAAGACAAATTAAAATCATTCTTCAAGTGGGAGATTATTACCACATGCTGTTTAAGGAAAAGACAATAAAATATATGGTTGAAATTAAAGAATGATGTTGACCTCTCGTTATTTGGAAACAAATGGGTGGATGAGATAAAGTTCTATAACCTATAAAAGGGCAACTCATAAGACATTCAAATCATCCAAAAATTGTATCTCATTGGTGTAGAGAGAAATTGAGAAACTGAGAGAATTCGGTGTGAGAATTCTTGAATGTGGGTTGTAAGCTTTGTAATTTTTCTTTCCTAGTAAAAGATCTGCAGCAGCTCGGAGACGTAAGCAAAATTGACCGAACTCCGTTATCAATTTTGTGTGTCATTTTCTTTGCATTTCCGATATTTACAAATCTAGCAATACGGAAATTTTGCGTAATTTCCTAACAGATTATCATGAATATGTGTTGATCCGTATCAATAATTTTTGCCTCTAATTAACCTGCTCTCAACTAAATTGTTCTTTCATTCCTAAAACAACCCACAAAGCATCGTAAGTGAGTCAGCTATATCACTTCACAATATCAAACCTCATATGTAACCAATCAGATTTTTTAAATTTATTCCATAGCTTTTGTCACCGAGGTAATGTAGCGTTATAGTTGAATTTTATTCAAAACCATGGTTGGTAATCATATATAATTTTGGAGAAACATTGGAAATTCATATATAATTTAGGAAAAGCAATTAAGCATATAACAAGAGCAGGAAACTCTATGCATGAATCTTGGGAACTGCAGGATGACTATAAATTATCGCGGAACATTTGGATAGACGAAGAAGGCCACGTACGAATTGCTAAGGCAACAGTTACGGTGAAACTGTCAAAACAGGTATTGCACATTAATTTACTCTTTTAAACATATTTGGGGCAGTCCAAAAAGTGACCGCCAATGTTTGCTGTCCAGCCCGGCCCGTCCTAGAGCATTCAGAGGCCACCTAGCTTTTTTGGCCTGTGGACACATGGGAAAACGAGCCCCCATGTGTGCAAGTGCTCCATTGCAACTCTGAGTTAATTGGGAAAGTTCTTGCCTAGTACCTGCATACAGTCTCTCGTGGCACAAAGGGAATTATATGCAGCTTCCCAGGCATAAAGAATATGTTGGCATCATAGTTCATGTTGTAGCTTAAGCTTGCCATGGTGTAGGCTTCGTCCTCTTATGTAACCTGATTCCCTGAACTTCTATATACAATAATGTTTTCACTCTTTTACTGTTCTGTTATATTTGATCATGTAACTGGACCGCAGAGGAGAGAGGATGCAACTAAAATACACCCATCTGCATTGCTGTTTTCATGTAATTTCCTGCTGTGCTCTATCTTGTAATATGGGAATACTTTTTGAACAAGGTTTTGCATCTTATAGGTAATCCAAAGGAAACAAACATGGGAAAAATATTCTTAATTCAGAAATTTAATTAGAAACATGTTGGACTTAATGGTAAAGAAATTACAATATCAGCTACATTAAGTTAAAAACTTGGGACTAGAGCTATTTCCAGCAGGACTAAGAGAGAGAGAGAGAGAGAGAGAGAGAGAGAGAGAGAGAGAGAGAGAGAGAGAGAGAGCATAGTTTCATTCTTCAATGATCTTTCTGCAACTAGAATCTGGGAGCACAAGCGATACACGCAAGGAAAAGAATAGCTGAAGAGGCACCATCATCATCGAGACTGGTGCTGCTCCTCTTGAACTTGCTGGCCTTTCCTTTGTTGCATTGAATCTGCCTCTGCTGCTGCCGGTAATGTTCTTTGACTTTCTGGTGTTGTTTTTGTTGTTGCTGCCTAGTTGCTTCTTTCACCTTAGACACCATTTTTTTTCTGTTTTTCTCAGGACTTCAGTAGCAGGAAATGTTATAGAGAGAGAGAGAGAGAGAGAGATTGTCTTGTGCATGGGGAGTAGCCATACATGCAGCTCTCTATTTATAGCTCAAATCTGTACTTGGATGCCCCGTATTTTCCACCTACACCATTTAAGGATTTTAAATTCCTTTTTGATATATCAATAAATGTTTTTTTGTCTTTATTATTACATACTCGCGCGTAATTTGCCAAACTAATTCATTTGTTTACTATGATGATGAATTGATGATGTCAACCATTTTTATGTTCTGCCAGCAAATATATAATTATACACATTTAAATAATATTAATAGTAAAATAATTAAATATTTCAATAAATTTATTTAAGAGAAATATTAATCATAAAATATACTTAAAATTTAATATTTTTATTAAATATTTATTAAAATTTTAAAATTGAATACTTGCTAGCTAAATTTAATCATATTTTAACTAGGAAATGATTCAAAATTTAAAATTTTAATAAATATTATAGTTTAGATATAAGTATAATTTATGATATTCATGTAAATAAGTTTATCGTAACATTTACTATTCTATACTAATGCTCTTAAAATGAATTATCGTATTTATACATTTATATATATTGTTGTGAAATAGGATAAACAGAAATATTTTTCAACGCCACGGCCGACACGGGACTGCTCATTAATTGCTTAATGAGTTTTTCTTGTCTTGACGTGTTGAGCCACGGTGATTCATGTGCAAGGCCATGTGAGTATGTCTCGGCGTTCTGTCTTGTTTCTAGATTAGTTCTTCGCACTACAGGAGGGGCCAGCTCAGTAAAATTCGTGTAGTGTAAATTCTGTAAAATGTTTTCACGCGTTTTCAGTTTTACCCTTGTCTCTCTGCATCGGTTCAGTAACCCTACTCTTTGCTTTTATACTCTTCTTCCTATACCTATAATTATGCAGCTTCAATTCAACCTTTCATAATTTGGATATAATGTGCCCTCCTCGCATTATTTTAGTTTCCCTTTTATACTATATATCGACGTACGATGCTTTATAAGCATTGGGGTGTGCAAGGTTTGAGCCTTTAAAAGCGTCAATCTAGTTTATATGAGTTTGTCTCGATTCATTTAACCCTCGAAAGTGTGAACACTATCCACTACTCATCAATCTGTGGGATGGTTTCTCTCATCCTGATTCCATGGACGAATATGTTTCTTGTGGCTTTCCTAGATTCTAGTAAGCTTGTTATATATATATATATATGCTTTCAACCCAAAACGTGTCCACCTCATCGTAATGTTCCCACTTGTAACGTTGTTGATTGAACGCCAAGAATCTTAGGTGCATTGATTGTTCTTGACACTTTAAATCTAGAGTTCGGCCCTCGTGTCATCCTAATCCTATTATTATATCCCCTGTCCTTGAAGGTAAGTTATATGACACGTAAATTATGGAATGATGCCATTCCCAGCGTTGTACACACATTGAACCGAATGCCCAGCGGACAACTTGAACATCCTACTTCTGGCTTGCTTTGCTACACCAACTTTACCACGGGGGCGACCAAAAAGGGTAACCGATTATGTTTCCTTTTGCAGAATTGGTGTATGAAATTGAGTTTGAGGAAGAAATTTTGACAGGGAGGTGACGTGGCATGTGGTATTTGTCGGGATTGATACAAACAGGGAAGTTGACAGAGGCAGCCATGAGCCCATAATTCTCAACAGGCAGGAAGGCATTGCTTCAGCAGATGGGATGTTGTCCATCCCCACGACACTCCATTATGGTTCCTTGGACCATTCATGAATTTGTATCCTTCCAATAATTCATGAATCTTCATATCAGTTGTATCCATCCGCCTTATTTTATATCCCAATTGATATTCTCATCTTTTATTTCTATTTCTAAAAACATTTCGAACACCTCAAATTAAGAAGTATTGGCCGCAACTCTTTCTATATCACATATTACAGGTGGATTGGAACACCATGGGGCAGATTGCAGATTAGATCTATGTTTCTAGTCCTCGGTTCGTACCTAGTATTCTACAAGATTACGAAACAAATGGTAAACCTTAATAATACATAGTTGCACAAATGGCAAACCTTGTTAATTTAGTTTGTTGACTTATTCCTCAAGATATGAACCATGAATAATGGTCATATGAATTATGTGATCTAGGAATTATTTTATTTATTACTACCCAAACTAATGATATATTTTACTCTTATCAAAATAGGATAAGTATTCACATTCCTATCAACAAATATTTGTATATTTTAGCCAACAAATTAAAAATCACATTTTGCTAGTTTGGCTATTTTTCAAAAACACACACATCTTACTCAATATTTTAACTTTATAATTATTTAAAATTTATTTTCCTTTCATTTAAATATTATTTTTGTCAAAGGAACATTCTTCTGAAATATTACAAACAAACAATATTTTAAGACATTGACAACAAATATTAAATGTGTCAACTACTCATCCAACAATAATATTGCAAATAAACAATATCAATACAACCTTGGAACATTTCCGACTGAAAAATGGCCTTTCAACCCATTTATACAATCATACTCACAACCATGTGATTCCTTTTGGCAATTCTAAATCCGTGGAGAGTTATTGTGGCGAGACTTGTAATGAGACTTACGGTGCTTCCAAAAGAGATTACGGCCATACATACATATATTGTCATTTCAGCAATTTTATTTTCAATATTATTCATTTTATATTTTTTCTCACTTATGGCTTACAATATTTTCAAGGGTCGTTGTTTGTTTCGCAAAAGGCTTCTTAATGCTGACAATTTAAAAATAATTCATGCTATGGAAGAATAATCATTATTATATCATCATGTGCCCCACCATCGAACTTATATTAGGTGTAATCATGTGCAAGCCCACCACAAACTTTTTCTTTCGGGAAATATGTCCCATTTTGGGAGCGACATTAATCCTCATGTATCCGTTTAATCATTTTTAAATATAATACAATACTGTTTGATTATTTTGATGAATTATCATTATATCTTTTAAAATGTTTCAAAAGAGATTTCTATTGGTCCCAGAGAACATGGAGGGGGGTGAATAGGCTCTTATCGAAAACTCTTCTCCGTCTCTAGCACAATACTTGTCTGGTTAAAACATAAAATCAATACGGAAGATAACCAAATAGTGAAAATATTCTATTTTATTATCAAAAGATAATTACAACAAAATATAGCAGACTAAGGCTAATGAAACTTTTTGATCTACTGATAAACTCTCTAGCATTCTGTTTACAGTAACTCACACACTAGCCAATTTAATCTCTAAGAGCTCTTGTACATGTACATGCATATGTGAAAATATACAAAGCTTAATATATATAGACATCCCTAGGAGATAATCTTGGAACTAGATTTTCTGAACACTGTGTAGCATCGAAGTTCTTCTCGGAAAATGCTTCTGCTTTAATTGCTGCAGATGTGGTGCTTAAAATCTTAGGTTTGCAAATAATAAGTATCTTCGCGTGATCTCAATTTCATTTAAGGCTGTGTCCACATCTTCGTGTGCTCCACGTGTAAGATGATTTAGATCTTCAACAAGTCTGCCTTACATCGGGACACAGCGAGCTGATGACTTTAAACGTGAAGCCGATAAAGTAAAGCAACGTCTTCTTAACCCATCGTAAGATTCCTTACTCTGTGTTAATGAAGCTCGGATCCTTACTCCGTGTCAGTGGTTGCTTACTTCGTATCAGTTTGATACTGGAATCCTTACTACGTGTCAGCGCTTCCATACTCCGTAGGAATGAAAGGTTCGGAGGGCTTACTCCGTATTAGCACTTCCTTACTCCGCTTAAGTTCCTTACTTTTTATGAGTAAAAGGTCCGGATGGCTTACTCCATATTAGCGCATCTTTACTCCACTCGAGTAAAAGGTTCGGATTCCTTACTCCGCATCTTCTTGTCCTTACTCCGTGCGAACAAAGGACTTGGGTCCTTATTCCACACAAGTGGTTCCTTACTCCGAATGAATGAAAGACTCAGATTCCTTACTCCGTGTCTTCTTGTCCTTAGTCCGTTTGAGTGGAAGACTTAGCTTTTTATTCCGCGATCGTTCTCTCTTACTCTGTGTGAAATGTAGACTAGGATTCTTATTCCACATTGTTGGACCCTATTTTGTCCGGGTTGGACACATTTTATCAAATTCAATTTTCCTTCGATGCCACTTCGGTTTGTTGAAATTTTACAGAACGACGAAGTTGTAACCATTGAGCCACAAATGCCTGATTTCAAGAAATTATTTAAGAAAGGCCTCCAAATGTCAAGGAGCCAGTTCTGAGTTATAGAAAATCAAATTCGAGGATCAACACCTTTGACCACACTTGATTCCGAGGTCAAACGAAGAAGATATGATCAAAACAGCATTCAAACCATAATTGACTTTCAAAACGGCAATCCGAATCAGGTCACGAACCTCATTTCCTATTTTACTCGTCGTTCTGAAAATTTTGATATATATATTGTATATTTTAGCTCCCGGAGCATTTTCAAAAAATTATATATATATATATATATATGTGTGTGTGTGTGTGTGTGTGTGTGTGTGTGTGTTTTCCAATTATAAAACAGTTTCAGAATGCACAATACAGGCTTGGCACGAAAAAAAAATTTATTATTAAATAAAAATGACATGGGGACGCTCGTCACGACGCCACGAATCCAAAAATAATTTTCGTAGATTTTTTTTGAAACTCGAGCCATCTTCTTGAGTCTAAAACTTAAAAACATCAGTTAAAAAATACCTCATGGAAAAATCACAAACCCTAGCCGCCATCTCTTTCTTTTTCCCGCCTACCCCTGTCCACGTGTCATCTCCTTATTAGCCTAAGAATAAAGAAAAATATAAAACCAATTAACAAAATAAGAAAGCAAAAGCAAAAGTAAAAAAAATAAAAAAAACACAAAACAAAAAAAAAAACAGCATATTCTCCATTGTGTCGTCTTCCTCTCTCTCTCTCTCTCTCTCGTGTTGTCTTCCTCACCTCCACGCCGGACAGCCACACTAGCCCATCATGCACCTACCTCCTTTTCTCCCTCTCCCCCAGCCAACCACCTCCACGCCAGCCATGCCTCGCCCCCATACCTCCTTTTCTCTCTCTCAGCCGAACCAAACCCAAGCCAAATCGGGTCCTCACCATGGTACATCGTACCCTGCCATAGCCGCCGCCCTCAAGAATCCTTGAACCCTAGATCCTCCATATAAAACCCCTCTCCCCTCTCAATTCATGTGGGCTCTTTCCTCTGAAAAAACAAAAAAAAACAACATACATAAACTCCCTTCCTCCCAATGCCGAATGTAGAGAGTCCCCGCTCCGCTTGGCCGGAAATCGTTCCACCGGCCAGGGTGGAGTACCCCTTGTGTATTCCCCCACAAAGTATCACATACTCCCGTCCACAAAGGCGGTACAGAGGCCTTCTTAGGTCTATAGCCGGCTATCATTACTGTCACCCGATCTACTTTGTGACTCCGTTTCAAGTCAATCCAGCGTCCCGCGACAGCCAGCCGGTGCTGGAGGAAGACGCCCAATTCGGTGAAGGAGCCTACTTGGAGAAGGAGAAAATTTCGTTTTTGTGTGTGCTCCATCAAAGGCCAGATGCCCAGTGCGTTGTCAAAGTCTGATCACAGAGCTCGTTGCTGTCTGCTATCTCTTCATGATTCCAAGCAACCTGGTGTGCCGCCTTCATAAGCCGTGTCTGAAGAAAGGATCGTGAAGTCGCCTGGGTTGGTTGCTAGTTTCCTTCATTGTCAATATTTTTGTGTTTTGATTGAGTTTGAAGGTTTCCCATTGGTGTTTTTGTTTTGTTTTATTCTAATTTGTGTTTTGTTCTTGGTGCTGTGTTGGGGTTGGTGTTTCCTTTGTGGCATGTGCTCTATTTGTTATGATGGTCATGGATAACTAAGCAAGCTATCAATTTGTTTTACATTTTTTTGTGTTTCTCTGATAAGGCTTTGGTTATATGAGTTCTTCCAGAAATGAGCTGGCTGATCTGTACGTTGGTCTGGGTGTTACTAGCTGGGTGCCAATTTATGGCCTTGTCTCTATTTGTGTTTTGTCTAAAATAGCTGAGTTACCTGTTTTTTTATGATTACCTATTTGTGTTCATCTCTCTTCGTGCTGGTTTGGCTAACCCGTGTGTGTGACCTGGTTTTATCAAATGTGTGACCTGGGTAGATGTGTGATTGCTTTGGTTATTATTTTTTTTTCCAGTCGGATTTAAAAAAAACAGACAAACATTCTGGTTTTATTTGGTTTTCAAACAAAAACTCCTCCTGGTTTTGGACTTAATCCATGATTTTTAGTCTCAAACTTGTTTTCTGCTTGGTTCACCTGTGTGTTGTCTCCCCTTTGCTTTGCTTGTTCACAAATTGACTTTGTTGTATTCATGGGTGCACTTATAAAGTGATCTTGGTGCTGTTTTCATACTTTTTGAACTAGCTAACTAATGGTTTTCCCATTTGATGCATCTTATGTTCATATTTGTTGGCGTTTGGATTGTGTAAATATATTTGGGGATTCGATTGAATGAACTCTGTTGTAGCTAGTGCTCTATACTTACTCGATTCATGGTTGTTACCGAATTATGTATCTTCCCCCCTTATAAAATCATTTGCTTCATTTTATTTTATTTCAGACATTGGCCTTAGGTAAGAATGTTAGCATTGGCCAACTAGAATTTTCTATCTATGGGTCTCTGGACCAAGAACTTTTGTAATCTGTAATCAACAAAAAAAAAAAAAAAAAAAAAAAAAAAAAGAGAGGGAAAAAAAAAGGAAACAGAAAAGTGAGCTTGTTTTTATTTTGTGGATGACACCATCACATATATCACATTTGTGTTTGTTTTTTTATATTTATTTAACTTTTTTTTCTCAAATAAAAAATGTTTTCTAAAAAAAAACTCTTTTTAAAGTAAGTAAAAAAAAGTTTATAAAAAAGAAACTCTTCTCCAATAAAAAAAAGAATTTTTCAAACAAAAAATGTTTTCCAAATCAAAAAACAAAAAAACAAAAAAGGAAACAAAAACAAAAAAAAAAGTTTTCCAACTAAACAAAGAAAAAATAAAAAAACAAAAAAAAAACAAAAGCACTTTTCAATTACGTATGATTTTCAAACATTTGGGTTTTTAACACTTGACCTTAAGCTTAATTTTGAATGTTAAAAATCTTTTACATTGCTTGGACTTTTCTATGTGCTTTTTATCTTTTCTTATTGATTTTTACCCTTAGTGTCATTGTTAACATGCGACTTAGAGATAGATTAGTTCAGTTTTGGTCTTTCTTGAAACATAAGATCCCTTTTAAAGGCTTAGGATAAATTAAGTTTAATTTTCAACTTTAATAAAGAATGTAGAAATAAAAAATGGGAAAAATCAAATTGCTAGGACTCCCTTTAGACGCTTAGGACAAATTGGACTTAATTTTACTTTAACAAATGACTCAGGAAATAAAAAGAGTAAACTTTTAGGCCATATGCAAAGTCAACATCACCTTTAGGCTAATTAAATTCAAATAATAGTTAAAACAAGTTAGAAACCTCCCAATCTTAAGATAGGTATCAAAAGGGCATCGTGGGGGTGTTAGTCCTTCTCTACGCTTAACCAACTCCCGAGCCCATCCCTAGCAGCTTAGATTAATTTCCTTTTAGGTGACCAACCGCACCCCAAAAAATGGTTGGTGGTGACTCCGTATTTTTCATCACCATTCGGATGAAGGTTGGGGGGGGGGGGGGGGGGCTGCACCCCAAGAGCGGTTTTCCTCCCAGACGAAATCTGGTGATGACACACACCTTTGTAACTTAGTTCATTTAAGTGTAAGACGCAGAATCCTTAGTCCGTAACTTTAAGTACTTAGTCCATTCGAGTGATCTTTATTCCGTATGAAGACTTGGTTATTTACCAAGTGCTTGACAACATTCACGTTGGTCCGGATCAGGATTATGTATCCTGTCCTTAGCTTTGCTCTCATGAGTGTAGATCAAAATTAGAGTTATATCTTCTGCAATAACTAAGAATAAACATACAAGGTCTCAAATCAAATTACATAGGATTTTATCTGCATCATCCAAATTCTAGGCTTGATCCAACAATCTCCCCCAATATGGATATGCCAAACCCTATGTAATCTAATCTGGTTAGTGAAGCAGCAAGACATATATAGAGATAAGGATAAATGCCATTTTCCATTAATTCAGCAACAGATATACAATTTCAGCCCCAGTACAAATATGTTATATTGTGGAACATAAGGCTTACTGTATTTGAAGATCATTGCTACTGCCTGCTCTCGCAGCTCCATTGCTTGCTCCTTAGTGCTACTTTAAAGAAAATAGCTCCAGTTAGGATCAATCTTCATATAATGCTTTATGAAGTAGCAAACGTAGGCTCCACATCTCTCTCCATCAGGTTGTTGAGGTACCGATTTCTTATCCAAGATCACAGAATTCAGAATTGCTAAAGGAGCCATAAGAGGTTGACCAATTGCTTCAAAAAGTTTACTCTGTTTTACCATAGTAGACAGTGTTCGCAACAATGGTTCCAATTGACGTCTTCTCTCTTGATATTCTACGATCATATGGCAATCAACAAGAATAACCTTTCTGGTCTGGATGGTGAAAACTACAAGCATAAGATGAGGAGAGCTTATCCTGTACGGAATGAGAATAGCTGTAAGGTTTTTCCATGGTTTACTGTTCTCAGCAGTTTCGTCGTTGGTCTGAATGTGATCGATTATAGGAAAGTAAGAGTCAGACTAACTTGGAAGGATATCAATCTGGTGTTTATCCTTGAATAGGGAAGGAAACTGCCTTATCTCCTCCTTAATTGCCAAAGCAAAGTTGTCCACATCTTCAGTGGTGAACGGCCCTTTCTCCAAGAGTAGTACACTTAAGTCTTCAGGAGAGAAGGGAAACAAAGGTTACAAACACCTTCGCTCAGCAGAGCTAGAGCTTGCAAAGGCTCTCATGGCCTTAACAATAGCCCTATCTTCAGCAGTTGTAGCAGAAGCCTGACCAGAAGAGGAGGGAGCTACACTGGAAGATCCAGAGAAGCGGCTGCGTTTGGGTATCGGGATGCCCGAAGGAAGAATAGGTTCAGGCCGCTTACCAGGAGCCCGGGTCCATGCAGAAGGACCAGCAGCTTCGATAGATAGAGCAGGATCAGATGATGGACTCTCCTCCTGTCACGCCCCGGATTTCGAACCCGCAGAAACCGGTTAGTGAATTCCCATGCCAGCACCCGAAGGGACAAGGGGTTAGTGAAAACATCGAGAAAGGGACCATAGCACGGGTGCCGTCCCTAAACCATATCACACATATACAGAAATCTCATTTCAAAGCACAGTACAAACATACAGTCACACATGTTCTTTGCCCCACGGGGTTACATCATAGTTTTCATAATCCAACAAAACAAATAAACATACACAAGGTCTTCACCTCTGGTGAACCTCCTAGCTCCTGTAAGCACCTGAAACAAATAAAAACAAACACAACAGGAGGGGTGAGCAACCACAGCTCAGTAGGGATCATATCTCCCCGACCCATCCCAACTCATTAACTAGTGTAGACATGTGCTCGTGTAATGCTACATATACATTACCAACTCAATCATGTACACATGCATTCAAATACATAAAAGGCCAACCAGGTAATCACAAACAAACATTGCCTCTCAGACACCATGTTGCCCTCCCCAGGCACATTATTGCCCCTCGGGCACAGCATTGCCTCTCAGGCACAATATTACCTCTCAGGTACAGTATTACCTCTCAGGTACAGTAGCTTCTTAGGCTTCAAACAAATCTCACCTCTCAGGCCCTCAACAGTAGCCTCCAGGCTTAACAAGGTAGCCTCGCAGGCCTACATGACCACTAGGGTTCATATACTCTCTCTGTAACATAGGCCAATCTTCACAACTCTAACCTTAAGTCTTGACTCAGAGAGTGGCTTTTCGTAGAACTTGTTTTCTTGAAACAAAAAGTTCCGGCATTGGCTCCTCATACCATAATTGAGATAATCTGAATTTTTGAGGATTTTTCTGAGAGGTCTAACCCCACTTTCCAAAATGTCACCACTACGAAAAACTGCATATTTTCGGATTTTACACTAAATCCCATTTTTCATATTTTGAAGGAGTGGGATTTTAATTTTCTAGTATTTTTCTTTGAATCCAAATGGGGGGTATTTCGTTATTAACATTGTAACTTAAGTATACTTAAATGTGGAGAGACTTAATGGTTACAATGTAAATGGGTCCAGGCACCCTGGCAACATACACTGGCAACTACACTGTCTAACTGCTCGAGACACCCTACTCGAGACACCTTGCTCGAAGCTCTGCTCGACACTCTAGGCTCGAGCAACATGCTCAAGGCTCCCTGCTCGAGGCTCCTGCTAGATGCTCTGTTCGAAGCTAACCTCGAGCAGTTTCCCAGTCGCGAACTGTCGACTGCGTTTTTCCCAATTTCGACCCGAAACTCAATTATACCCGCTAAATCTTCATTTTTAAGCACTAATTCATCCCACAAATGGCTTTCTAACTCATCCTAGCCATCTTAGGCTACCAAAACAACATCAATTCATACCAAAACAACAAAAATCGAGTTTCTCAAACTCTAGGGTTCATACTTCCAATTCCACGAATCGGGAGTTAAATTACATGTTTTCGCTACTCTAGCAAGCATAATCAACGACATAGGAGTGAGAAAAACGAATCCCTACCTCGACTTTGGTCGATTTGAGCTCCGGATCGTCCAATTCGCTTTCCCCCTTCTCTTTCTGTCTCTTCTCCTCTCTTTCTCTCTCTAGAAAGGCACGCACGTATGAAAATTAGGGATTTGAGTTCTTCACTACCCTATTTATACTTTCCCACATTTTATTCGTTAAAATATCAAAATTACCCTCACAGGGTCCAGACTCCAAATCAAGCCCAATTACTATCAAAACGCTCCGTTTGACAAGTACATCCCTGTACTGAGGTTTGTTTTTCTAAATAAGACCTTGAACATAAAGTCACCCGATCACACCACAAAAACCCCAAAATTAGCCTTTTGGGAGTCTGACTCCAAATTGGGCCCACTCACAGTCAAAACTCTCTATTCAACGCATACGTCATTATACTGATATTCACATCCCTCGAGGTGCACTCCATCACATGATTAACAGCCAGAACCCCAAATACGGGTCATTACATCCTCTTCCCCTTAAAGAGTTTTCGTCCCCAAAAAGAAACGTAGGGGCCAAACAACAACACAAAGGCACACACAAACTCAATAAATCCATCGCAAAATTCAAACTCAAAGTCCCCACATAACATTGATACTCCGAAACTGGCACAAACAACCCCACAAGAAAAGCACAAAGAAACTCACATAAACACTTACATATCCAATACATGTTCAACCAAATAGACCACATATATCACATATATTCAACACTACAAAGCCACATAAATAAACCCACAATAAACAATAAACACAAGAAGCACACCATACACATAATAAACACGAATCCACATATCTCATATGTGTATAATACCACATCACATAAGACAGAGCACATACCATATAAGGCTTTAATCACCTCCCTCCTTCAGGATTGTTCGTCTTCGAACAACTCGGGGTAATGCTCCCGCATCTCTGCCTCGCGTTCCCATGTCTCCTCCTCCATGCCACGGTGTCTCCACAAGACACGAACCAAAGGGATAACTTTGCCTCGCAAAAGCTTCTCCCGCCTGTCCAATACCCGAACAGGAACCTCAACAACAGAGATATCATCGGTAATATCTAGATCACCCCAATCGATCACATGAGCTGGGTTTGGATGATATTTTCGTAACTACGACACGTGGAACACACTGTGCACCCTACTCAATCGTGGTGGAAGAGCCAACCGATACGCCACAGGACCAACCCGGTCCAGAATCTCAAAAGGGCCAATAAATCTCGGCGATAGTTTGGAACCCTTCCCAAACCGTCGATGTCCTTTCCTCGGGGACACACGGAGGAATACATGATCACCCACTGAAAACTCTAAAGGCCTCTGCCTCTGATCCGAATAGGATTTCTACCTACTCTGGGCTGTCAATAGACGCTGACAGATTATTTTCACCTTCTCAGTGGCTTCCTAAACCAGCTGTGGTCCCAAGATAGCAGCCTCGCCCACCTCAGGCCAACACATTGGAGACCGACAAGGTCTACCATACAATGCCTCAAATGGTGCCATCCCAATGGACGCCTGATAGCTGTTGTTGTAAGCAAACTCCACCAAAGGTAAGTGAGTGGCCCACGAACCCCCAAAATCTAACACACATGCTCGCAACATATCCTCCAAGGTCTGGATCGTCCTCTTAGACAGACCATCCGTCTCAGGATGAAAAGCTGTACTCAAGTTCAGCTTTGTCCCCAAAGCCTCCTGCAAACCTGCCCAAAAGCGGGATGTAAACCTTGCATCCCTATCCGATACAATAGATAAGGGCACCCCGTGCAACCTCACGATCTCACTGATATACAACTAGCTCAAAGCCCCAATGGGATCCCGCTCCCTTATTGCTAGGAAATGGGCTGATTTTGTTAGCCGATCCACAATAACCCAAATCATGTCCTTCCTCCCCGAGTTAGGTGGAAGTCCTGTCACAAAATCCATCGTAATGTGATCCCATTTCCATTCTGCCACTGCTAAGAGCTACAACATACCCGCTGGACGCTGGTGCTCCGCCTTTACCTGTTGGCAGGTAAGGCATGCAGAAACAAACTCTGCCACATCCCTCTTTATCCCAGGCCACCAAAAATGTCTCTGAAGAGAATGATACATCTTGTTGCTTCCTGGATGAACAATAACTCTAGACTGATGGAACTCCCTCATTACATCCCTACGAAGAGGAGATGCCATAATCAGACGCCCCTGAAAGGTCAACTCATGCTCAGGACCCTCGACCTAATCTCCCGCTAGCTCCCTAGCTATAATCCGGGCACAGAGTGCCTCGCACTCAATATCCCCTACTTGTCCCTCTCGGACATGCTGATACAACTCGGCCATCACAACAATAGGACTCAAAACCATTCCTCTCTTAGAGGTATTAGGCTGGAGCTGCAATATAGCCAACTACTCCATCAGTTTCCACTCTCTCATAGCCACCTCGGCCTTGCCCTTTCTACTCAGAGCATCTGCCACCACATTCCCCTTGCCAGGGGTATATGCAAGGGTAAAATCAAACGTTTGTAGATACTCTATCCACCGACGCTGCCTTAGGTTCAAATCCTTCTGGGAAAAGATATACTGAAGACTCCGATGGTCTGTATACACCACAAACCTATCCCCCAGAAGATAATGCTACCAACTCTTTAAGGCAAAGATCACTGCTGCCAACTCTAAATCATGCGTAGGGTAGTTCAATTCATGAGGTTTCAACTGCCTCGAACCATACGCAATCACATTGCGTTCCTACATCAGCACACACCCCAAGCCTACTCTGGATGCATCACAATATATCTCATAAGGCACCCCCTCTCGTGGTAGCCTCAACACTGGCGCGGTAGTCAACCGAGCCTTCAATGTCTCAAAAGCCTGCTGACACTTATCAGTCCACTCAAATTTGACCCCCTTCTGAGTCAATGCTGTCAGAGGCACCAACAAACGGGAGAACCCCTCCACAAAGCGCCGATAATACCCTGCCAAGCCCAAAAAGCTCCTGATCTCAAACACATTCACTGGCCTCCTCCATAATGATACTGCCTCAATCTTAGTTGGGTCCACTCGGACTCCTCCAGCCGATACCACATGGCCAAGGAAATGCACCTCTTACATCCAAAAGTCACACTTACTGAACTTGGCATATAACTGATGCTCCCTCAAGGTCTACAAGACCACTGCCAAATGTTGCTCATGCACCAACCTGGTCTTAGAGTACACAAGGATGTCATCAATGAATACCACCACAAAGGAATCCAAGTAAGGAGCAAACACCTGGTTCATTAACTACATAAATACTGCTGGTGCATTAGTAAGCCCAAAAGGCATCACCAACCACTCATAATGCCCATACCTGCATCAGAAAACAGTCTTGGGGATATCCTCCTTCCTGACTCTCAACTGATGATACTCTTATCTCAAATCTATCTTTGAAAACCATGGAGCCCCGCTCAACTGATCAAACAAATCATCTATCCGAGGCAATGGATACTTGTTCTTCACCGTTACTTGGTTAAGTTTTCGGTAATCAATACATAACCGCAATGTCCCATCTGCTTTCTTAGCAAAAAGCACTGGTGCTCCCCACGGCGAAGTACACGGCCGAATAAATTTCTTGCCCTCCAGCTCCTCTAGCTGTTTCTGCAGCTCTCTCAACTCCGCAGGCCCCATCCGATAGGCTATTTGCGAGATAGGCCCTACCCCCAGTAGTAGCTCAATGCAAAACTCTATACCCCTCTCAGGTGGTAAACTCCACAACTCCTCTGGAAACACGTCCTGGAACTGGTCCACGACCACTGGCCACACTCTCTTCTTGATATTCCCCTCTACGAATGTGAGTGCTGCCAATCTATGAGTAATGGCGCCCCACTACTCCACTATCGGTCTAGCTCGACTCGCCTCGCGATCCCATTCACCTAACAAGGTGCAAGGAAGCCCTGTCAGTGACACAAAAGATACACGCCTTCTATAACAATCAATAGTGGCTTGGAAGGTTCTCAACCAATCCATGCCCAAAATCAAATCAAATGCCCTCAAAGGCACTACATATAAGTCAAAGGACAACTCCACATCACCCACGGTGAGAATACACTCGCGACACACCCGTAGTACTTCGTAGACACCACCCACTAGTGATTCAATAAATAGTGGCCTCTCAGCCGCACCACTCTCTAAGTCAAGGCTATCCACTAGAGACTCAGCAACAAAGGAACATGATGCACCCGTATCAAATAAAACAGATACAAGTGTGCGAGAAATCAAAATCGTACCTCGTACAACTAAAGGTCCTGCCCCGCCCTCAGTGGTTGAGGATGGAACCTCTGCCTCCTCCTGCGGTGCCGTGGTCAAGGCAAACACTCTGCCCTGAGCTGCACTACCAGTAGCCTCGCTCCTCTGTCCTCTCCCCTCTGTACGGATCCCACTCTAGGCCCCTCCACCTCCCTGTGGCTGCCTCTTTGGCCTCCTCTAAGGTCTAGATTGACTAGAACTTGCCTGACCGCCGTGCCACTGATGGGCTGGTCTCTCCCCTGGAGCTCTAAACTGGATGTTACCTCGGACAGTCTGTGCTACCCCTCTAGCACCACTCATACTGCGTCTGCTATGACACACTCTGCTTAAGTGCCCCTCTTGCCCACAAGTGCGGCATGTCAAATGTCTCCGGGGGCACTCCCGTTTCCAGTGTCCTAGATCCCCATAACACAAACAACCACCTGGTGGACTGCCCATCGAACCCCCTATCTCCCACCAAGGTGGGACCTCGCTGGCACCACTGGGGCCTGAGCCCTCTCTCTGGAGCTGCCCCCAAACTCTATCTTGGGCCTCTTGGAATCAGATCCACTCTGAAGCTGTCGTCCCTGATGGGCTTATCTCCCCTCATTGAGAACCCTCTCAACAATACGGGCCGTCTCCACTATCTCTGAATATGTCCTCAGACGGAACGCCTCAACTCTCTGCTTTAGGTTATCCTGCGCCACAGTCTCTGGAGTAAACCTACTCAGGTTCCTGAACTCCCATTCATACTCTTTCACTGTCCTCAATCCCTGCCTTAGACTAGCAAACTCTTCCCTCTTCTACCATCTCATGAACTCCGGGAAGAACTGATCATGGAATAACTGGAGGAACTCATCCCACAGCATCGCCTGCACATCACGGCTCCCACCAACACTAAGCCACCACTCTAGGGCCTCACCCTCCAACTGTCGGACTGCCAATCTCACCTTATCCTCCTCCCACGGTATGAGAAAGGAGAATAGGTGCTCAATATGCCTCAGCCAGTGCTCCGCAGCCACTGGATCTCCTCCTCCCAGGAACTTACTCGGTTGTTCCTTTCGGAACCTCGTGACCACGTCCTCATCAACACGTCGGGTCTCCACTGCCTCGCGTGGAACCCTATCCTCATGCTGGGACTCCTCTCTGGGTGGTGGTGGAACCACCTGCTGTGCCGCTAACTCACGACGCACTGCTTCCCGAACCTCGTCCCCCATACTTTGCCTCAGCGCCCCCACTTGGGCCACAAGCTATGCCAATAACTCATTTCCCCCAGCGGACTGCCCCGCATTTGGCCCCACATGGGTGGAAGACTCATCACCAACAGCCTCACACGCACGTAGTACTCTCCTCGAAGGCATTTTCACTACACAAAGAAACAAAGGTTCAATCTCTATTCCATCCCATCACATGGGTCAATCACACATATAGCACATATCACATATGGCTCACACTAAAACACACAAGTCACACAATGCACATATATTAGCTGTCAGACAGACACACATATCTATACTGTCACACAGTTCATCATATCATCACATATAGCATATCAAATCAGTTTCACATTCTCAATGCAAACTAGTGCCTATTCATTCATGTACACCTACACCATAACTAATTACCCCCAGTACACCTCAGAGGCTCACAAAGGACCATGTTGATCAGGCATGCCCCTCTATGGTCCTCAAAAGGACTCAAGAGTAATCAATCACCCCACTACCCTAGGCCAAATAGACCATGCTCTGATACCATCTGTCACGCCCCGGATTTCCGACCCGCAAAAATCGGTTAGTGAATCCCTATGCCCGCACCCGAAGGGACAAGGGGTTGGTGAAAACACCGAGAAAGGGACCTTAGCATGGGTGCCGTCGCTAAACCATATCACATATACAGAAATCTCATTTCAAAGCACAGTACAAATACACAGTCATACATGTTCTTTACCCCACGGGGTTACATCATAGTTTTCACAATCCAACAAAACAAATAAACATACACAAGGTCTTCACCTCTGGTGAACCTCCTAGCTCCTGTAAGCACCTGAAATAAATAAAAACAAACACAACAGGAGGGGCCACAGCTCAGTAGGGATCATGTCTCTCCGACCCATCCCAACTCATTGACTAGTGTCGGCATGTGCTCGTGTAATGCTACATATACATTACCAACTCAATCATGTACACATGCATTCAAATACATAGAAAGCCTCCCAGGAAATCACAAACATTGCCTCTCAGACACCATGTTGCCCTCCCTAGGCACATTATTGCCCCTCGGGCACAGCATTGCCTCTGAGGCACAATTTTACCTCTCAGGTACAGTATTACCTCGCAGGTACAGTATTACCTCTCAGGTACAGTAGCCTCATAGGCTTCAAACAAATCTCACCTCTCAGTAGCCTCCCAGGCTTAACAAGGTAGCCTCGTAGGCCTACATGACCACTAAGGTTCATATACTCTCTCTGTAACATAGGCCAATCTTCACAACTCTATCCTCAAGTCTTGAGTTCTTCACTACCTTACTTATACTTTCCCACATTTACTTCGTTAAAATATCAAAATTACCCTCACAGGGTCCAGACTCCAAATCAAGCCCAATTACTGTCAAAATGCTCTTTTTGACAAGTACATCACTGTACTGAGATTTGTTTTTCCAAATAAGACCTTGAGCATAAAGTCACCCGATCACACCACAAAACCCCCGAAATTAGCCTTTCGGGGCTCTGACTCCAAATCGGGCCCACTCACAGTCAAAACTCTCTATTTGATGCATACGTCATCATACTGATATTCACATCCCTTGAGGTGCACTCCATCACATGGTTAACTACCAGAACCCCAAATACGGGTCATTACACCCCCGATTTGGCAGATCGACGAGGAGTGCTGGGGACGCGCCCCACGGTATGAGCCAAATCCGCAAATGAAGTGGATAGTGCCTGAACAGAAGTGGCGACTAAGTCCATCTTTTGCTCCATGAACATCGAGGAGTTGGATAGGGGGAAAGAAGCTGAGTGCCAAGAGCATCAACTTTAATGGCAATGACACTGATCTGGGCACTCTGGGCCTGAGCGTGGCGATCCAGCTAGGCAGATATCGTAGCTTTAGAGTGGATCGTGCCAAAAAAGGCACACCCAAAGGCAAAATCAGGCGCCTTGGAGGACTCTCCCGCATGTAGAGGTGCAGGTGTGTGCATGGTAAAAGAGTCAGTAGGAGGAGAGAAAAGAGGTGCATCATCAGCAGCTGCAGAAGGGGCAACCGACCCATTGTGACCGGAAAGGTCAACAACTAGAATGGCTGCAGTGAACTTCCAGGCAACTAATGTTATTAGACTTGATGGTTTAGCACCGTCGGATAGGATAATGATGTCGCACAGTGATAACTATTCATTAATGACAGCTGTATGCCCACTTCAAAAATTTTAGAAGACAAAGTGCCGGGTTCAAGACGTGCATTTAATGAACTATCATTATTCTTCCTCAAAAATATGTGATGTAAGATAATACGTAGATTATCACGATTTGAGAGTTCCAAGAGTCAGGAGGAAGTGAACCGACATCAGACATCAGACAAGTGGTGAAGGAGAGAAGTAAATTCCTTTGCTATCTTGAAGTCGAATAGAAAAGAAATACCACAACACTTCAAATCTGAGACATCAGACAAGATATATATCAGTGAAATGCAAAGAGAATCTGAACCTATAGCTTTACAAAGATAAACTAAAAGAACAGAAGCCTTGACAAGTTGGGATTAGTATGGATATAGAATAAATAAGGAAAATTCAGCATAATCCGAACTAAGGAAAAATAACAGAACTTATGCATTAAAAATGAAAGCGAGATGCATACATATGACTTAAGGATCATTTTACTGAAATCAACGCATATAGCAGATAAGAAACACATAAGTTCATATTGGTCAACATAGCGAAACCTTCATGCTAAAAGACGTAGCTAAGATTAATTAAATCTATATGATTTGTCCAACTGAAGATTCATGAGTGATAATGGATTAAAGAACACATGTCAAGAACAATCAATTGATTATCATATTAAGATGCACAGTTGAAGAAACAAACACATGCAATTATGCCACAATTCCGATTCAACAATGCGTGTCCAGTCAGATCCAAAAGTGAGGGTTTATAGGGTAGAGCATCCGAGACATATCAGGGGGTCATTACTTAAGTAATAAATGAAGCTTTTGCTCCCCTTTAGATCATGCAATCTTCTCGAGAAAGACTCCCCCCAGATAGACAGTCAAGAAAGAAGTCACGAGACATATAAGGGGGGTATTAGTTGGGTAATTGATAAAGCATTTTCTCCCCCTTAGACCATGCGATCCTCTCAATGGACATTTCCTGCTTAATATTTAGATCTTGAGAAATTGTTGTCTATCCTTGAGGAAACTTCACTTCAAACGCTGATCAGACTGTAACAGTGAATTTAACCACCAGGCATTCCGAGCTAACTTATTTCATTCCTTCAACCAGGCATGTTAATATTTCAATGAATATGAAAAAACATTGGACATGTGGTGAGAGATGGAAATTAGAATCATGAAATCCTAAGGAGGTTTTATTCATATATTTTTAATTATGTTAGCCTAAGCGACTTTAGCCTGGAGACGCATGTAACGACTTGTATTTGGGTAGTGTTAAGAGATAGCCATTTTATGGGCATGCAACTATCTAGACGGTAGTGTAGCCATTGATGTGAGCATTTTGACTGTACTTTGGCCCGATTTCGAGTCGGGGCCCCATTTGACCCGATTGTTGACTTTTCGAGGTTTATTGGTTGACTTTGTGTTTGGGCGGTCATTTGAGTGTGATAATATCTGAATAGTGTTGTGCTCCTCATTTCGAGCGTTTGGATAGTAATTGGGCTCAATTTGGACTTCGTGACCTCGGGAGGTCAATTATTACGTTCGGGAGATCAATTATTGTTGGGAGGCCAATTATTGGCAGCAGTATAAATAATTAAGAAACTACCTTATCCATTTAATTTGGTTGGTGCATGCGTGTTTGAGCAAGAGAGAGAGAGAGAGAGGAAGGTGAAGAGCTTCCTTTGGTGATTTTGGGGCGATTGGAGTTCGTAGATCGCAAATAATCTTTCCAGGTAGGTGTCCTTGAACCTCTTATCTCGATTCTGTCTTGGAATATGCATGAAGTTATCATGATTTATGAATTTGAGTATGAACCCTAGGTTTTGGGGAAAACCCAATTTTGGGGTTAGATATGATGGTTTAGCATAAAATCTGTGGTTAAGAACTGATTTATATCAGTTTGGGTACGTAATTTTGACCTCTATTTAGTAAAACACGTGTTTGGGAGTGCCTGGGGGTTACGGAGCTGATCCCAGATGAAAATCAGGCCAAAAAAGATGATGAACAGTAACCTGGGCGAACTGTAAGGGTCGAAGTTCGTAGTCAGCAGCTTCGTAGTCAGCAACTGAGTAATCTGGAGCAGTTAGTCCGGATCAGTAGTCCGGAGCAGTTAGTCCGGATCAGTAGTCCGGAACAGTTAGTCCGAATCAGAAGTCCGGAGCAGTTAGTCCGGAGTAGTTAGTCCGGATCAGCAGTCCGGATCGGCAGCAGTGATCTGTAGCTTCGCTCCGTAGCAGTGTTTCCGTAGCATCAATCCGTAGTAGTGATCCGCAGCTTCAATCCGCAGCAATGTTCCGCAGCTTCAATCCGTAGCAGTGTTCCGCAGCAGTGCAACTGCACTACACTGGACTATTTACATTGTAAACCATTATGCCTCAAGTATCATACTTAAGTTACAATGTAAATAACGAAATACCCCCCATTTGGATTCAAAGAAAATAGTAGAAAAATTAATTCCCACTCTTTCAAAATGTGAAAATTGGGATTCAGTGTAAAACCTCGGAAAAACCCAAAAGTTCATAGTGGTGACTTTTTGGAAAGTGGGGTTAGACATCTCAGAAAAATCCCCAAAAATCAGATTATCTTATTTATGATATGGAACCCAATGCCGGGACTTTTGATTTCAAGAAAATAGCTGCTATGGGTACTTCCTTCATAAATTAAGGATTGAGGATTTACTTGTGAAGACTGGTTACAGTTCTAAAGGAAATGTTGAGAATGATATGCCATACTAATGTTAGTATGTTGGTGTGAGGTATTGGGGCATGGACTCTTTGACTTGTTTGGGTTCTCACCGTGAGGCTAAGGCCTATGTGGCCACTATGGCCGGGGCAAGCATATGCGCCGATGGCAGGCCTGTGTGGTGACTATGGCCGGGCATATTGCGCTGTGCCTAGGGACAGGCTAAGGCCTGAGTTGAGCCGTTGAGCTCATAGAGCTAGGGCTGAGTGCCCTGAGCTGGGATCTCATAGAGGATCGTGGACAAGTTGTCCTGTGTGGGCAGGCTGAGTCCTAATGTTTGTTTGCAGGCTGAGTCCTAATGATTGTGCACACTACACGGTGCACGAGTACACTAAGCATATAGTATAGACTTATATGTGTTGCATGATATGGAGTTTTGGGGTCACCTACTGAGCTTGTCGCTCACCCCTACTTGTTGTTTACCCCCTTTCAGGTATGACCCGAGACTAGTGGAGGACTTCTTCCAGGAGGACGTGCCCACTACTCTGATGTATGATACAGTACTATATTTTGTATTTTATTATGTGTTGTATCCCGGACATGGGTCCGTGGATAGTTGTATTTGTATACTGTTGGTGATGTAATGTCTGTATGACTTATCATATGCATGATGATGTATGGGAAAGTATAGGATTACCCTTGATGTGTGATTGTACAGGGTTACATATTTGAGATAGCACCCGCGGTGTAGTCTTTATTGGTGCTAGTCACCAACCCCTTGACCTTTCGGGTGCGGGCAAGGGGAAGTCATGTTCCTGGTTCCGGGTTTTCCTGGAATTCGGAGGCGTGACAAGTTGGTATCAGAGCATGGTCTAGCGGACCTAGGTTAGTGAGGGGTGGTTAATTGATTCCATGTGACTTGGAAAACTATAGGGAGGGCGCCTGATCAACGCAGTCCTTACAGGTATTTTAGGTTATGTTGGTGTCAGTTAGATCATCCTAGGAGCATATATGGGGATGGATGCATCTCTAGTGGTATTATTGTGTGTATATAGGGTACTAGATTATTTTTGTGTGTGATGTGATTGCATTTGGTGCCTAAATGGCACGTGGCCGTGAGAGCCAGGACTTGATTGTGGTGTGCCCTGAGGGGTGACACGATGCTATATGCATGGTTGTGGACCTACGGGTCGTGTGGTGTACCCTGATGGGGGACACGATGCTATATGCATGGTATGGACCTATGGGTCGTGTGGTGAGAACCTACAAGTCGGTTGTGCCTTTGATGGCTGTTTGAGCTAGCAGTGCTAGTATTGATCGTTTGATTGTTTGTTGTTGTGGCCAGTGTGATGGCACCATCGAGGAGGGTTATCTGAGGCCAGGGTCCGGAAGAAGAGCCCACGATAGAGTCGGGGCACCAGGGGCAGCAGAAGTCGTCAGCTCCTGTTGTGGGACCTGATTTGATGCAGGTGTTGATTCAGTTGCAGGAGGCCATGCAGGGTATGCAGGGCTCGATGAGGGATATGGCTAGAGAGGTGGATGAGCTGAAGAGGCAACGGGAGCCTCGGTGGCCATCATAGCCTCGGCGGCCCACCACCGCCTCGGCGGCGAGGAGACAAGAGTGGTGCAGGATGTGCACCAGCAGGAGGTCGTGGCAGAGCCAGCACGACGAGGGATGGACTAGGCTACGCAATTTTTGAAACACGCACCCATGACTTTTGAGGATGGTTCGCGGCCAGAGGTAGCCGAGGACTGGATTAGGTGGACAGAGGATATCTTTGATATGATCGGGGTGCCAGATGAGGAGAGAGTGGGGAGAGCAGTGCTGCTCAGCCTGAGAGGAGGCAAGTGCAGAGGGTTTCTAGCTAGGCGGTGGGACCCCGTGAGAGTTCATTCAGTAGGAGGCCAGGGGCCTATTGGAACTGTGGTTTGACTGGGCATGTATCGAGAGATTGCCCGAGGAAAAAGATGACTTGCTTCCGATGTGAGAAGGTGGGACATGGAGCTAGGAAATGTGTTACCCTTAGCTCGACTAGCAGTGTAGGCCCTCGTCCGAGAGAGCAGGGACATAGGAGTGGGGCTCTGTCTCAGAGGTCAGTGCTGCCGGCACAGAGCACGCAGACGTGACCTGCAGTACAGCAGCCTCAGCGGGAGGCACAGGGTCATGTTGATTAGCGGGGCAAGGCCCCAATGGGCCAGGCTAGTGGCAGTGGACCATGAGGGAGGACTTTTGCCCTCCCCAGCAGAGAGGCAGAGGTTCCACCAGTGGACGAGGCAGGAGTAGGACCTTCAGTGGTGAGAGGTACCATCATCATTTTTCATACTATTTGTTCAGTTTTGATTGATACTGGTACTACCCATTCTTTTATTTCGCATGCTACGGTGGTTGGATTGGAGTTAGACCAGGAGACAGTGAGTCAGTCTTTAATGGTTGCTTTACCTTTGGGTGGAATTGTGATACTTGAGAGTATCTGTCGTGCTTGTCAGGTAACACTTGGGGGTGTTAACCTGTTGTGTGATTTGTATGTAATGGAGTTAGATGATTTTGATGTTATCCTGGGTATGGACTGGTTGGTCTCCGTGGAAGCCAAGATTGATTATTTTCGACGGCGTGTGACGTTCCTCACGCCAGAGGGCACGCGGGGTGTCTTTGTGGGTGAGTGGACTGAGGAGGCATACAGGTTAGGACCTTTGAGGCATGGGTGGGGTGATGTGACCCACCAGTTAGCCATCTTGACATTGGTTGACAGGAGGAGAGAGGGAAAGGCTGTTTTGCCACCCGTTGTAGATCAGTTCCCGGATGTGTTTCCCGAGGACTTGACCAGTTTGCCACCCGTGAGGGAGGTAGAGTTTTCGATCGAGTTGTTGCCAGGGACAACACCGATCAGGTTGGCGGCCTACAGGATGGTACCGACAGAGCTTAGAGAGCTCAAGAGACAGATAGATGACCTATTGGCATGAGGCTTTATCAGGCGGAGTAGCTCACCGTGGGGCGCTCCAGTGTTGTTCGCCAAGAAGGCGGATGGTTCACTTCAGCTGTGTATACACTACCGGAAGCTGAACCAGGTGAATGTGAAGAACAGGTATCCATTGCCGAGGATTGATGACATGTTTGATCAGTTTCGCGGTGCGAGGTGGTTTTCCAAGATAGACTTGAGATCTGGATACCATCAGTTGAGGGTTAGGGAGGCAGATATCCCTAAGACCGCGTTCAGTTGTCGTTATGGGCATTATAAGTGGCATGTGATGCCGTTTGGGCTCACGAATGCTCCAGCAGTGTTTATGGGATTGATGAACCATGTGTTTGCTCCATATTTAGATGTGTTCGTTGTTGTGTTCATCGACGATATTTTGGTCTATTTAGCGACCAAGAGGGAGCATGAGGAGCATTTGCAGGTTGTGTTGCAGACCTTACGAGAGCACCGGTTGTATGCAAAGTTCACAAAATGTGACTTCTGGTTGCAACAGGTGCACTTCTTGGGGCATGTGGTATCTTCAAAGGGTATCACAGTGGATCCTGAGAAGATCGAGGCGGTTATGTCGTGGAAGAGGCCCACGAATGTGTTTGAGATTCGTAGCTTCCTTGGTTTGGCAGGCTATTATCAGAGGTTCGTGGAGGATTTTTCCAGGTTGGCAGCTCCTATGACGAACTTGACCAGGAAGGGAGTTCCTTTTGTTTGGTCTGAGGCTTGTGAGAGTGCTTTCATGGAGCTGAAGGCACGATTGACCTCAGCCCCCATCTTGATTCTTCCATAGGAGGGTGTGCCTTTCGAGGTGTATTGTGATGCTTCCAGGGTGGGACTTGGTTGTGTGTTGATGCAGACTCAGCAGTTGATTGCTTATGGATCTAGGCAGTTGAGACCACATGAGCAGAACTATCCCACGCATGATTTGGAGTTGGCTGCAGTGATCTTTGCACTTAAGAGCTGGCAGCATTATCTCCTTGGGGAGAAGTTTGTGGTGTATACAGACCACAAGAGCTTGCAGTATATCTTTTCTCAGCGAGACCTGAACCTTAGGCAGAGGCGGTGGGTGGAGTACTTGCAGCAGTTTCAGTTTGATATGTTGTATACCCCTGGCAAGGGTAATGTGGTGGCAGATGCTCTGAGTAGGAAGACTAGGGCCGTGGTAGCCCATTGTGCCATTAAGGAATGGGAAATGATGGGACAGGTGGCAATGATGAGGTTGCAGATGGTGGCCAGTGATGAGCAAGGGATGCTCAGTGTTGTTGTCGTGGTTCCTAAGTTGTAGCACAGGATCATAGAGGATCAGTTGGGGGACTTTGACTGTGAGGTCATCAGGAATAGGATTCAGATAGGGCAGGCATCTTCTGATTGGACTGAGGATGCAGAGCATGTACTACGGTATAGACGTAGACTAATAGTTCCCACTTCTCTTTAGGAGGAGGTTCTTCGAGAATTTCACCAGTCGAGGTTAGCTGTATATCCTGGTGGGACCAAGATGTACCATGCCATGAGGAGGCAGTTTTGGTGGCCAGGCCTGAAGAAGGCCGTTGCTGATTTTGTGAGGAGGTGTTTGACCTGTCAGTAGGTCAAGGCAGAGCTCCTGAGATCAGCTGGTGAGTTGCAATCATTGCCAGTGCCAGAGTGGAAATGGGACCACGTGACCATGGATTTTGTCACTGGACTTCCTCGTTTCTGGGGACACAACACGATATGGGTTATTGTGGACCGGTTGACCAAATTGGCGCATTTTATTCCGATTCGAGAGACAGACCCAGTGAGGACTTTGGGATAGAGGTATATTGATGTTATTGTGCGGTTGCATGGAGTCCCATTGTCTATTGTATCTGATCGGGATGCGAGGTTTACATCTCAGTTTTGGAGACAGTTGTAGCGAGCTTTGGGTACCAGGGTGAACCTGAGTACAGCTTTTCATCCGCAGACAGACGGTCAGTCAGAACGGACGATTCAGACGCTCGAGGATATGTTGCGTGCCTGTGTCCTAGATTTTGGAGGTTGTTGGGAGACTCACCTTCCTTTGGTGGAGTTCTCTTACAACAACAGTTATCAGGCCACGATTGGGATGGCTCAGTATGAGGCGTTGTATGGGCGGCCTTGTAGATCACCTTTGTATTGGGCACAGACGGGAGAGACAGCGGTTCTCGGTCCGGATATGGTTCAAGAAACCACGGAGATAGTGCAGCTGATTCGACAGCGGATGTTGATTGCGCGGACTAGGCAGAAGTCCTATGCGGACCAGAGGCGTCGACCTTTGCAGTTTGAGGTGGGTGACCGTGTATTTTTGCAGGTTTCACCGCGTCGAGGGCATCGGAGGTTTGGACGTGGATCCAAACTCTCCCCTCGTTTTGTGGGGCCATTTGAGATTGTTGCCACCGTGGGCGTAGTGGCTTACCGATTAGCTTTGCCACCAGAGTTGGCGCGAGTACATGATGTGTTTCATGTGTCTCAGTTGAGGCGGTATCACCCTGATCCTTCTCATGTGTTGGACTATCGTGAGATAGACTTGGCTGATGATGGTGCCGTTGTTGAGATGCCGGCACAGATTTTGGACAGGTGGGACCAGGTCTTGCGGGGCAAGATAATCCCACTAGTACGGGTGTTATGGCGACACTGAGGCATGGAGGAGCAGACTTGGGAGAAAGAGAGCCAGATGCGAGTTCTTCATCCTGAGCTGTTCGAGGACGATCAGTCCTGAGGTGGGGAGGATGTGAGGACCTTCCCTGAGGTATGAGTTATGCTTTATGCATTTGTTTTGCATATGTTGTTTGAGATGTGGTTTAGCTCGTTGTTGTTGGATTTTGTCAGCCCTTTTGGCTTGTTGCGAGTTGCATTGCACATGTGTGATCGGTGATCATGTTTTATGTTTTGTTGTTGGGACATTGAGCTTAAAGTTTGCTATGTCCTTTGGGCATGTGTTTTATTTTTGAGGACGAAAAGTCCTAAGCTGAGGAGAATGTAATGACTTGTATTTGGGTAGTGTTAAGAGATAGCCATTTTATGGGCATGCAACTATCTAGACGATAGTGTAGTCATCGATGTGAGCATTTTGACTGTACTTGGGCTCGATTCCGAGTCGGGGCCCCGTTTGACCCGATTGTGGACTTTTCGGGGTTTATTGGTTGACTTTGTGTTTGGGCGGTCATTTGAGTGTGATAATATCTGAATAGTGTTGTGCTCGTCATTTCGAGCGTTTTGATAGTAATTGGGCTCAATTTGGACTTCGTGACCTCGGGAGGTCAATTATTGCGTTCGGGAGATCAATTATTGCTAGGAGGCCAATTATTGGCAGCAGTATAAATAATTAAGAAACTGCCTTATCCATTTAATTTGCTTGGTGCGTGCGTGCTTGAGCAAGAGAGAGGGAGAGAGAGAGAAGGTGAAGAGCTTCCCTTGGTGATTTTGGGGCAATTGTAGTTCGTAGATCGCAAATAATCTTTCTAGGTAGGTGTCCTTGAACCTCTTATCTCGATTCTGTCTTCGAATATGCATGAAGTTATCATGATTTATGAATTTGAGTATGAACCCTAGGTTTTGGGGAAACCCAATTTTGGGGTTAGATATGATGATTTAGCATAAAATCTGTGGTTAAGAACTGATTTATATCATTTTGGGTACGTAATTTTGTACTCTGTTTAGTAAAACGCGTGTTTGTGAGTGCTTGGGGGTTGCTGGGCTGATCCCAGATGAAAATCAGGCCAAAAACGATGATGAACAGTACCCTGGGCGAATTGTAAGGGTCGAAGTTCGTAGTCAACAGCTGAGTAATCCGGAGCAGTTTGTACGGATCAGTAGTCTGGAGCAGTTAGTCCGGATCAGTAATCCGAAGCGGTTAGTCCGAATCAGTAGTCCGGAGCAGTTAGTCCAGATCAGTAGTCCGGAGTAGTTAGTCCGGATCAGCAGTCCGGATCGGCAGCAGTGATCCGTAGCTTCGCTCCGCAGCAGTGTTTCCGTAGTATCAATCTGCAGCAGTGATCCGCAGCTTCAATCTGCAGCAGTGTTCCGCAGCTTCAATCCCCAATAGTGTTCCGCAGCAGTGCAACTGCACTGCACTGGACTATTTACATTGTAAACCATTAACCCTCAAGTATATACTTAAGTTACAATGTAAATAACGAAATACCCCCATTTGGATTCAAAGAAAAATACTAGAAAAATTAATTCCCACTCTTTCAAAATGTGAAAATTGGGATTTAGTGTAAAATCTCGGAAAAACCCAAAAGTTCGTAGTGGTCACTTTTTGGAAAGTGGGGTTAGACATCTCAGAAAAATCCCCAAAAATCAGATTATCTTATTTATGATATGGGAACCCAATGCCGGGACTTTTAATTTCAAGAAAATAGCTACTATGGGTACTTCCTTCATAAATCAAGGATTAAGGACTTACTTGTGAAGACTGGCTACAGTTCTAAAGGAAATGTTGAGAATGACATGCCATACTAATGTTAGTATGTTGGTGTGAGGTATTGGGGCATGGACTCCGTGATTTTTTTGGGTTCTCACCGTGAGGCTAAGGCCTATGTGGCCACTATGGCCGGGCATATGCGCCGATAGCAGGCCTGTGTGGCGACTGTGGCCGGGCATATTGTGTCACGCCCCGGATTTCCAACCCGAGGAAACCGGTACGTGACTCCCCTTGTACCCACACGGAGGGCAAAGGGGTTAGGGTGCAAACCCTGAACATAACATTTTAGACATCCACAACACATTCAAGACAGTAAAGTTCAATAAAGCAATCCACAATCCAAAATAGTCTTTATTACAACAATCCTCTTTTCAATCCATCCCCACTGGGGTTACATCAATTCTCATAGCAATAACAAATGGTAAACAGTAAAGTAAATAAGGTCTTCCACCTTGGGGTCCCTCCTAACGCCTGTATGTTCCTGAAAGAAAACACAACATAGAGGGAGGGGTGAGCAACCACAGCTCAGTAGGGATCATGTCTCCCCAACCCATCCCATGCTCCTAGCGTCTACATGAGAGTGTACAGGTGCAGTGTAGTGACAATAAAATGTAAACGAGTTTTTCACATTCAAATGGCACCCACCTATCCACAGCCATACAGGCTTAGCCATATAGGCTAACATATCCACAGCCACTCAGGCTTAGCCACACGGGCTAACATATCCACAGCCTCTCAGGCTTAGCCACACGGGCTAACAGATCCACGGCCATATAGGCTTAGCCACACAGGCTAACAGATCCACGGCCATATAGGCTTAGCCACACAGGCTAACAGTTCCAGTCCCGGGCTTCCACAGCCACCGGGTTCCACAAGCACAGCATACAAGGTCACACAGGCATTAAACCAAACACGTAGCATACACACTTTCACAGGCATAATACCAAACACTTAGTTCGCACAGCCCATCAGGCATAAAATCAAACACATACTAGGCATATTCACACAGACATCCACACAGGCATTTTATCGAACACTTAATATGCACACCATCCAACACCAGAATACACCAAAAACTGCCATTGAAGGCCAACATCCATATAGGAGATCACACCTATATGGATTACATATGTATATATAAACAGATATAACTCTACAATCTGCCCTAGAACCCTAGGACAGAGGATTTAGGAAGAACAACCCCTACCTTGTATATTCTCCTGCTCCCACTTCCACGCAAGACTCCGACCACCACGCAAGACGCTCCGGCAGCCACCGAAGCTCTCCTCTCTCTCTCTCTCTCTCTCTCTCTCTCTCTCTCTCTCTCTCTCTCTCTCTCTGCGACGGCTGGTGGAGCAACAAACCCTAACCCTAAAACAGAGGGGCTTCTCCTCCTTATATAGACAACACAACATCAAAACGACGTAGTTTTGATTAAGTGAATCCCAAAGATCAAAACGACGTAGTTTTGATGGAACAAGCTATGACCTTCCCACACCCTTACACACCAAAATAGTCACAATTCCAACATGGTCCTTTGGGAAAAGATGATTAGAATGACAAAACCAAGGGAACCATGCAAAAATATGCCTGGACGCCAATTTGCACGTGAATTCCCCAATTCACGTGCAACCCCAAATGCACTCCAAAAGCGCTCAAACTTCACCCCTAGCCTCCTTGCATCATGTAGAAGACAACCACACTTACACGTGAATTGGAGTCCATTCACTAGGTCAAAATCTAGAAAAACTCTACTCAGAAGGCAAAACTGTGACTAACTCAAGGTACGGGTCCTTACATCCTCTCCCCCTTAAGACTTTTCGTCCTCGAAAAGAAATGACATACGAGGGAAACACACAAGCTACCCATTTGCCACACGGCGAGCCACAACACCCAAACGGGTCATACCCCGCGCACAACACATAACAAGGTACCACCATAATCCATAACCACAATAATGCATATAACACATGTCCGCATGTCACGAATACACATCTCAAAACACATCACAAATAAGAACACATGTCTTTAAAAGACAATACAAATACACCAAATCGTACACAACTAATACAATTCTGGGTGCTGCTCACGCATCACGGACTCACGTTCCCACGTCTCCTCCTCAATGCCACGGTGCTGCCACAGCACACGAACCAAAGGAAGAGCACGACCACGCAAAAGCTTCTCTCGCCGATCTAGGATACGGATAGGGGCCTCAACAACGGACAGGTCATCCTCAATGTCTAAGGTCCCCCAATCGATCACATGGGTGGGGTCAGGGTGATACTTCCGCAACTGGGACACGTGGAAGACATTGTGCACTCGACTCAACCGCGGTGGTAACGCCAAGCGGTAGGCGACTGGCCCCACACGATCCAGAATCTCAAAAGGACCAATAAACCGCGGAGATAGCTTGGAACCTCGCCCAAACCGTCGATGTCCACGACGTGGAGAAACGCGAAGAAACACATGATCACCAACAGAAAACTCCAAAGGTCGCCACCGCTGATCCGCATAAGATTTCTGTCGACTCTGAGCTGATAACAAACGCTGACGAATCAACTTAACCTTCTCGGTAGCCTCTTGAACCAACTGCGGTCCCAAGAGAGCTGTCTCCCCCACCTCGGTCCAACACAAAGGTGATCGACACGGCCTCCCATACAACGCCTCAAAAGGAGCCATCCCAATGGATGCCTGATAACTGTTATTGTAGGCAAACTCCACCAAAGGAAGGTGAGTTGCCCACGAACCCCCAAAATCTAACACACAGGCCCGTAACATGTCCTCCAAAGTCTGATTCGTCCTCTCTGTCTGACCGTCAGTCTCAGGGTGAAAGGCTGTACTCAAGTGAAGCTTGGTCCCCATAGCCTCCTGCAAACCTGCCCAAAAACGGGAAGTGAACCTCAAATCTCGGTCGAGACAACCGATGATGGTACTCCATGCGTCTCACAATCTCGTTCATGTACAGGCTGACTCAAGGTCCCAATGGAGTCCCGCTAGCGAACAGCCAGGAAATGGGCCGACTTTGTGAGTCGATCCACAATCACCCAAATCATATCTTTCCTCCCTGTGGTGGGTGGAAGACCAGTCACAAAATCCATCGCTATGTGGTCCCACTTCCACTCCGCTATGGGCAATGGCTGTAACATGCCCGCCGGCCGCTGATGCTCAGCCTTCACCTGTTGACAGGTGAGGCACCGCGAAACAAAGGCAGCCACATCGCGTTTCATCCCAGGCCACCAAAAATGTCCCCGAAGCGCATGGTACATCTTCGTACCCCCCTGGATGCACAAAGAACTCTGGACCGGTGGAACTCCCTCATCACCTCATCCCTGAGGGAAGAAGCCACTACCAACTGCCCCTGAAATGACAACTCATGCTCGGGACCCTCTCGTCCGGTCCTCGGATAGCTCACCGGCCTCAATACGGGCACGGAGAACCTCACACTCGATGTCACCCACTGTTCCTCCCGGACGCACCGGTACAACTCAGGCACAACCACCAAAGGACTCAAGACTGTCCCACCATCATGAACAATAGGCTGCAGCTGCAACATCGCCAACCGCTCCATCGCCTTCCACTCTCTCACGGCCACCTCGGCTTTCCCTTTTCGCTCAACGCGTCGGCCACAATATTACCCTTGCCCGGGGTATAGGCAAGAGTAAAGTCAAAGGTCCGCAAATACTCCACCCATCTCCTCTCGCCTCAAATTCAAGTCCTTCTGGGTAAAGATGTACTGAAGGCTCTTGTGATCCGAGAACACCACAAACTTCTCCCCCCAAGAGGTAATGCTGCCAACTCTTCAGGGCGAAGATGACGGCCGCTAACTCAAGGTCATGAGTAGGATAATTCTGCTCACGAGGCTTCATGCCTTGACCCATAAGCCACCACACCGTGCTCCTACATAAGCACACACCCCAAACCAACCCTGGACGCATCACGGTATACCTCATATGGAATATCCTCCCGAGGTAACCTCAACACCGGTGCGGTGGTCAAACGGGTTTTGAGAGTCTCAAACGCCCGCTTGGCACTTGTCCGTCCACTCAAATTTCACTCCTTTCCTAGTCAACGCCGTCATAGGAGCCGCCAAACGGGAGAACCCCTCTACAAAACGGCAATAATACCCCGCCAAGCCAAGAAAGCTACGGATCTCAAAAACGTTGGTTGGCCTCACCCACGATGCCACAGTCTCAATCTTGGCTGGGTCCACCCTAACTCCCTCAGCTGACACCACGTGGCCAAGAAAGTGAACCTCCTGCAGCCAAAACTCACACTTGCTAAACTTAGCAAACAGCTGCTGGTCCCTCAAAGTTTGCAACACTGTTGCCAAGTGCTCCACATGCTCCTTCTCGGTCTTGGAATACACCAAGATATCGTCGATAAACACCACCACGAACGAGTCTAAGTATGGGGCAAAGACTTGGTTCATCAAATGCATGAACATCGCCGGCGCATTAGTGAGCCCAAAAGGCATCACTACCCACTCATAATGCCCATACCTGCACCGAAAAGCCGTCTTAGGGATGTCCTCCTCCCTAACCCCGAGCTGGTGATACCCCGACCGTAAATCTATCTTGGAAAACCACCTGGGCCCCACTCAATTGGTCAAATAGGTCATCTATCCGAGGCAACGGGTACTTATTCTTCACAATCACTGAATTCGACTTCCTGTAGTCGATGCGAGACGAAGTGTGCCATCGGCCTTCTTAGCAAAGAGCACCGGAGCACCCCAAGGTGAGGTACTCGGTCCGATATACCCTTGGCCCACCAACTCCTCGATTTGCCTCTGCGGCTCCCTCGGCTCGGCTGGCCCCATACGATACGCTACTTGGGAAATCGGACCCATTCCCGGCACCAACTCAATGGTGAACTCCACACTCCTCTGTGGAGGTAAACTCCTCAACTGGTCAGGGAAGACATCCTGAAATTGGTCCACAACAGCGGGCCACACCCTCTTTTCCACCTTACCCACCTCAGCAAAGGTCAGGGCTGCCAACCTGTGGGTAATGGCACCCCACTGGTCCAACACCGGCCCGGCCCGACTCGCCTCATAGTCCCACTCCCCCTGCAGGGTGCAAGAGGTCCCTGCAGGTGTCACGAAGGATACACGCCGCCGGTAACAATCTATCTTGGCCTGGAAGGCCATAAGCCAATCCATACCCAAGATCAGGTCAAAAGTATGCAAAGGCATCACATGCAAGTCAAAACTCGGCTCCACCTCGCCTATGGTTGACACACGATTCGACACACACGCCGTACCTCAATCATGCCTCCCACCTGGAGACTCCACAACTAGGGGCCTCACGGCCTCCACACAATCTAACCCCAAGCCATCAATAAGAAGCTCGGCGAAGAAGGAACACGATGCACCCTTATCAAAAAGAACGAGGCTAACGTGCGAGAAATCAAGAGGGTACCTCTAACCACCGATGGTCCTGCTCCACCCTCAGCTGGTGGGGGTGGTAGCTCAGCCTCCTCCTGGTACGTCGCCTCCAGCGCAAACACCCTTCCTTGGCCCGTGCCACTGGTCGGCTCACTCACTGGACGCTTCCCGCTAAGGTTGCCTCCAGCCTCAGTCTGCTGCCGCTCCGGCCTCCCCTGGGGTCGGGTCCGACTCGATCCTGCCCGACTAGCCTGCCACTGACGAGCTGGTCTCTCCGCTGGTGTACGGAAACTGGCGTCACTCCTCATGCTGGATGCCATGCCTCCAACTCCCTTGTTGCTACTCCGGCAAACCCGGCTCAAATGGCCTTCTCGTCCACAGCTATTGCATCGCCAGTTCTTCTTGGGACACTCCCTCTTGAAGTGGCCTTGCTCCCCACAGCAATGACAACCGCTGGGGAGTCCTCCTGCTGGACCTTCCTGTCTGCTACCGCCAAAGCTAGACCTCCCTGGGGGCACTGATGGTTGTCCCCGGCTGCGAAAGGAACTGCTATCCCTTTCCTCAGTCTTGGGCCGCTTAGACCCGGAATCACGCTCCAACCCACCCCGCAACGGGCGACCCCGATGGGTCCGCCTCCCATCATCCAGCCTCCCTCTCGGCTATACGGGCCGTCTCCACAACCTCGAAGATAGGTCCTCAAGCGTAGAATTGCCACCCCTCGCCTAAGGGCTGGCCTGAGACCCAAGGTGAACTTGTGGGCCTTCAGGTCCTCCCTTGCCACAGTCTCAGGAGCAAATCTACTCAAGCTCCGGAACTCCCGCTCATACTCAGGTACCGTCCTGGATCCCTGCTTCAAGCTGCCGAATTCTTCCCTCTTCTGCCATCTCACTGATTCTGGGAAGAACTCCTCATGGAAGAGTTGCAAGAACTCCTCCCAAAGCATGAGTTGCACCACACGGCTCCCCGCGACACTCGTCCACCACTCCAAAGCATCCCCCTCCAGTTGCCGAATTGCCGTCGCACCTTATCCTCTTCCCCGGGCCGGGAGAAAGGAGAACACATGCTCTATTTGCCTCAACCACTGTTCGGCCTACCACGGGTTCACCTTCCCCCCTTGAATCGCGGAGGTTGTTCCTTTCGGAACCGTGTCACCACGTCATCCTCTCGCACGAGTCGGTACACCACCCAGCGAACTCTCATGCTCGCGAGGCGCTCTCCTCCTGGTGGTGGTGGTGGTGGCACCACCCGCTGTGCCGCCATCTCACGGCGCACCTCCTCCCGAACGTCCTGCCGGAGTCCCTCCCGTAGCTCTTGTACCTCCGGCCTGGATGCCTTCTCGTAGCCGTGCCAGCAACAACTCATGCCCTCCAACGGACGGTCCCGCACCCGGACCCTCATGGGCAGATGACTCATCAGCCACTGCCCCGGACGCATGTGTCACTCTCCTCGGCGACATTCTTACTACTCGAAGTAAGAAGCACAACATCAAAACAATTTTATAATCTATCGCGTCACTACCTCTACCCCACTGATCAATTCCACTATCACATGACATTGCACACATACATCGTATCAATCACATTGCACAGTTCAGTACACATTGCCAAACAAATCAGAGTTGCACATTTCACTTAATCATATGATCTTATCCACAGTTCAAAGACACATTCACAAAGAAATGCAACTAGTGCCCTAATGCCAATGCATGCAAATCCTACCACAAGATGGGACTACCCTAAGTACACCTTGGAGGCTCAAAGAGGACCATGTTGATCAGGCATGTCTCTCCAAGCTCCTCCAAAGGACTCAAGATAACCAGGTCCGCCCACTACCCTAGGCCAACTAGACCATGCTCTGATACCATATTGTCACGCCCTGGATTTCCAACCCGAGGAAACCGGTACGTGACTCCCCTTGTACCCACACGGAGGGCAAAGGGGTTAGGGTGCAAACCCTGAACATAACATTTTAGACATCCACAACACATTCAAGACAGTAAAGTTCAATAAAGCAATCCACAATCCAAAATAGTCTTTATTACAACAATCCTCTTTTCAATCCATCCCCACCTGGGGTTACATCAATTCTCATAGCAATAACAAATGGTAAACAAGAAAGTAAATAAGGTCTTCCACCTTGGGGTCCCTCCTAACGCCTGTATGTTCCTGAAAGAAAACACAACATAGAGGGAGGGGTGAGCAACCACACTCGCAGAGGGATCATGTCTCCCCAACCCATCCCATGCTCCTAGCGTCTACATGAGAGTGTACAGGTGTAGTGTAGTGACAATAAAATGTAAACGAGTTTTTCACATTCAAATGGCACCCACCTATCCACGCCCATACAAGCTTAGCCATATAGGCTAACATATCCACAACCACTCAGGCTTAGCCACACGGGCTAACATATCCACGGCCTCTCAGGCTTAGCCACACGGGCTACCAGATCCACGTCCATATAAGCTTAGCCACACAAGCAACAGATCCACGGCCATATAGGCTTAGCCACACAAGCTAACAGTTCCAGTCCCGGGCTTCCACGACCACCGGGTTCCACAAGCACAAGATACAAGGTCACACAGGCATTAAACCAAACACGTAGCATACACACTTTCACAAGGCATAATACCAAACACTTAGTTCGCACGCCCCATCAGGCATAAAATCAAACACATACTAGGCATATTCACACGGACATCCACACAGGCATTTTATCGAACACTTAATATGCACACCATCCAACACCAGAATACACCAAAACTCGCCATTGAAGGCCAACATCCATATAGGAGATCACACCTATATGGATTACATATGTATATATAAACAGATATAACTCTACAATCTGCCCTAAACCCTAGGACAGGAGGATTTAGGAAGAACAGAACCCCTACCTTGTATATTCTCCTGCTCCCACTTCCACGCAAGACTCCGACCACCACGCAAGACGCTCCGGCAGCCACCGAAGCTCTCCTTCTCTCTCTCTCTCTCTCTCTCTCTCTCTCTCTCTCCTCGGCCCTGGTGGAGCAACAAACCCTAACCCTAAAACAGAGGGGCTTCTCCTCCTTATATAGACAACACAACATCAAAACGACGTAGTTTTGATTAAGTGAATCCCAAAGATCAAAACGACGTAGTTTTGATGGAACAAGCTATGACCTTCCCACACCCTTACACACCAAAATAGTCACAATTCCAACATGGTCCTTTGGGAAAAGATGATTAGAATGACAAAACCAAGGGAACCATGCAAAAATATGCCTGGACGCCAATTTGCACGTGAATTCCCCAATTCACGTGCAACCCCAAATGCACTCCAAAAGCGCTCAAACTTCACCCCTAGCCTCCTTGCATCATGTAGAAGACAACCACACTTGCACGTGAATTGGACCCATTTCACGTGCACCTCACATACACGTCCGTTTGGCCTGAAACTTCTGTGGTAGATAGAGGACATCATTCTAAGCATCTTTCCTTTTTCACGTGAATTCATTGGAGTCCATTCACTAGGTCAAAATCTAGAAAAACTCTACTCAGAAGGCAAAACTGTGACTAACTCAAGGTACGGGTCCTTACATATTGCGCTGTGCCTATGGACAGGCTAAGGCCTGAGTTGAGCCATTGAGCTCATGGAGCTAGGGCTGAGTGCCCTGAGCTGGGATCCCATGGAGGATCGTGGACAAGTTGTCCTGTGTGGGCAGGCTGAGTCTTGATGTTTGTTTTCAGGCTGAGTCTTGATGATTGTGCACACTACACGGTGCACGAGTACACTGAGCATATAGTATAGACTTATATGCGTTGCATGATGTGGAGTTTTGGGGTCACCTACTGAGCTTGTCGCTAACCCCTACTTGTTGTTTACCCCCTTTCAAGTGTGACTCGAGACTAGTGGAGGACTTCTTCCAGGAGGATGTGCCCACTACTCTGATGTATGATACGATCGTATATTTTGTATTTTATTATGTGTTGTTGACGAACGGGTATTTTGTGAGCGAAACCCAAATGAGGGTTAAGCTACCGTCGTTTAAATCCCTTCTCAAAATATTAATTCCCTTAACTAATGCTAAATAGAATAACGACAACAAAGGGGTCGATCCCACGAGATTACCAAGTTATCTAGCTTTAACTCAAATCACCAAATTAATGTTGCTTAAAATAATGTCTTGGCAAAAACGAATTCTTTTTATAACTAAAGATCTAATTTTTATTTGGTTTTCTGAATAAACAAAGAAAGCAAATTGATTTTAGGATTAAGATTGAAGGATTAAAGGCATCTAGGGTCACAATTTCACCTCCCTATGTTATCTCTACTGGTTCATGGTATTAGGGTTGTCGATTGAAAACATGCTAAACATAAGCCAAGGACAACAAATAGTCATTGAGGTCCTTTTAAGAGTTGTATGCCAGAATGGTCATCTAAACACACAAACATGCAAAGCCAATAAATCATACTTGCAAAAGGATAATGATCACACCAATTACAAATAAGTTATGAATCTCAATCCGCCCCAGACTAGGGCTAAGAACACCAAGGTGTACATCCAAAGATAGAAATTAAGAACAGATTCATAAAACATGCGAAACTCAATCATCCAAACCCAATATTCATAAACACAGCAAAGCAACAAGGGGTCTACATTGCTCCCCTAGATTATAAGAACTACTCGCGCATGATTACAAGCAAAACCATAGCAGTAAAGCTAAACATCTTCTTCTAATCCACGCGTGCAACAAGGCTTCAAATCCAGGCTCCAAAATCCGCGACGGCTGCTCTCCTAGGTCAAGGAGCAACCTCCAAGTCGTGAAGCCTCTCTCTCTAAAAACGTGTAGGGGGGGGTCTAGGATGTCTAGCAAGGGGGCGTGGAGGCTTTATTTATAGAGGTTGGATGGGCTTTGAGGTGTGTACCCTAGCCCATCTATCAAAACGACATAGTTTTGATAAGTAACACCGCAAACATTAAAATCTCTATCTACTATCCACAATTTGGACATGGGCCTTCAGAAACAAATGATCAGCATGGAAAAACGATAGGATCGGTCCAAAAATATCTCTGCACGTCAATTTGCACGTGATATGGTGAACTCACGTGCAGCTCCAAATCAGCTCAAACTTCTCCCCAAGCTTCCTTGCATCTTGTAGAGGCCTGAGAAGCAAAAATATGCTTGCACGTGAAATGGGTGAATTCACGTGCAGCTCCAAATGCTCTGAAATTTCTGTGGTAGGTAGAGGACATCATTCTAAGCAACTTTTGTTCTTGCACGCTAATTGTTTGAGGCCATCTACTATGTCAAAAGTAAGCTCCAAAATCTGCCAAAATAGCTTAAAAACACATGTATTTGCAAATAGCATCTTCCTAGGGGTTAGAGCAAATATATATGATATATGAAGCAATAAGGCTCTAATCATGCTCTTAAACATCCTAAATAAACACTAGAATAACGGCATAAAATGCACGTTATCAAATACACCACACTTGAATCACTGCTTGTCCTCAAGCAAAAACATACAAGCATGCAAAATTAAAATAAACACGCAGTCAAACGGAAGAAAAATAAAATAACAATCAAAGAGAATCATGGTTTCTTAAGCATGCAACTCTATCATGATGAAATGGGAATTTAAGCATCAAAATGAGTCATAGCTTAGTTCATTCATATCCATATCCCTAGTCCAACAACCATGCAATATCACCACTTAAATTTCAGATATGAGCAAGCAATCCATGATAAAATAGTACCTAGTTTCCCTTTAAGTTCTTACCAAGGATAAGCAGCCTCACTCAAATATAATAATTCTCAAGCCCAATACCTATCAATGAACAATGGATGGAAAACTCTATCTCTACACTCGCCATCAGCTATTGATTAAGTACTCGCCAAGCAATCATGAGAGTTCCCTATTGTGCTCATCAAAGAAAACACACTCTCTATTCTACTTTATTTGAACTCACACGCTAGACTAAACTCAATAAACTCACACTCTATTCTAATAACTGATAAAACAAAACCATGAGCTAAAGAATTGAGCTCAACACTCTCAAAACAAAACACAATTCAGCCAATGTGGCTTCACAAATAAATAATCACACATAAACATCAAGCCATTGTGGCTTTTATTCTGCATCTTTTTTTCTTTCTTTTTTCTTTTTTTTAGTAATAACCTTACAAGGTTGCATTTTATGCTCTCCCTTGATGGATTATTCACTCTTTTTTTACTCACATAACACATAAATAAGACTGATTTTTTTTAATGCATACCCCTTTTCAAAATATGATGGGCTTTTTCCAAAATGTGCATCATAGCCTTTTCCAATAATATCACACAATAAAGAAAAGAATGCAAAGACTGTCACAGTGACTCAGAGGTCTTGCATCCTAACTAAACATCAAACACTGAGCACTAATAAGTAATCACATGCTTACTTGACTCCTACCATTAAATAACCAATGTTGAATGCAAGAAGAGTAGCAATTATTACCCATACCCTAAAATGGCACTCAAAGGCTAAAAGAAGCTGTTCTCATTTTTCATTTCTTTTTCACTCAACTTTAAGGGTTACTTAGGTCTATCATAGCATTTCATGCTCAGCTAATATTCGAACTTCAGCTCCAAAAACATGGTGATATCATTCAAAAGATAAAGACATGATCAAACTAAATCAGAGCACATTTTAACTATTCAAAAACCCTTATCACAACATGATACTAATGTGGAATAAAAAATTAAATTTTAAGCCAAAATTACATACTTAATATCCATGCCTCCACAAGCAAATCATTCAAGCAAACAACTCAAACAATCATGCAACTAAAAACAGTTTTTTTTTTGTTTTTTTTTTTGTAAAATAAATGATTAACAAATTATCTAAGATAAAATTATAAATAAAACATGCAATCACAACATAAAAGACAAGCAAGTGGCTCAAGTCACTCCCCATACACCACACTTAAAATATGCTATGTCCTCATGGCATAAAATAGGGAGTAGGAAAAACACTTACCTCTCAGTTGGCAAGCTGTAATAGTAGATGACATTGGCCACCATTCGTCGCACCTGAGCCACAAAGTCAACCGACGTCTCGCCGTACACTTCCCAAGTTTCCTTCCCTTGCAGAATAGCCATCATGTAGTAGCAAGCAAAGATCCCACAGCTGAACTGGTCAGGCTGCTGAGGGATTTCCATTTCGTTGAGGTGAATAAGAGGGAGCTTATCCTGCAACAATCCTTCTTTTTTCATCGCATCCTTGATTCTTTTTATGAGCCCATGAACAAGCCGTCTCTTTCTTCTAGTGAACCCTTCGCCTTGGCTTGGATCATAAAGCACCGCATGCCCTGAACTCAAATCCACACGCACCAAGACATAGTGACGATCAATGTGCACAGGGATCAGCACCTCGTGCATACCATGCCAAGGACAGTGCCCTTCATTCTGACCATTTATACGCTGGCGCCACACACTTTTAGTCAAAGGTTGCTCATAAAGCTTGCACAGCATAATAGAGGTATACTGGGATAGTGGGTAATTATGAGGCTCAGCCTCCACAACAAAACGCATAGTCCTGCAAAATAAGTCACCTCATCTGAATATAGATATTCATCGCCTAAAATCCTTTGAAGGACAAACGAGGTGTAGAGGTCCATGTCCCTTGCAAAGCGAGCCCTTAACACCTAAGAGTTAATGAAGTCGTCAAATGCTGCTTGACTTTCAACAGATGATAAGGCTGGATTAATGATTAAATGGACAGGAGGGCCAAGAAGGTCTTCAGGTTCAGCAGGCATGTATGTACCCCAAGAGATAGGATGTATAACAGGCACAAAAGCCTAAGAATATGTAGGATCAGTAAAAGGCTAGAAGGGGGAATACCCTTTTGCTAGCTCTGTCTCCTCTGGGTGATAGTAGGATGGCCTAGCTAAAGATTCTGGTTGAGGTGGATCCGCCTCGGCTGGATAAGAAACTTCAGGGGATGAAGAGGGTTCTTCATCAGATATCTCCACTATAGGAGAACGTTTTGATGCTTTCCTCTTGCTCAAGGCCTTCCAGATTTTGCCTAGGAGGCCTTCCTCAGGGCTTCCACCTCGCGCTGGGTTCTGGCATTTGCCTCCCTGAGCTGTTGTGTTTCTTGCCTCCAAGCTTCGGTAGATGCAGCAGGAGGAGCTTCGGGGCCTCCCATACTCTAGGAGATGCATGAGCGGCTACGTGCCTGGGGCCTCCCATGCTCTGGTTTTAGGTTGTGAAGTAGCTTGTTGGTCTCCAGAGATGAGGGCCATTAATTCTTCAAATTGGGCACTAGTGATGTGCCCATTAGTGACTACCCAATTGATGACCTCCACTTCGCTCACCACCTGCCCACGAATGCCTTGAAAGAAATTGAAAATATCTTCT